>JAOXJP010000001.1:19015434-19027073 GCA_025762735.1 Platanus orientalis
TGCCTAAGAGGCATCCTAGGACTGATGTCCTCACCATTATGTCTTTCCTTTCTTTGTGAAGCCAATAAATGATACAAAAACCACAAAACATTTGAAGATGGAGGAAACATGTTATCTAATCCAAGTTTATATTCAGTTTAGGCAAGAAACTCAGCTCAAAGTGATGTCTATAGACTCTATACTCTATATCAATAAAAGATATAAAACAATTATCCAAAAAAAAAAGATAAAAAACATTTCTTCTGCTATGATAAACACATCAGATTCAATTTAGCAAGGTCTATGATAAAGCTTATGGTGCATACCTCGCAACTCCAATAAATAACTGGGGTGATCATGAAGGAGCAAAGTTAAGGAACAACCAAAGCCAACCTCATATAGCAACTCACAAAAACAAGAGTGTCTGAATACTAACATTACAAGGATACAATTGAGAAAAAGATGAATCCAACGTGTGACCAGCTATGCTGTTCCATAGCTATATCAAAGCCCATGTATATAAATCTGCAAGTTAAAATCATAACATCAAGACAGAGTGGTGATATGAAGACAAATGATTCTCAAGCACCAAAGAAATAAAGCCCTTACACAAATGTTTCTGCTAACGAAGATATCAAATGAAAAAAAGCAGCAACAAATCGTTGAGAATTTTCTGACAAATTTGAGAATGAGTAGTGCTTCATAACCTGAGAAAGAACACAAAGATATTACCTTAATACAGCTTCACCAAAGGCCACGTCAGTACATTGTCAAAACACTAAAAATAAGAAGTAAAGAACTCCGAAAAACCACTTACAATTCCGGTGAATAATATTGAAACAATACCAGAAAGGCCAAGTCCTTCTGCTAGCATGTACCTAGGGAGATGATGGTATTATATTAGAAAGATTAGTCCACAGAGCAAGTAAAAGGAACTCCATGTAACATGAGAAGAATAGTCCAAGAGGTTGCTTACGAGAAATAAGGAAAAAGAACAAAAAGACAGCACTCCAAATTCTGAAGACTGCACCAAGAGAACATAAAACATTTTTGGAATTATTATGTGCAACCTACAAAATGGCCTTTTAAAACACAAGTTGCAGTACTTACTTGTCAATATCCAAGCCTGCATACTTAAAAAGGTTCTGTGGGAGTTAAGGTCACTATATTATAAAAGCCAAAGTTCTCAAGTTTAGGTTGGTTATGCCAACAAGCAATATAAATTAAAAAGGATATCAAAGCAGAAGTAAATCCAACTCCAACCCCTGCACAGGCATATGTGTAAATTATATTGAAGCTAAAAACAAAAATCCAAAGAATATAATAGAGATAAGACATATAATTATCCACACAAAAAAAAATAGAGATAAAATTACAAAGCAATACAACTAATGCAGATGGAACATTTCAAATAAAACTAAAACTTATTTAATGAAATGACCAAAGCTTCCATCAATAACCTTCAATCAAAGCAAAAACATGATGAAACAAATTAAGGTGGCTTCACACAACTCAAGTAAAACTTTTGAGTTAGAAACGTAGGACTTAATATGCAAGGCCAACAGAAAGACCATAGGAGTACCATGGAATCAAGTTTCAGTCAATAAGTTCCAGTTTCGACCGAAAATGTATCGGTATCAATAGGTATCGATACGAAAACGCTCTGGAGTTTTAAATTTCCCTGGTATCGGTGATACCTATCAGTGGTATCGATATGTATAGGTAATGTGATACCAAAGAAATTTTGTATTAAAAAAAAATCATTTTTAAGGCTTCGTATCAGTTTCGGTTATGGTTTCGTGTCAACACCAAAAACCTCATTTTTTCTCATTGCTAAAGAATGTTCCAAAACCCATAAAGCTTTAAATCTTGCTATAACTGGGTAACTTTAAGACTCTATTAGAGTCCATTTACATCAAAAGCAAGGATTTGGCCCCAGATTAAAGTTGAAACCTCAGTTTTAGACGATAATTTTGTTAAGTATCAAACTATAGCTCTATTTAACGTAGATTTTTTATATGTTACATGTCTATGCTTGATCTACACTTGCATGGAGTCGAAATTATATTTTAGACATATAAAGTATTTATTTAGCCGACCCCAAATAGTTGGGCTAAGGTTGTTGTTTATTGTTATAAATTGTTTATTTATTTATTTCTGAACAATTATAAAAAAACTATAAAATTTTTGAAAAAAAAAATCAGATCATATGGGTATGGTTTGTGTGGGCATCTGGAGTTGCATCCCTCTCTCTCGGCTCCTGCCCCCACTGCACCGCAGATGTGGGTGCATGACCCAGGCGCGTATGAATGGGCCTTTATAAATAGGGTTCTTGGGAGTCGCCACCAACTCAAATTATACTGATGGAGTTGGACATCAGTCTCCTTTCTACGGGAAAAAAAGTTTAGACCCGAAGTCTTATTTGTCAGACTCTTGTATTAGTCTAGGTCATCAGAGATTAGAGTAAGTTGTTTTATTGAGATTGGAGAAGGTGTTAGGCAACCCCAACACACCTACCTTTGTAGGGTGGCTTCTTGTACACATGTATGCCAAAACTTGTCCTCGGTGTTTGTGCCTTTAAGTACAAAATGAAGAATATTTTGGAGCAACTAGGTGTCCAACGCCTGATTGTGATGTCTGGGTTCCAATGCTTGATTGTTATCAGGCCAAATGCCTGATTGTTATTAACATGGAAAACAGGAGTTGGAACCTCAGAAGGCTGAGAAAGGGGACAATCCATCATTCAGGATCAGGGTCAAGGCTACTGAGAATTGGGAGCAGGTTTCTAATATGTTTCATGTCAACTGAAAAATCTTGGATTAGGGGAGACATTGCAGGCTGCTGAGTACCCAACACCTGATTGTGGGCTTGGGTTCCTAATGCCTGATTTTAATGATCCTAACGCCTGATTGTTAAAGAGTTTAACACTCAGGCCTTGGGAAATCCAACAGCTTAGATTGATTGATTTTAGCTTGTTGTTATTTAAACCAACACTTAAAATTAGTAATGGGTCATGCAGAACTAAAGAATACTCACTGTGGGTTGTCTAACTTAATGAATTGATATTTTACTTCTCCAAAAAAAAAAACTTACTATGCACACATCACACTCATCCCACACAAACATGCTCATACATGCCACATACATGTAAACAACAAGAAAGTTAAAATAGAAATGGAACAGTTAGCGACAAAATAAACAGATTTAAGCATGAATCAAACGTGATAATTTATATGGATACAGAATCACACTCACATGGCACTCAAGGGCTTAGTAAGGGCAACATGTTAGCAAGAGGGCCTAATGAACTTATATGTACATGAAAAGTAAAAAATGCATTCCTAGGGGTTCTATACTGTAAAATTGGTCCAAACAAACCTCCAATGTTCAAAGAGCACAGCTACAACCAGCACATAAATATGGAGATAGACCTTGGACTGAGAATCCCAAAGTCCAAGGCCTGATCTTGCAATGCCTGATTTTTAACAAGCTCAATGCCTGATTGTTAACAGTTTGTACAATCAGGTGTTGGGACAGAATGAAGCAGTATATGGGATATCTGTCATCCTACATATTGGAGCCCTTCCAGCAGGGTTCAATAAATCTATACTAATGTAAAACATCTACCATGGGCCTTTGGACCCATGACTACTGACCAAAATCTTTAAAAAAAAGTCCTTTGGGGAGCTGACGCCTGATTTTACCAGGCTCAATGCCTGATTGTTAATAGCATATGCAATCAGGCATTGGGACAGAATGAAACAGTGTATAGGATGTCTGTCATCCTATATATTGGAACCCTTCCAGCAGGGCTCAATAGTTCTATCCTAATGCAAAACATCTGCCAGACTTTATAGAAAATTAAACAAAAATGCCATAGTTAAACATATGTATAAATAAAAAAAACGGGTAGGGTGTACCCCTGTTATGTGGCTCTTCAAGAGAAGTTGAACAGAGCTTATGGAAGCTCCTTCATGGTGTATATGGGTAGGGACAAGTATATGGGATTTAAGAAAATTTCAAAGATGTTCCAACTACTTTGCAGGGGAACACCCCTGGACAGTCACACTGGACTGATCCCTTCAAGGGAGTGGGCAGTGAGGAGTTTGTGCAAAGAGGGAAAGGGGAAGGCACTCACCTGATGTGGTAGATCTTGATCCTCTTCCTCCTTCCAAAGACCAGAAAATTAGCCAATCCTCTCTACGTTTTCAGCTCTTCCTTTTATAGTTTTTTGATTAACTTTTCTTATTTGAGGTGTCCCAATCAGATTATAACAAGTGGCTGGGTGAGGTGAGCAGATGAGGTCATGGGGAGCTGCTAAGTGTCAACATTGGATGGACTTTGATGATTGATATAGAGATGGGATTGGGAACTGTGATCTACATGACAAGTGTTCATGTCCAAATTCATGGGATTTACACCGGTGATGATGTGTCAATGAGGACCAATGAGGGGCTGCCAGTGGTATGCCTTGAATGGGTCCTCATGATGATCTTGAGATAGTTTTGGGAGCATTGATATGAATGAGACAAGTGTCCATGCCCAAATTCATGGGATTTGCATTGGGTGATGATGTGTCCATGATGAGCAATGAGGGGCTGCCATGTGTTGGTATTAAATGGATCCTCATGATGATCTTAAGATAATTTTGGGAGCACTGATCTGAATGTGACAAGTGTCAATGTCCAAATTCATGGATTTTGCATTGGTTGATGATGTGTCAATGAGGACCAATGAGGAGCTGCCACATGTTGGTATAAAATGGGTCCTCATGATGATCTTAAGATAGTGTTGGGAGGAAGTCCGTCAAACACCAGTCACTGTTGGAGTTAACATTGTTTGTTCATCAGCTGTGAGAATTTTTGGTACAATCTCAGTGGACATTTGTTTAAAAATTCCAAAGAAGGTGTGGAGGAGTATTATCAGGTTGAGATGACGAGAAACGCGAAGGTTTTTCAGCTTCAAAGATTTTGCTGGGTGGAGGCAAAATCCTTTGAACTGTTAGCGGAGGATGGTGCGTTTACTATCATTGAAAGGGGGAAAGGAAGGCCCACAAAGCTGGTTTCCCGTTTCAGTTCTTGCCTCAGGTACAGGAGTTTATAGGTCTTGTTTGCAACACGAATGATGAGGATGATTTACAGAAAATGATTGGTTTCAAGGGGGGCTCCCTCTTTCTGTCCAGGTGCTACAATGACTATGGGAGATTTATCAGACTATGCGAGTGGAAGCCTGACGTTCAAAATCCTTTTGTCATTGTACCTGAAGGAGATGGTATGTCTGGATGGGTGAATCTTATTTAGGTTCTATGACAGATGATGGCATCGATTCAACCTAAAATACAAATGCGTAATACCATTGTTCAGAATGACTTCCAGGTGCTGCTACCAGCATTACCATCTAAACCCATGTGGGTTCAACCTCAGGTACAAAAGAGGTACTGGGACAATATTATCGTGTGTGATGTTTGGGGAATTACAGTTCCTTGGAAAACTGTGGGGTGAGTTATTTCTCATCAATTCTCAGTAAAGGTGTAGATGATTTTGTTATGCTACCCAAGGGCTTTCCCTCGAATAGGGCCCTCTTTCCTGAGGCTAATGACAATGTTTACAAGATGATAACGGGTATTGGCCATATCTGTGTGGGCAAAGGGGTCTTTACTTTTCAGAAATGGACTCCCTCGACTACTCTGATCCATCCGCTAGCTGTGAGAAGGAAACGGTGGATTCGTACTTGTGGTCTTCCCCTGTCTGAATGGAATTTGCAGGTGTTTAAAGCAATCGGTGCGCAATGTGGTCATTTTTTGGAGGTGGATAGCCGGACTGTAAACAAGCAGATAATCTCCGCTGTGAGATTACTTGTGGAAGTTAAATCTATTGCAGAAATTCCGAGGATTCTGTGTTTGAAGCAGGGGGATGCATCGACTTTGCTAATAGTTGATGTAGAATCTCCGATTTGCATGTTCCCTGGGGGTGCTACCGATGGAGGTGGTTCAACTTCTATGTGAAACCCTAATCTGGAGGTTGGGGATGACTCCCCAAATATATGTTAGCCGTTGATCTTGTTTAATCCTAGCCGCCCATCTCAAGGCAAGAAGTTAGATGAAGAGATGGAGGTGGAGGAGGGGATGGAGCACGTGTATTTGAACCATCCAGCACGTGGCAGTGCTCAATATAGATTTCGAAATTCAAAATTCAAAAGGGGTTCTCCCTCTCGGTATTGGGAGATGGGCAAATAGGTAAAATAAAAATAAAAATGAATCATGGCAATGGGTTCCAAAGGGCTAAAAACCTAGGCCAACTGAACCGGCATTGAAGATAAACCAAATCGAACCTAGGGCAGTCTTGTAAAAGAATCAAATGCTTATAAGGAGACGTCTTCGTCAAGAGTTTTGGGCAAATGTGAGACGGGATCATTTGAGGAAAACAAATGTGTGAGCTCCTGTAGTAGAGAAAGGGAGGGAAATCATTACGAGCATAGGCAGAATGGCGATGTTTCACAGGCTTTTTTACAGAAGGAAGGTCAAGGCTCGACATCTAACCATCACGCTAATGGTGTTGTTGGATCGTTGAGGCATGGAAAAGAGCAAGTGGATTCTGATAGAAGTAATCAGGATTCCCCTTCAATGTCTTCTGATCGTTGCACTGAGAGGACTGGTTCTTCTCGACCAATTTCCTAAGTGCCTACTTCTTCCTGGGATAGCGACAGTGGATACTGTGGTGGGTATGTTCCCTCCTCAGGTCCCAATCCCTGCTTTGTCTTCTGAGGATGAGTTGTATGGGACTGTCAGCGACCCTCTGGAACTGGGTGATCTCAGAAAAGGGAATTTGAACAAAGGGGATGGAAGGTATGAAGTGTCAACTGAGGACAAGTATTTTATAGAGGAATTGAGCTCTGGGACAAAAAGGGGGGAGGATTTGCAATCTTTTTTCACGCCAGGGGGACTCAAGCACCTTGTTGATTATGACAACACCCCTACTTCAAAAGGAACTTCCTATAAGAATAATTGCCATAATAGTGAGGAGATCATCGAGCAACATCTTACTCCATCTGTCTGCAAAACAGAACAATGCAGCAAATAGCTCTGCTTGAACAAGGGTCGTTATTTGAACTCCAACTCTCATGACTATAGGTCAACCAGGTAACCCTGAACATGTTGATTTTAATTGCTCCATAAACTCATTTCTTCAATCGTCGTTTCCTTCTACCCTTATTATTGTTGTTCCCAGTATTCCTTCCTACTACTATTTATGGTGTCTCTCAGAATTTCTAGGTTCATAATATTCCCAATGTTGTTCTCTGCCGGGTTTCCCATAATGTTCAGAATATGGATTGCCAGGAATGCATTTCGGGGCATGGTGACAGGGGCACTTTTGGGAAAAAAGATGAGGAGGGCTTCATAAGATGGAAAAGGGATGTTGATCAGTTGGTTGATAAAATGGGGCTGAAGGTGGTTGACAATAATGGAACTATCATGAAATTATCGGAGTACATGAATGGGGAGGATACTAGGGAAAAGAAAAATGTTGCTAAATCTGGGAAAGAGAAAAGGGAATAAAAAAATTTGGAGTGGGAAATGAATGATAATGGGACAAATATTGATGCCACTGAAGGGAGTAGGAGAAAGGGTAGGGGCAAGCATGTTGAATTATGAAGATTATGTTCTGGAATGTCAGAGGGTTGGGAGGTGTCAAGAAGAGATGGAAAGTGCGTGAATGTGTGGGTAAATTTAAACCAGACCTAATTGTGCTGCAAGAAACCAAGGAATCTGTAGGGGATAGTTTTGTTCGTAGTTTTGTTGGAGGGGTTAATTCGGAATGGTGTGTTCTCCCTACAATTGGTACTTCGGGTATCCTTGTGGCTTGAAACCCTGAAGTTATCACTTAAAAGGATGTGTAGATGGGTTTTTTCTATATCCATTCAAATGGAGGATGTTTCCATTCACAAGGAATGGCTTTTTACTGGTGTTTATGGGCCCTCCATCGCTAAAAATAAAAATGAGTTGTGGGAGGAATTGAGAAATGTTAAATCTGCTTGGGCTGGTCCGTGGGTTGTGGGAGGAGACTTTAATGTCATCAAATTTGTCCATGATAAGCTTCCTGTGGGGGTTATGAATAGAAGTATGAGGGATTTTAACGAGTTCATCCAAAACCAAACCCTAAAGGATTACAATTTATCTAATGTCAAATACACTTGGATAAACAGACAGAAAATTCCAACCTTATGTCGACTGGATAGATTTTTGGTGTCTAATTGCTGGGAGGACTTATACCCCCAATTTGTGCAAGAAACATTGCCAAAGTTGACTTCAGATCACTGGCCAATCATTCTCTCTACATCCATCAGAAATTTTGGGCCTTCTCCTTTTCGGTTCGAGAATATGTGGACATTACATCCATCTTTTAAAGACTATGTCAAGCAGTGGCAGGAAGAATGTGAAGTTTCTAGGTGGAAGGGCTATTGTTTTATGCAAAAGCTCCAATATGTTAAGAAAATTTTGAAAAAATGGTATATTAATACGTTTAGGAAAATTCATGATAATAAGGATAAAATCTAGGAGGAAATTCGGGTGATTGATAGAAGGATGGAGGATAGGAGTGTGTTGGAGGAAGCTAAAATCGATAGGAGGAATGAATTCATGATAATGGATTTGTTGCTTTGTGGGGAAGAAATTCATTGAAAGAAAAAAGCAAAATGAAAATGGCTTAAGAAGGTAGATAACAATACTCGCTTCTTTCACAAAATTGCTAGTGGCAAGAAGAGAAGAAGTTTGATCACAAATATGAACATTGAAGGGGCGGAGGTTGACAACGCGGAGAGGATCAAGGATGCAGCTATTACCTTTTTCTCTAGTCTCCATGCTAATGATGGTTTGGTGAGGCCACGGATCGATAACCTCTTCTCTTCCATGCTAAAGGAAGATGAGGTGTCTAAGCTTGAACGGGTTTTCTTGGAGGATGAGGTGAAGGATGCAGTGTTTAGCATTTATAAAGATAAATCCCAAGGGCAAGATGGTTTTAATTTCTCTTTTACCAAGAGTGTTGGGAATTTATTAAAGAGGATCTTATGGATGTTTTTAAGGAGTTTCATGAAAGGGGCATTATAGATAAGAGCATGAATGTAACTTTCATTGTCCTTGTGCCAAAGAAAGCAAGTGTGGATGATTTTTTTGACTTTCGGCCTAATAGCCTTGTGAGTAGCATGTACAAAATTATTGCTAAGGTCCTCTCCACGAGGATGAAGGAGGTGATGGAAGGGCTGGTCTCACATTTTCAGGGTACTTTTGTGAAGGGAAGGCAAACCACTGATGGTATTCTTGTTGCCAATGAGCTTGTGGATGATAGAAAAAGATCAAAAGAAAAGGGATTGGTATGTAAAATAGATCTGGAGAAGGCTTAAGATAGGGTGGATTGGGGCTTTCTTCAGTGGACCATGGAGAAAAAAGGGTTTGGATCTCGTTGGATTCCCTCATTTCTCGGTTATGATCAATGGGGTCTCTAAAGGAATTTTTTTTTCCCTCCTCTCATGAGCTATATAACAAGGGGATCCTCTATTTACAGTTTGCAGATGATACAATTTGTTTTGTGGATGCTAGTATGGATCAAGTCTCAAAGTTCATCTCCAAGGTCTATGAATGCATATCAGGGCTTAAAGTAAATATTGCTAAATCCAATTTGGCTGATATTGGAATTGATGATGTCACCCTCTCTTCGTATGTTGATAAATTTGGACATAAAGTGGAGAAATGGCCTCTCAAATATTTGGGTATGCCGCTTGGTGGTAACCCGAAGACTCTCTTTTTGGGACCCCGTAGTGGAAACAAAAGAAAATGGACGGATGGAAAAATTCCTATATATCTCTGAGGGGAAGAATTATCTTAATCAAAGCTGCTATGCCAATTGTCTCTGTTTATTATATGTCCTTATTCAAGATGCCCAGGAAAGTTTGTTTGACTTTGGAAAAATATCAGCGAGACTTTCTTTGGGAAGGTGGTAAAGAAGGTAAGAATCTTAAGGTTAAATGGGAGGATGTTTGTACTTTGCAGACCTAAGCAGTTCGTGGTTTGGGGATTGGTCATCTCAAGGAAAGGAATTCAACGATGCTTGGAAAATGGTTGTGGAAGTTTTTTGCGGAGAATGGTAGTCTATGCCAATCCATTATTTGGAACAAATATGGGATGGACCCAAATGGCTGGGATAGTTCTCAACATACTTCCCCGTCTATGTCTTTGTTGTGGAGACACATCATTGCTCTATATCCTTTCTTTCTTCCTCATGTTAGGCTTGTTGTGGGTAATGGTAGGTTGATTAGATTTTGGCATGACTCTTGGTTGGATAGCCAATGTTTATCTATGGCCCAACCAAGGCTTTTCAGCTTATCCAACTAGAAAAATGCGGTTATAGCTGATATCATTTCCCCTTCCATAGGTGGTCATGATTGGAATCTCACCTTTCGAAGGGACTTATTCGATTGGGAAGTTGATCTTCTTGGCCCTTTGGTGTCTAATTTGGAAAAAGTCTTCATATCTAAATCTTTTTTGGACAAAAGCATTTGGACCCTTGAGTCTTCTAGAGTCTTCTCATGTAAATCCTTCTTTGATGTGTTGATCCCATCCTCTAATTTTGATTTGAATTTTCCTGTCAAGAGAGTTTGGAAGGCTAAGGTCCCTCCTAGAGTGAGAGCTTTCTTGTGGTCTCTGATCCTTAATCGCATTAATACCATGGATGTGCTCCAAGGAAGAAGACCCAATATGGCCCTCTCTCCCCATTGGTGTATTATGTGTAGGGAAGATGGTAAATCCTCTAACCATCTATTCTTACATTGCAGCTTTACAACGTCTATTTGGAACCACTTTTGCTCAAAGATGAATAAATGTCATGTTTGGCCAAGAGACATCAAATCATTCGTTTGCCGATGGTATGGGGGCGGCCAAGGGTGTCAGATCAAGCTGTTTTGGGATAACCTCATTTGGGATGATATGGGGAGTCTGGAATGAGAAAAATAGATGGCTCTTTTAGGGAATTGTCATGCCCAAAGAGGAGTTGATTGACTCCTTTGTGCGTGAAGTGTATAGTTGGATATCTATCCTTGAAGAGTTCTGAGATATTCCCCCTTCCTTTTTTCAGGTAGATTGGGTGTCTGCCTTAAGCTTGGTTCTGCTAGCGCGGCGAAAAGAGTCGCTTTCGTGGATTCCTCCACCATATGGGGTTCTTAAATTAAACTTTGATGGTGCATCTAGAGAGAACCCGGTGCGGACAGGTTATGGTTGTGTGCTTAGAGACCAGGACCAGAATGTTGTTAGAGCCATTTGAGGCCCTTTGGGGGATTGTGATACTACTAAAACTGAAGCTACTAGCCTTCTGTTAGGTCTCAGGGAGTTTGATGCAACAGCTTTACATTATTTGGAAGCCAAAGTCCAAGATTTCTCAAGGAAAGAAGGAAGGAGGTAGATGTCCTTGGTAGATAATGTTTTAAGGACTTTGTCTTTAATTTTCAGCATGTAATAAAGCTTTTACAGCCATAAATTAGTGGGTTAATGTTTAGTAGTGTTTAGGTGGGTATTTTGGTACTTTACTTTTTTTAGGCAAAAAGGGCGGCTTGGCCCAACGGTAAGGCTTACCGTTAGCGTCCCTGGTGGCGCGGGTTCAAGTCACGGAAACAGC
>JAOXJP010000001.1:19042427-19066340 GCA_025762735.1 Platanus orientalis
ATTATAGGTGGCTGCCAAACAGTCCCTTAATAAGTTGTATATAATACATACAAATATATATTATATATAGACAAGTTCGGGCCTCAGGCCGGGCTTAGGCTTACCCAAGCCCAGCCCTTTAAAAAAGTTCGGGCCTTAGGCCGGGTTTGGACTTTGTCGATCCTAACTTGGGCCAGGTTTTTTCAGGCCAGGTCGGGTTTGGGCTGGCCCAAGCCCATGCTCACCCCTACTTGTAACCCTTTGTCACATTACTGTACCCAATAAGAATACAGTTTCTCCTTTATCATCAAGCTTTTTTCTGATTATATTAGGTACATGTGCATATATAATGCATTCAAACACTCTAAAGTATCCAACTTTGAGCTTCTAACCAATTTACACTTCTTGTGGGGTTTTATCATGAACACTTTTGGTTGGGCAACTATTTAACACATAGACTGTACATGCAATGGCTTCTTCTTAGAACGATTTTAGTAAATTCTTGGATTTCAACATACATCTAACCATGTCTATAATTGTTTTATTTTTTTCCTTCAACTACCCCATTTGTAGATCTTGCAATCAACTGATGTTTAATTCTCTTCTTCTTGGGAAAATCATCACAAGCTAAGTATTCAGCACCTCTATCAGTTCTCAAAACATTAATTTGAAAACCATTTTATTTTTTCATAAAATTCATGAAATTTTTAAAAGCATCACATGCATCTTATTTACGTTATCGAAAAATAAACCCATGATTTCCTGCAAAAAACATCAATAAAGGTAATGAAATATTTATTTTCTCTATTTGAAGCGACTTCCAATGCCCCACATAAATCTGAGTGAACCAATTCCAATGGTTTTATAGCTCTCCATGATTTTCCAACAGGAAAATTATTTTGGTACTACTTTTCTAAAATACAAGCTTCACAAGTTTTATCTTCAAAAAATAATAATAATATGGGGTAACCCAAGTACCATCTTCTTTCTAGCAAGTAATTTCAGATTACCAAAAGTAACGTACCCAAACCGCATGTGCCACAACCATTCATCATAGAACTAAAGCAAGGTAAATTTTCACATTTAATATTTAAAGGAAATAAATGATTGGAGTCATATTGACCTTTGCTATTAGTCATTTCCGAATATCATTGATAGAGAAAACACCCTTATTGATACGAATACCATAACCCTTTTTTCTAAAAGCTACCCCATGCTTAAGTGATTTTGGTGAAGGTCAGGTACATAATATATATGCAAAATATATTTATAAGACTCATCATTCAATTTGGTTGAAATTTTGTTTTTTCCCATCACATGAATTTTTGTATCATTCTTGAATTTTACATATGATCTCATTGTCTCATCTAAATCAGAAAACATGTTCATTTTGCCACACATATGATTACCACAGCCCGTATCCAAAAATCACACATTCTTCTGGTCTTCTTTTACAGCATTACATGTGAATATATTTCTGAATTGTCATCATTATTTTGTACAACATTAGCATGCAATTCTTTATTAAAAGATTTTTCAAAACTACATTTAGACTTATAGTGACCATATTTTTTACATTTATAACACTGAATCAGGGACTTATCATACATCTTAATTAAATCAGTACCTTTGTCTTTCCACCTTCCAAAATTCTGATTTCCTCCCCCCTTATTTATGAAATCTCATATTTTTTGTTGTGCACTTCCTTCTTCTAGGGACCCTCATTTTTCATTCCCCAATATAAGACATGTTTGGAGTGCTTCTTCAATTGTAGTTTCAGACTTCTCTATCATCATCTGTTCATAGGTCTAAAGAGAACCCATTAACTTATCAACTGTCATGGTAAAAAAATCTTTCAACTCTTCAATAGTCGCCACCACATACTCGAACTGTGTCATCAAGGTCCAAAGAATTTTCTCCATAATGTGGAAATCTCTCATATTCTCAACATTAGTTCTTATTTGATTTACAAGAGTCAACACCTTATTAAAATAACGGGAAACAGTTTTTAACTTTTCCATTTGAAAATGTTCAAACTGTCTTCGCAAAGTTTGTAACCTTACCTTTTTTTACTTTCTCCACTCCTTTATAAGAGTTCATCAAGATGTCTCAAACCTGTTTTGTCATAATTGAATACATAACCTTCTCAAGAATCAGTGCATCCAATGTTTGAAAAATATATAGACGAGTTTTATGATCTTTCTTTCGTGATTTGTTCAGCGCATCCTTCTGTGCTTGTGTGAGATTCTCTTGATCTGTTAGCTCCATAAAACCTTGATTTACAACATTCCAAATCTTCTAATATTCAAACAAGAGTTGTATTTGGATCTTCTAGTGCTCAAAATTCTTCTCATTAAATCATGGAAATTGCGATTGAATCGTAGTATTGTTTGTCGCCATCAACTCTAAATTAATCAAGCTCTGATACCACTTGTAGGAACCCAAATCGCTAAACAGATCAACAAATATTATCCTAAAACTTTTAGGGTTAATTTTAGAAGAAATAAAAATAAGCAAAAAAATCTTTTAGGGTTCTTTCTAAAACCTAAAATAAACTTTATTTTAATATACCTTCTTCTACATGCCAAAATGTTTTCACATCATTTATATATAAAAATAAACTAAAGAAATCAAGATTCCTCCTTGATAACAAACTCTAACAAATTTTCCTAAACAAACTCTAAAATAAATAACCAACTAAATAAATAAACAAACTTGATTTAATTCCATCAAATATGTGATTATTTTTTGTTCTAATGCTTCCTAAAGAAAGTAAGGCATCTCATTTGTTCAAGCCAAAAAGGAAAGGATTATCGAACAATGGCATGACAATCTATTTGATAAAAGAAATAAGACAATACGAAGGGACGGTGTTTTTTTTTTTTTTTTTTTTTTTTTAATAATTTTTGGGCATGCGATGATGCACCGAAAGAAGACTTTGGCGTCCAATAGTCAAATAAAATGAATTAGCAGATTTGAATAATTTGATCGTTACAATAATTACTATTCAATCATTTATTATTTCTATTTTCAAATCATTCGATTGATTTTAAGTGAAGGAGAAACCATTAACGGTAGGTCCCAACTCCCAACCTCATGCCCTTATACACCCAGCTATTATGCAGTACGATTTATCTGTATGGACTATTCAATTGATGGGCCATCTCTGTCTCTCTCTCTCTCTCATATAGGCACACAATTGTAAAATAGGGAAGTGATTTAACGGGAAGCGGGAAGCGGGAAGGGGGGAGAGGTTACTCAATAGTCATGGAGACAAACAGGGAGATGGTTTCTGGCGACGTTGCAAAATTGAAGGGTGGGGGATACACCCTTTGGAGGCTTTGAATGCAAAGCGGTGCGGACCACACCATCACTCTAAAAGCATCCCCCCTGACACAGGGGCCGGCCTTCCCAATCCCTTCTGCGCACTTGTCGCTAGATGACGGACGCAAATACCAGTACCGCTCTAAATGACAAAAACCACCAATTAACTCATAATAGTATAGTATAGAAGCATTCATTATTTATGGAGGAAGAGAAGGAAAATTTTCTTGAAAGGCAAACGGCCGTGTGGTATTTTTTTTTTTTTTTTAAACCCAAGCAAACAGATTTATAAAATAAAATAAAAAATGGAGTAAGAAAATCGTAATTTGGCGTTTGGAGGATTCCAAGTTAGTAAGCCCTCCCTCGGTCACCCGACCCAACCCACTTAAAAAGGGGAAGCGAGTTTTCGGGAAACGGGAACGACGAGTTTTTCCTCCCACCCACTAACCCCACCGAGGAATTGGGGTTTGGCGTCGCCAGGCTAAGGACTGATTCAGAGGCAAACACACACTTTAGTAGTAACCACTAACTACTACTAGTAAGTCTGTCTCAAAGCTGGAAAAATAAGTATCACACAAGGTGAACACAATTCAAAGAGGAACGATGACAAAGTAAAAAGAAAAAAAGAAGATAAAGGAGAAGAGAGAGAGAGTGTGTGTGTGTATGTGGGAAAGGTGAAGTTTCACGGGATTTTTTTAATACATAATTGTTTTGAGAGTGTAGTTAAAAGTGGGTATTTGTATAAGAATAAAGCAGCACAAGAACTGCACAACTGCAGAGGTCTCAGAGATTTTGTCCCTCTGTTTCTGTTCAAAATTTTCTCAAGGCATAACCCATATCATAGAAGATACAACTAAGAAGCAGAAGAGGAGAGGGACAGAGCGGTAGGGATTATCTCCACCATGGTAGGAGCTTCAAGATTTAGAAAAGCAGCGAGAAAGATCGGACTTCCTTGTGGTTCCTTCTCAGGAAGACAACTTAAAGACGATTCTGTGGATGATTCTTATGTAGGTTCTCTTCTCCCTCAATTTTCTTGAATTATCTCCTTTTCTTTTTCAATTTTTATCGACTATCTCCCTCTGTTAACCTCCTGTTTTTTCGCCAATACGCATTTTTTCACCCTTGCTGAATTTCATCTGATGTTCAGAGTTTCAGAAGAAGCTCTCCTATTCTCTTCTTACTACAATTTCCTAGCTTTCTTTTTTGTTAAAACAATAAACAAGTCTCCAAATTAATGGCACTTCTAAAATTTCTGTTGTTTTCGTATCAAAAAAAAAACAATTGAGAAAAATCGAAACAACTTTCCATTTGTTTCTTCTTTGCGTTCTTTGGATCCAATCGGAATCGGAAGAAGCACATTGATGCCTACCCAACCCACCCATTTAGTCATCCTCTATTTTCCCAACATGAAGAAGATACTGTCAATTAAAGTGTTCTTTATTCTCTTCTTTTACCCTTCTTTCTTTCTCTAATATCTTTGTTGTGTGCTTCATATCTCTTTCATCAAACTTCGTTTTCCAACCCTGCTTTGACGTTGTCACAGTTCTTCTGGCTCCGGTATCACACCATAGATTAACATTTATTCAAAAGTTTAGATTTTTTTTTTCCTTTCTTTTTCTTATGTATTTCGTGATTTCTTGTCCATTTTTTTTATTTTTCTGGGTTAAAAGAAGCAAATTTTGTTTTCACAGATCTCGGGCTCAGTTCCTGCGAAGCAAGAGCATGACTCAGAAATCAAAGAGGAGGTAGAATCTAGCGGCGTGGCTAAGGTACCCTTAGCTTTCCTTGATTTTTTTTTTTTTTTTTTGGGTTGAAAAAATCAAATTGAAAACCAAAACAAAAAAAAAAAAATTAACCCAGCATTTTATAATTCCTCTATATGAGAAACATAAAACAGGTTCTTCTAACTTTTTAATTTATATTTTAAAAAAATGAAATAGTTCTTCTAAAAATTAACGATCTTTTTTAACTTATATATTTTCTTTTTCTGGGTTTTCGGGGGTGGGGAGGTTTGGAGGCTGGACGACCACAAGTTAGCGTTATTGATTGGGAAGACATTGAAAGGGTTTTTGAGTACAAATGGCTCCCACCACCTCTCTTACCTCTGAATGGATATGCACCATTCAAAAATCGGTGGCAACCCTCTTTTCCTCAAAGGGCGTCCAAAACTTTTCACGGCGGAGGAAAGAGAATGGAAGGGAAGGATGATCACTTGAATTAATTAATTACATGAATAAATGTTTTTAGCAATCGATGGCAATCTCTCCGCCAGATGTTCTATGATGCTCTTCTTAAAGAAATGCAGAGAAGCCCACTCATGGGTAACCATTAACCAATACCTGGGGCTTGGAGCAGGTGTTAAAGTGTAATAACTAAAGCAGGCCCCACCAATATATTTACCACATTTCAAAGCATTCCACAATCTTTTGTTGCACAAGATATCGCCTCCCTCCTAACAATTTCTTCATCATTTTCACAAGTCCAAATGGATTATATGCACTCTTATCCATATTTAAAATTACAGATCGAAAAAGGTTTTAATTGTATATTTCAGAGTATAGAATTTCAACCCTTTATAATGTCTCTTCGGAGTATTATCATCTTACTTTCTTTTAGATAAGTAGTATTATCATCTTTATTTGTATTTTCTCTCTTTTCATTTCATGTTGTATTTTCGCATTTTTTTTCTCTTTTTTTTTTTCTTTTCAATAATCCAAGCACAGTAATTTCCATGAATCTTTGGTTCATGTGACACCCTAAACTTTTCTCGTGTTGCAGAACTTGTGTGCAATATGTCTGGAGCCCTTGAGTTACAGCACCGGTGCCAACCCTGGTCAGGCTATATTCACAGCCCAGTGTTCACATGCGTTCCACTTCACCTGTATCTCCTCCAATGTCCGCCATGGGAGTGTCACCTGCCCCATATGCCGGGCACACTGGACCCAGCTACCCCGCAATCTCAACCCTCCTTGTTCACTCCCTTGCAGCCAAGCAGATCCAATCCTGCGCATACTCGATGACTCCATCGCCACTTTCCGAGTCCACAGACGGTACTCCCTCCGCTCTGCCCGCTATGACGATGATGACCCTGTTGAACCAGACCACACATCCAACCACCCACGACTTCAGCTGAGTCTCATTCCCATTCCGCTCACTCGACCTGGCTTTCCAATGTGTGGACACTCAACTTTGCAAGTAACTGGGCCTACATCATACCTTCCATGTGGTCTTAGCGCATTACAACTGTCTGCCAGTTCCTCATCATCAACATCACCGCAGAATATTTCACCAAATGGGCGGCAAAAAACGTATCTCTGGTGTGATAGAGCTTACCTCTCTGTAAAACTGGCTCACCAGAAAGCAACAGACCTGATTTTAGTCGCCAGCACCAACGGGCCCCATCTGAGGCTTCTGAAGCAATCCATGGCATTGGTGGTTTTCTCGCTTCGCTCTGTTGACCGTTTGGCCATTGTTACATACTCATCCACTGCAACGCGTGCCTTACCTCTAAGGCGCATGACATCCCATGGAAAACGAACTGCTCTTCAAGTCATTGATCGTCTCTTCTACATGGTGGAGGCAGACCCAGCTGAAGGACTCAAAAAAGGAATGAAGATACTGGATGACCGTAGTCACAAGAACCCTCATTCTTGCATCCTGCATCTATCTGATAGCCCGACAAGATCATACGTTGGTCACAACATGGAAGTCCCCATTCCAATACATAGGTTTCACGTTGGATTTGGTTTTGGCACTTCAAATGGATTTGTTATGCATGAATTTGAAGAGTTCCTAGCAAGACTGCTCGGAGGTGTTATCAGGGAAACCCAGTTGAAAATTGGCGAGGATGGAGGGGTTGTAAGGCTTGGAGAACTGAGAGGAGGAGAAGAGAGGAGAATTCCATTAGGACTGGGCGACTGTGGATTTGTCTGTGTGGGTTATAGCTATATCGAGGGTGGGATCGATGAGCATATAACAGGGGAAATTGTAGTGGGTATGGAAGATAAGAGGGAAAGTATTGGCGGAGAAGCTGGAGGGAGAGATGTTAGCATAGGCGGAAGAACTAGTAGTGTTGAGAGTTGGGATTACCATGATCCTTACATGGCTAGAAGATGGGCAAAACATTTGCATGGATATAGGCTTTGACTCATCCATTAAAGATAAGTTAAACATACAGATATAATCCTACTTCAACAATATTTTTGGTCATCTAAGACTGGGTTCCCTCCCTAGATTTGACTGGCCAGTTATGCTCAAAGAGTACCAAAGACTTGTTATATATATTTTTGGGAGTATATTAAATATATTTTTGAAATATTCCCATCACAGAAAGGGAATCGATTACAAATTCCTACCTCATGCATTTGTGAACAACTGGTATATTATCTTATGTGTTGTATTTTGGGTTACAGACTGGTGCATCTCAAAGCACCTCGCATAGAGAGATGATCCCTGACTCATTTCTGAGAATGTTTTGAGTTTCATTGTTCAGTCTGAATGAAAGATACAGATGGGAATTGGTTGTTCAGTAGGTCGAAAGGGAAAATAACACACACAAACACAGAGTAGGTCAAATTGTTCACAAGAACTATTACTGAGGGAATATAATTTAAAGTGCATTCATAAGCCTCTAAATCCACAGCTTGATCTTTCCAAAATCCAAAGAGGATAATACAACATAAAAAAGAAATCAACCAAGTAGCTTTAGATGCTAATGATATAGCTAAACTAATTCTGCTGGCTGTTAGGCACTCTCAAAGCCAAATATCCGAAACACACCTGCATCAGAAATTAACAAGCAATTAAAGAATAAAAGTGATATAAGCCATGGTGTAGATCTGTCTGTTTAAAGTTAATTTTTCCACCTTTCATTGTTTGAATCTCAGATTGTTGGTCTTGAACTTTACCCAAACAAAAAACTCCAGAAATTTGCTGTCTTAATGAATTTGTTTTTAAAAACTACCTTCATCGGCCTGATATTTGTTCTTGTCGTCTCCTGCATATGCCAGTAAATTGTATTTGGGATTCCATTCAACACTGTTCATTGCAGCCCGACAGGGAATCTGATGGACTGTTCTTCCAGTCTGCACATTTGACTGTTTGAAACAACGGCAAAAAAACATTAACAAGCTAACCACTTTCAAACAAGGAATAACAGAAGGTTGGATGGGATAACCGAAAGTAGCATTGCCTACACCTTTGATGCACACATGGCATCTATGCAGCAGGGTTGGGGACTCATATTCAATAAATCTCACCCTAGGATATATCCTAGTACACAAACTGCTCCTGATTGGAAAATTCTAACCAGCTGAACTACAATCAATATTATGGACTGAACACCATATTTTACCTTCCAAAAGAACTGATAGATTGAATTAGGACCTTTTTATTTTCTTTTTCTTTCCTTTTGGCCCAATTCTTACCTTATACATGCACCATCTAAAAATAAAAAGTTAAAGAACCTAAAAGAAACTTAGTGATGAAGAGACAGAATGTAAGGAAATTTCAAGATACATACAATATCAATGAATAAGTCTTCACTGGCAGAGGCAATATAATCTCCTGTGTAATTGAAGCTTATGGTTCTGACAGGCCATCTGAGAATAAATAACAAAAAAGTCATTGACTGCCTATTTCTGGAAATGATTAATTTGATTAGACAGATGCCTATGACTATGGGCAAAGTTGAAACTAGGACCAACATAGCAACAAGAAATCAACACATTATTCATTTGTTTGCAAACACTTTTACAAGATTGGGAAGAAAGTGGAAACTTACTCGAGCTTGGTAAATGTTCGCACACAGAGCATCTCTGAGAGATCCCAAAGGCTGACTAAAGAATCTGCACTCCCAACAGCAAAATATCTGCCATGGTAGGAAGAGATCAACACATGGGAGATAATCATGTCCAATGTGGCATGTCCATAGTATTAAGTAGTTGTACACTAATACATACATAGATTTTTACTTTTATTTACTCATTTATTTATTTATTGATATAGAACACATATATAGATTTAAGCACGTCAAAATGGTATGTGAATGTAGAAATGCATATACTCACACAAACATAAGAAACACAAAAAAATATAGTGCTACTTCAGCTTCCAATCCAATGACGACAAACACTATCCAGCTACAGATTTTCAATATTCACCCAAAAAACAACTACACATTATTAATCAATACACTAGCCACCAATATCAAAAACATTGAGGGCCAAACAAGCGAATAGCATTTAGTCTTCCTTGCATTCATGATCTGCAATGCTACGATTTAAGGAGCCTTAAAGCTGTTGACCTTTGAAGTACCTTGGCCTTCCTTTGGGAGGTAATTCCAAATCGCTCTCTTTTTGGGACCTTGTGGTGGAAAATGTGCAAAAGAAAATATCCCACTGGAAGAAGTCTTATATTTCATTGGGAGGAAGAATAACATTGATTAAAGCCGTCATGTCGAACATTCTAATTTATTACATGTCTTTGATCAAGATGCCAATGAAGGTGGTTCAGATGTTAGAAAAGTTTAGCAGGATTTTCTGTGGGAATGAAGTATGGAAAAGAATGATCATTTGGTTAAATGGGATGAGGTATGCTAGCCAAAGTGTGCAGGAGGACTGGGTATTGGGTGTTTAAAGGAAAGAAATATGGCACTTTTGACTAAGTGGCTCTGGAGATTTTCCCTTGAGTGTAGCAGTTTAAGGTGTTCCACTATCCCTAGCAAGTATAGCAGACATTCAAACGGGTGGGATCTCAACCCCTAAGTATCTTCTTCTATGTCCTTGACTTGGAAAAACATTATCTCCTTCTACCCTTCATTTTCCCAAAATGTCTGATTCTTGGTGGGTAGTGGTAGTTCTATTGGATTCCAGAAAGATATATGGTAGGGGATCAATGCCTCTCAACCTCTTTCCTAAAACTCTTTTGCCTTTCCATCAACAAAGAGGTGAAGGTTTCGAAGGTTATTTCTAATTCTCCTCATGGAAATTCTTGGACTACAGAGTTTTCTCGAGAATCTTTATGATTGGGAGGTCGATTTGCTAGAAAAACTAATGTCTCTCTTTAATGAAGTCTACCTTTCTAATCCTTTTCCTAGTCAAAGAATGTGGATTTTGGAGTCTTCTGTAAAATTCTCCTCCAAATCCTTGTTCTTTTCCTTAACTAATTCCAATCATAATTCTATATCCTTCCCTTCTAAAAAGATTTGGAAAACTTCTGTTCCCCCTTGGCTTAAATCCTTTGCATGGACTGTGGTCCTAAATCCCATTAATACCATGGATTTGTTGCAAAGGAGAAGGTCGTTTATGTAAGTTTCTCCAAATTGATGTGTACTTTGTAAAAAGATGGTAAACTGAAAATCATTTATTCATTCACAGTTATTTTGCAAGAGTTATTTGGAATAACTTCCTCTTTAATCTCAATTACTCTTGGGTGATGCCGAATGAGATGAGGGATCTTTTTTCACAATGGAATGCTTGGGGATTGGGTGTTTGGGGCAAACTTTTTGGGGCTTGCCTAATTCATGCAGTTGTGTAGGACATCATTTGAAAAGAAAGGAATGGAAGGATATTTGAGTAGAGGCTCAAAAGCTGCAATGAGGTTATTGATTCCATCATTCGGGAAGTTGGAAGTTGGTTATTTGTCACTAACGAGTTTGAGGGGTTATCTTTGCCCAGGTTTGTAAAGGATTGGGTGACCTCCATGGAGGGGCACCTATGGTTGTGGTCCAAGAAGGGGTATTTTGAAGAATCTTCCAGCATTCAGTCGTGGCCTTGCTTTTGAAGTGGGTGATGGTAGTCGTATTAAGTTTTGGTTGGATGATTGGCGGGGAGGGAGGCCTTTGAGGACGGATTCTCCAAAGATTTTCAATATTGCATTAGACCAAGGTTTGTTGGTGGCCTCAAATATGTCCAGCCAGGGAGGAGTTGTTGTGTGGCATCCTAAATTGAGACGAGTAGCTTTTGATTAGGAGATTTTGAGGTTGATTGAGCTTTTGAACCGCCTTCAGGGAGCCCAGGTTCTTATTGGAGGGGAGGATAGGCGGGTGTGGAAAAAGAACATTAGAAGTTGTTTCTCGGTTACGGCCTGTATTGAGCACATATCAGTGGTTGGGGAGGTATCGAGCCCTTGGAAGGATATTTGGTACAAGGCTGTCCCCCTTAAGGTCCAATTCTTTATGTGGACTACATCGTTAAAGAAGATGTACACCATGAACATGTTGCAGTGTAAAGGCCTTTTCCTCCCCAGCGTTTGTTTATTATGTTACCAAGATGTTGAGTCGGTCTCCCACCTTTTACTCAATTGTCCTTTCTCGTGGGAAATATGGTGCGGAATCGCGAGAGAGTTCGGAGTTGTCCACATTGCTCCCTCATCCCTGTCTTGCCTACTTCAAGGTTGGAAAATCTCGGCTTTCACTCCTTTTGGTAGAAGGATTTGGAGGTTGGTCTCGACTACTGTTTGTTGGGCAATTTGGTGGGAAAGGAACACTCGGGCTTTCAGATCCTATTTAGAACCGGCTTACCAGGTGTTCAGGATGGCCAAAGAACTAATTCTAATTTGGGCTAGGCAATGCAAAGGCTACGAAGGCATTCCTAACGGGGCTCTCTTGAGAGATTGGGACAATATTATTGGATGTAGCTGACCTGGGGCTATGTCCTTTGCTTTGGCCTCTTGTTCTTTTTTTGGTTTTTTCTTATTTTTGGGGGTCCCTCATCCCCCTCTCTTGTCTCTTTCTTTTCCTTCTTGCAATAAAGTTTTTTCTTCATAAAAAAAAAACGATTGGTATTTCTCTCCTGGATTGGCAGCCACCCTCCCCAAGGTCTCTAAAGCTCAATTTTGATAGGTCCTTTAGGGGAAATCTGAGACCAAGTGGATTTGGTTGTGTGCTTCAAGATTGTCATGGGCTCATTATTCGTGTAATTGCCGATCCACTAGACCATGGTGACTCAACTAGAGCAGAGGTGGTGGGTTTACTTATGAGGCTGCTGCAATTAAGAAAGATGGGAGCTTCTCACGTCTATGTGGAAGGAGACTCAAAGGTGGTGATAGGTTGGGACTTGGGATCGAGCAATGGATATTGGAAATTCACATACTTATCCATGAGATTAGGAAAACCGTTGCCTCTTTAAATATATCCCTTCATCAAGTGCCGAGATCCCAAAATTCTTGGGCCGATAAAGTGGCTAAATGGGGGGTGGGTTTGGATGCCATTTGTATCTCTAATGTAATGTTGAATATCCCAGAGTAATAGCCTCAGGACCTTTATTGTTGTATTTTATCTCCCTCTCTTCTTCTTAATTAAGTTGTTATTTATCAAATAAATAAATAAAAAGCTGTAGGCTATCATCCCAAAATCATGGCAAAACATCCACCTAAATTTTCTCAAATGACATATAATTTTCCCTGAATTTCACTGGACTGTGCTCATTAGGAGTCTAGTGTCATAACGACACATTTATAAGCCATGGAGTTTCATCTCCTATTTTACTGGACAAAAGTGTAAAAATTAAAACAATAGAAGCAGATGGCTAACATTAAAGCAAACAGCTTTTGGATCACCTTCCTATTGGGTCAATTGCAATACAATAGCAACCTGCAGTGTGAGCCATAAGAGTGCGAAGCGCTCGAAGAGTTGGGTATGCCAGTACCTCAACAGTACCTAAGAAAATAATACAAGTACCCAAAAACTTAAAAATTCAGCACCATGCAGGTATGGTTCAATGAATGACAATAAAATGGACAACCTGAAGTCAATTTCCCAGCATTTCAAGATGGTACAGAAGATACAATTAACTTCTATTGAGAAAAACAATGATCCCATCTGTTGTGCTAGTGACATATACACCAAGTAAGTAGCCCAGAAAATTATTCTTACCATTTCCGGTTGTAAGAAAGAAAATTTCTCCTGTCGTATCCCAAGCAATTTCATTTACCTGATCAAAAAGCACTGTGTCAAAGGAGGATTTGTAACAGAAATAAACAAACGTAAATAAGTTTAGAAGACAAACCTTTTTTTTTTGTCATAAATAAGGAACCATTTATTAAAAAGGGAACTTGCAAGAGAGATACGAACCCCAAGAGGCTAGAAGACAAGCATTTATTATTAGCATGGCTAGCCAACTTGAGAGTTTGACTCAACTATGAAGTCCCAAGAGTGGCATCAACTCAGAAGTCATGCTAATTTGTTTTATAAAGTATATAAATATATATAATTATTATGAGTTAGTGGAGTTATAGGTCATTCTTATAATAAGTTCAGACAACTTCTACAATCACAACTTGTAAATCCAATAGCAAAGCACAGATGTAATTATATGTGTCTACCATATAAATCATTATTAATTTACTTGAGAATTTCTTAGGAAAGAGGTGGGAAAATCTTAATACAGCTTATAATTTAGCATGTCTCTTAAGAACCTCTGAATCATAATAATAATACAACAACATCAAATAAGAACCTCTGAATCATGATTAAGACATACAAGTAATTTAAATGTCTAATCTACAGATATTTTTAAATCAAAATGATTTTGAGGTTTTGGAGTTAAAATTAGATTTATACAGGAAGATGAAATTAAAAACTCAGATTTTGTATTAAACGATTGGATGTAAACATTTTAGTTGGTCCAGCAAGAAAAAAAAAATCCTCAATTCTTTTCCACATTCTCAATAGGGTTTCAGATGAGAACCTTAAGAGGAGCTTGGAGCATTAAGGTCTTTAGGAGAGAAATGCTCTCCAAAGGGTGTTTATACAAAACCCTTCAAAACTGAACTTTCTTATTTTTATATTCTTGTTTCTAATAAAATTTGCAGAGTCAGCCTAGTCAAAGTGACTTGGAAGGAGTCACTGGAGTCAAGCGTTTGACTCAGAGGAGTCGTGCATACTTGGACTCATAACCATGACTCAACTCAGGAATCAAGGAGTCAACTTGGGAATATGCAAGCTTTGGTTGTGTTTAACTTGTCTCCAATTGAAATAGAAAGAAGCATCTCCTTAACTATAGAGCATATATGACCCACCCTATGCATCAACCAGACAGTTCAATCAGTGGGCTATATTGGCAATAACCATACAATTATAGTGGTTGGCTATCTTAACATCTGAAACACGGGCAAAATCTTGAGTAGTTAAATCATATAGGTATGAAGTCTCAGAAAGTGAAATGCATTGGACATTTAAAAATCATAGGATTGTTCGATTTGAATGACATCGGCAAAATACAACATTCTACCAATCGATCGATAAACAAAAAAGAAAGCAATGTGCATTGATCATACAAAGGTATGCATACTTTACAGCAAGGCATAATTTTTCAGTCCATGGATACAAAACACTTTGTGATGTAGACGCAGGAGCATGTTGGAGTACCAATCTTCCTTTTTTTTTTTTTTTTTTTTTTTGATAAGAAAAAATTTATTAAATGGACCAAGATATCCTCCAAAAAGCCACAAGCACGAGGCTTACAAAGACGGGAAATCTCTTATAATGTTTTCCAACCCTCTTTTCATATCCACACTAGTGTAATCCCCCAAATCTATACAATTTACCCTCCAAAAACAAAATAAATCTTTAGCTCTTTTATATACATTGCTAAAAGGTTCAACTTGATTTCAAACACAAGTTGGTTTCTTTCTAGCGATAAAGTCCAACAAACAGCCAGACATATTATACTCCACAGCACCTTCCCTCTTTTTGAGGTCTTTCCAATGGTTCACCCTGAAAAAAATCTTCAATACTGCTTAGGAACACTCAGGCCATCCCACATTCTCTCAAAATGGCCTCCCAAACCTCTCTAGCAAAAGGACAATGAATAAGAATGTGGGTAGCCAATTCCCCGTCTTGAGAGCATAGGAGACATATATTGGGGAGAATCATACCCCACTTTTGAAGAAGGTCAATAGTTGGCAATCTTCCTTTGCAAACCGTCCAAACAAGGAATAAGACCTTGGAGGAAACTTTCAAATTTCATATACTCTTCCAAAGCTATGAAGGGGAGCCACCTTCCCCAAATAAAAGGATGAAAGACTTTACCAAGAAAACTCTCGGACGGGATAAGATCCATCTTCTAATATAATGCAACAAAATAGAGATGAAACCAAAGATGATGTAGAATGATGGCCAAGAATATCAATAAAATTCAGAGTGATGTATCGAAAACAAGAAAAGATAGACCTAATTTAAAGATTTTCCAAACCCAAAACAGGGGATCTTAGCCTCTACCAAGCTTGAATAAATCCAAAGAATCTGCCTTTGGGGAAAACCACTCCTAGACTTTAGACTCCACAAAGGAAAAATACACTAGCCAAGAGCTAGAACGCAAGAAAATTCTTTATTCATCATTCATTCATTCATTGTAAAAGAGAGGGGTTGCCTTTATATAGGCTTACAACCTTAAACAATTAAAATTTGCTAAAATAGGAAACTTCTTAAAATTCTAAACTTCCTAGTCAAGTTTTCTAAAACATAAAACTAAAAATCCCACTTTCCTAAAATTAAAACAACTAAAACTTAAGACTTCATAAAATAAAATAAAAACATTATTCCCGTTTTTATTGACACCCCCTTAGTAATTTGGTCATAATTTTTCCAAATCACATCGGATATGAGCAATCTTGGTCTCGGTAGAAAGGTAACTAAATAACCTATCTAATTACACCAAAATCAAGCCAAAATGAGAAGTTTTGACTTTTGAAAAAGTGGGGTAAACATAAAAAACGGGATTACTCTAAAAAAACAACCAACAGCTTGGCACTATTGATCTTATTACATGGACACATAAAATAAATGTTACCCCCCTATAAGGCCCTTATTAAACTATATAACATTGCATCTTCCATAAATCGCTCCATGCGTGGACCCCACCAAGGCCAAGTGTAGGCCTCACCTTGCTCCCATGTCCTCATCACTCCATATCACTCTTTAACACCCTATTTTCCACCAGCCCAATCAGATGAGCCATCTCATCTATCTACCAATCATTCAGGTTTCTCCTTAAGGAAATATTCCATCCCCAATGTTCAAGAGAACTTTTGCAATTTGTTACCTTCACTTCTTTATCCAATGTAATCTCATAGATGCGGGGGCTTCTAAACAAAGATGCCTAAGGAAGCACCATAGATCGGTCCAAAAGTGAGTGTCTCTACTTGAACCCACCTCCATTCAAACTGTTTCCTTAAATTTTCCCAAGAATTGCATAATCCCTTTCTAGCAACTCACACCGTGGATAGAAATGGGTTTCCTCGTTTCCCACGTGTTTGCAAGACCATATTTGAAAGCAATGATTTCCCTCCACAAACAACCATTCTCTTGGTCAAATCTCCACAACCATTTGATAAGAGGGCTTTATTTACATCTCTAATCCTCCGGATTCCTAGCCCCCATTCCATTTTGGCTTACAAATGTCTTTCCAAGCAATCAAGTGAAAGTCTTCCCCATCCTTCATTTTCCCCCAAAGAAAATCTGTTTGACACTTCTCAATCATGTCTACCACCAAAAATGGAATCATGAAAAGGAAAATAAAATAAGTGGGGAGGTTGGCAAGCACCAACTTTATGAGGGTGACCCTTCCCCCTTTGGATAAGTATAATCCTTTCAACCTGCAAGCTGATGGTAGATATGATCAATTACTTGATTCCACGAATTCAGATTCTTATATGAGGCACCCAGAGGAAGACCCAAGTAGGAAGAAAAAGCAAACCCAACCTACAACCCAGAATATGAGCGAGACTCCCCACATCCTCCATGCAGCCCACCCCATAAATACAACTTTTAGAGGTTAATTTTCAAACTTGAGACTGTCTCAAAACATTAGATAACACATCTAAGATACTTCAATTGAGTAGTCGAGTTTTTGCAAAAAATAATGGTATCATTAGCGAACTGCAAGTGAAAAACCATCATGTTGTTACTCCCAATCTCAAACCCTTCCATTAACCCTCCTTGAAAAGCCTTTGCCAAAAAAGCCCAAAAAGCCTTTGCTACAATTAGGAATAAGAAATGAGATAGGGGATCTCTTTGCCTTAACCCTCTAGTCCCGTGAAAGTACTCCATTGATGCACCATTTAGAAGGATGGAAAAAGAAGCTGTCTCATAACACTTTTTCATCCAATTACGCCACCTAGTGCCAAAGCCAAATCTACCAAGCATGTAGTCCAGAAAATCCCAATTCATTTTGTGGTACGCTTTTCCATATCTAACTTGCAAAGGACACTCGATCTCCCATTCTTCACCATTTCATCAATGCATTCATTTACAATCAAAATTTCATCCACATTTTTATGTCCCCCAATAAAAGCACTCTGATTTTGGGAAATGATATCCACCATGACCTCTTTCATACGACATGCCAAGACCTTGGATATAATTTTATACATCTTGCCCACTAGGCTAATAGGTTTGAAGTCAGAAATCGAATCAGCCCCTTATTTTTTCAGGATGAGGGAGATAAAGGATGCATTGCTACCATATCTAGAAATTCCTCTTAATGTAAATCCTCCACCGTTGCCATCACATCTCCCTTCACTACTTCCCAACATGCTTTATAAAATGTCATTGAGAAGTCATCCAATCCTGGAGCTTTATCATCCTCTATGCTCTAAATAACCTTTTTCACTTCACCTTCCTCAAAGGGCCTTTCAAGACATTCCATTTGAGAGACCTCTAGAGATTTGAACATCATCCTATCTAGCTTGGGTCTCACAAAACCCAAGTCATGGCATAAATCCATAAAAAATTCCACTACATGATTCTTGATTCACTGCATGTCCTCTTCCACTTCATTGTTGATTTTTAACTTAATAATAAGATTTGTGCTCATTTTAGCAGAGGCAATCCTGTGAAAAAAATTTGTATAGTTATCATCCTTTTTTAGCCACTGAACTTTAGCTTTTTGTTTCCATTTGATTTCCTGCAAGTCCACTACATTTGCATATTCCTGCTTTGCCAAGTCCAGAAGACCTCTCTCCGCTTGGGATAAGCACATATTCCCTTCCATACAATCCCAGTGCATCATCTCTTCCAAAAGGCGCTTCTTTTTTTCCTTAATGCAACCGAACACTTCCTTATTCCACACCTTCAAGCTCTGCCTAAGCATTTTAAACTTTAATCTCATTTGCTAACTAGGATTTCCCATCACACAATAACTTGTCCACCAGTTGTTTACAAGGTCTACAAACCCTGAGTAAGTATACCTAGTCCGGTCTGGGTATATCTACTGTTTTCTCTTCATATCTTTTTCAGCATGGCATCTTTTATCAAACCAGTTGTCTAGGAACTTTTGAACAAAATGGGATAGCTGAAAGGAAGAATCGCCATCTGTTAGATTACTCGTACTTTGTTATTCACTATTCATGTTCCCTGGGTTTTTTGGACAGATGCTCTTGAAACTGCTGCATACCTTATGAAACGTATGCTCTCTCAAACTCTATCTCTTCCTTCAAAGTCTTCTATAGGTTCCTCTCTTCCTCTCCAGGTCTCCGGGTGTATTTGTTATGTTCATATTCCACAGTCTGGTCGCATCGAGTTAGATCATAAGGCTCTCAAGTGCATCTTTCTTGGGTATGCTCTGAGTTAAAAGAGATATAAATGTTACCATCCCTATACTTAGAAGCGCATTGTTACTACGGATGCTCACTTCCTTTCCCCTAGCCAGCCTCATTTTTAGGGAGAGAGTAGAAGTGAAGCTGAAGACGAGTTGGCTCTTCTGCTTCCAGTTCCTCTGTATGTTTTTTATGTTGATGGTTGTAGTAGCCAAGGGAAAATAGTTTAAGTGACTGGTCAAAAGGAAAAGGACCCTGTGGTGACCACCCACAAGAAAACTTGGGTGAAAGACTTTATATAAGTGTTTGTTTGTCGGAAGAAAAGAGTTGCTTCTGCCTTTGAATCTCATATGCCTTCCCAACCAATCACCTCTTCTCCAGTATTGTTTCTTCTATGCCTCATGATAATTCCCATCTTTTTATTGCTATGAGAAAGGGTACTCGTTCTTATACCCAACATCCTATTGGTAATCAAGTGTGCTATAGTTCTTTGCTTCCTAAGTTTAGGGTCTTTTCAACTTATTTGTCATAAGTTTCCATTTCATGCATTGTGTCTCAAGCTTAGTCTCAACCTAAGTGTAGAAATGTGATGGATGAAGAAATGCATGCCTTAGAAAAAAGCAACACATGAGATATTTGTAGATCTCCCAAGAGGAAAGGAGCCTCTAGCATGCAAATGAGTATTCTTTGTGAAGCTATAACCTAATGGTGCTATTAAGTGGTATAAAGCCAGGTTGGTAGCCAAGGGCTACACACAGATATGTGGGATTGATTATCAGGAGACCTTTGCCCCTGTAGAAAATATGAATTATATCTGTGCATTAATCTTTGTTGTTGTCAATTGAAGAAAGTCATTGCAACAGCTTGATGTCAAGAATGTCTTTCTACATGGAGACCTTAAAGAGGAATTTTATATGAGATTACTTCCTGGCTTTCAATACTCTACTGACAAAGGTAAAATGTGACAACTCAAGAAAGCTTTTATAGCCTCAAGTAGTCTCTTAGAGCATGGTTTGAAAGGTTTTGCAGTTCTCTACTCAAAAAATGGGTGCATCACACCCTCTTTGTTAAGCATTAGAAAGGGAATGTGACAACCTCATTGTCTGTGTAAATGATATTATTATAGGTGATGATCAATATGAGATCAACAACTTAAAAGGCTTTCTTAGCTAGGAATTTGAGATAAAGGATTTGGGGTTTCTTAGAGACTTTCTTGGAATTGAAATTACTAGATCCAAGAATGGTATCTTCCTATTTTAGTGCAAATATGTGTTTGACCTCCTTCAAGACGTTGGGATGTTAGGGTGTAGACCTTATGAGATTCACATTGGTTCGAATCATCGTTTGTAAGCAGATGAGGGCCACAGACTTATTGACATTGGTCGTTATCAAAGACTAGTATGGAAGCTCATCTACTTGACTTTGACTAGACCAAACATCTATGCAATTGGAGTGGTCAATCAGTTTATTCATGCTTCATGATGAAGCATCTTGAGACAGTATATTGCATTCTTCACTACTTGAAGAAAAGTCTAGGCTAAGGACTCTTATATGGCAAACGATAGGATCTCCATGTTGAAGCCTTTGCAGATTCAGTTTGGGCAGGTTATATGTTTGACATGAGGTCTACTTCAGGTTACTGCACCTTGTGGGGGTAATCTTGTTACTTGGGGCAACAAAAAGCAGTTAGTTGTAGCAAAATCAAGTGCAAAAGCAGAGTTTCAGACCATGGCACATGAAATTTGTGAGATGCATAGTTTTCTTTGAGAATTAGAATTCAACTCTCAAGTTCCTATGCGGTTGTATTGTGACAACAAAACCACAATTAGCATTGCTCACAATCCTGTCCAGCATGATAAGACCATGCACATCGAACTTGACAAGCATTTCATCAAGGAGAAGTTACAAACCAAGCAAATATGTATCCCCTTCGTCACGACTGAAAATTAACTGCCCGATATGTCCAGCATGATAGGACCATGCATATCGAACTTTAAGTGCAAGTCGAAGACACTCAAAGAGCATGTTAAGGCCAAAAAGAGCTAAGGTTAAAGTAATGAGAACATGCATGAGGGTTTATGAACTAGCAGAAAATGGCACTAGATAGAGTGGAATAGTGTAACAGGTTTCTTGTAGCCAATCCAAAGTAGTTGGGATAAGGCTCTGTCTAGTTAAGTCAGATTTGAGGACTGGTGTGGCTCAGTAGTATAGCTTCTCAAGCAAAAATTCATGTAACATGATAGAGAAGTATAATTGACAAAGAAACTGGGATAGTTTTTGTACTTGGATATAAGAATTATGAAGACCTTGGAGTTAAGTATGAAATATATAAGAAAGAAAATGTGCAATGGAAAAAGAAATGGTTGTGGAAAGCAAGAGAGAATGAAAACAAAGGGCAAAGAAATCATTGAAATGAGAAGAAAGAAGGGGAAGAATATAAAGGGTATTTTACCTACAAAAAGAAATATCATTAAGAATTGAAACAACTACATTAGAAGAGAAACACTTTAATTACAGCTTCACAATGTCGTACACTTCACCTCATGACTTCTGCAATTATCAACAGAAATATCCCTAGCCGAACCACCTTTCCCCAAACATAAAGAAAAAGAAACGGAAATATTTTTCTTCTATAACCTCTGCGGCACTTTCCACTTTTCTCTCAAGACGGTGCGCTTGTCATCCACCAACACTCCATTGCCACCATCATCATCAACATTAAATGATGCAAGAGCATGTTCAACTAGCTCATGGGCTGCCATAAGAGGGAGGCCCACAGCCAGCTCATGACACCTTATATGTGTTTCCTTTAAAAAGGACATGTGTGGGGTCTTATTCCCATGTTTATGTCCCTGTTCTTATAGGATTAAATTAAATCTTTAGTAAAACTTGTTCATCAGATTATAAATTTGGGTTAGACGAAGAGTTGATATTTAGTTACTAATTCTTATGTTTTAAGTTCTTCTTCTTTTTTACATTAGGCTTATCAAATTAGTAGGTGGAAATGGATTTTCAGCATCATGGGAGTTGTAGTGTGCTATTAATTGTTTCCTAGTTTCATTAAAAATTATTTAAGAGTATATAAAGGCATAGGTTTATCCAAAATCTAGTTATGTTGAGTTGTAATGAGTCGATGATTGTTTGTGAATGAAGAAAAATTATTGGTCAGTATTTTCTGTTGAGTTCTAAATTTGATTTTAAGAGTGATCATATGGGGCTACTGTGAAGTTCATATTTGCTGATTGCTCTTTGTTATTGCTACGATCAATTGGGGTGATTCCACACCTATTACTTTAGCTCAAATGGATGATATGAATTCAAAACTCTGCTGGTTCGATTGATTGAATTTCTTCATTGATTTTATTTATTGAAATTCAACTTTTTAATCATAATTCTGATTGTTTGATTAAAACCTTGACAGGTTTGTTGTTTTCAACTGATTTAGGCCCTAGTCATAAGCAAAATTGCTGACTTCCGTGGTGTTTTCTTGGTGATTCTTTAAGATGAGTTTTCTTTCTTTCTGTTTTTCTTTTTTGGAACCGTAAGGATTGAATTTATTAATAAGATGAGTTTTCTTAATTATTTTAAACATTTGCACTGATTGATATCAAGTAGTATTTAGCTGTACAACATCATTAAAATATCCTCAAACCCACTATGTTAGGCCCATTCGACACTACAAGATTGTCACTTGGAGAAGAGGAAACACTAAAAACCCTTTCTAAGTCTCTCTTCTCTTTATAACTCTTTCTTCTTTCTCTTTCTTACTAAGGCAGTGTTTGGTTCAGATTTTTAGAATCGTTTCTGGGTCAGAATCGATTCTGGCTAAAAATTCAAGTTTGGTGGAGATTATTAGAATCACTTGGGGCATAATTGGCGTCAAAATCAGAAACGGCGATTCTCCGATTATTTTTGAAGCGGGAGTAGAATCACAAAACGTGATTCTCTATTAGCACGCTGCTCTGTCTCGTCTTCCTTGCGTTCTCATCAGGCACCCAATTCGCAGGTATCCTCCCTCTCTCCTTCTCTCACTCTGTCTTGTCCTCCCTCTCTCGCTCTCTCTCATCTCTCTCCCCTCGCCTCCCTCTCTCTCTCTGCTCTCACCTCCCCCCCTCTCTCTGCTCTCGCCTCCCTCTCTCCTCTCAGTTCCTTTCTCTCTCTCCTCTCGTCCCTCTCTCTCCCCTCTCACCTCCCTCCCTCTCTACTCTCACCTCCCTCTTTCTCACTCTCTCTCCTCTCAGTCCCTCTCTCTCCTCTTGCCTCCCTCTCTCTGCTCTCATCTCCCTCTCTCACACTCTCTCTCTCCTCACGTCTCTCTCTCGATTTCTCTCTCCTCTCAGTCCCTCTCTTACCCTCTCTCTCCTCTCAATTTCTCTCTACTCTTCACCTTCCATTTTTGTTTGTTTATTCTCAATAAAAAATTTTGGTGATTTTTTTTCCAGGTTTCTACTCAATAAGATTGGATTCAGTTTTGTATGATAGAAATTAAGAAATACTTTTACTGTTTTTTAAATAAAATAATTTCTTGCTTGGCTTTGCTATTTTAATGAGTTGTTGATTTGTGGAAATTCTTTGTTTGGAATTGCTCTATGCTTCAATTTACTTCTTTTTTTTAATTGATGCTGAGGTTTTGGTGTAGGAGGAAAGGAGAATGTTCTTTACATTTGAAATTGAAGCATATACATGATAGAGATATATACACGATGGAACTAACTGAAGTTTTTCCAAAATTTTGGGTGTTATAACATAATAGTACTCAACGAATTCTACGTTGGATGGTTAGCACCACAAGCAGTACTTCTAATACTACTAAGCTCACATTTGACATTGCCAAGGCTATATATGGAGCTTGAACAGATGCAATTGCAAAGATTATGGAAAGTGCATAAGGATCTAGATATCCACGATGTATTTTTATAGCAATTGTATTTTCTAATTTCATTTTAGATGGATTAGTTGACTTTTATAAGAATATCTCTATATGTTTTTTGTTAAATGAATTTTCTCATCTTGTTTAGTTGAATAATCATTTCTGAATAATGTTGAACCAAACAGGATTCTAATTATGGATTC
>JAOXJP010000001.1:19069402-19085892 GCA_025762735.1 Platanus orientalis
ATCACCTCCAAAAAGTGAATTGATTCCCCCCCTTGTGTGGCCCTTGAGTGTCTCACAAGGGGGGTGGCATAGAGGATATCAGGCCCCAAAAAAGTTTCACATGTTTGCCATGCACTCAAGATCCTCTCCTGTGCAAGTCTTGATTGTAGCGTGTGCTTGCAGTGTGACAAGTATTCCAAAAAATAAAAATAAAAAAATTGGAGTGATTTTCACTTTTTGTGGGGGATGTGTTGCACTGAAGACGCGCATAAGAGGATTGCAAGACTTTTGAGTGCAGGATGGAGTGCCAGCCATGTTACACCATCTCTTCGTATGGCAAATGGGCATTTTATTAATTAATAAGACAAAACTTCACTGAACGGCATTACAAAGGGAATAGTTCAATACATGGTAGGATATACGTCTGACAATATAAAAGGCTCTGACCACATTGCCAAGCCAGTGGTCTACGTATTAAAAATGGATGGTTTGGATTGGCCACATCACCCCTTACATGGCTAAAGTAGAGAGCTCATGTAACCAAGATTATGGTCAATCCAGTCAACCTAGGTGTGTTAATGTCGGCTTTGAGAGAGATCCATGGGGGAAAATGTAGGTTTGGGTTTTTTTTAACTTCGGTTAGAAGCCATTTTTAAATGGCCATTCAAACAGCTTGTTAAATTGGTTTGATTGTAGAAATGGAAATATGATCTCATTTAACTTTGTTCCTGAAAAAATAATGCCTATGATGGATTGAAGATCCTAGGAACAGATTCAGTAGTCTGACTACTTGAGATTGGGATGGAATAAGCAATCCATGGATCTGAAATTTCCCGCAAAATTAGAAGAGAACCCTTCACACTAAGAGCTTGGTTTCTAGCGCATGCTATTGCAGATGAAAGGTCAGCTTGTGTTTTTACCAAAGAGATTCCGACAATTGCTGATGAAGAGGAACCCAAATTGATATATTGGAAGTTTTCTACTCTTTCAAGACCAATAGGTTGATTTTTTGGTTCCCATATCTTTCAATAGGAGAAAAAGACCTCTGAATCCAAAAGAGAACTTGGTTTAACCCAGTCGTAAAAAAGTGACTGAAATCTCCCAAGGATTAAATTTAGTCACACCTCCTCATTCTCCAAGTAAATGGCATACAATAACTTGGGTCTCTCAAACGTCAGACACCAAAGGTGGTTCATTTTATTTAAATCCCAAACCATGGATGTAATTTTCCTATCCAGTAAAATATAGCTCTCCTCTATTTTGTAAATGTTTTACTCCTACCATGGGCCAGCAGTTCTGACCAATAATACAATCCCATTTGACTTGTCCTAGTTATTTGTTGCTCACAACTGCTTTGTGCAATAAAGTATTGAAGACAATCTTTGCTTGAAGCCCGCTTGCTTATCTACCCCGACCTAACACCCTTCATTCCTTAGTTCTCTTTGCAAAATATTAAACACCGTCTTCAAAGAGAACGGACCTACTTCATTCAAGCTAGCAATCATATATCAAGTAAAATTTACCTCTTCATCCATCCCAATGAAGGGGGGGGGGGGGGGGGGTTTCTTGTACTAGACAATACAATAGCATCTCCTATGCCTCCTCACTTAAAATCCTTACCTCTTTTAACTGCTTAAATGCCAACTTGATACAGTTACAGACGTGTTGGGGGAAAATAGGATTACAAATTTTCTTTCATTAAAAACATCAGGCCCCACTTTAGTACTTTCATCCTCTAGCATGAACCTTTCATTGCATATAGATATGCTGACACAACAAACATTTCATCTGATAACCACTCTTAAGAAGAATTCTCTCTCGAATTTATAAAAACCAAACGGGTGAAAATCGATGTGGTTATATAATCGGACTGCAATAAGCTTTGGATTGAACATGGCGAACATCACAGAATTTTTAACCTGCAACACCTGAACAGCCCTGCATAATCCCAGAAGTAAATGCAGAAATAGTGGAAGCTGGAAAGTAAAACATCTAGGCAAGACGTACAAAATCAATAACAACCATAATAGAAGATCCATTTAAAACAAAGAATGCATCCCCAAACCTAGATACAATCTACACTTTGTAGTACAAAACAGACCTACTCAGATCAACTACCCTGGTGCTATAGCTTGTCTCCTCACATTTTTGTACACAAACCCAATCTTGATCTTTCTTTAGAGCCAACATCACTAAACCAAAACTGTCATTGCAAGCTTGTAATAAATACCAATACTACAGAGAAGGATCTGTCTGACCACACTTGCTAAAGCAACATGCAGAGGCAAAACCCAGAACCTGATGCTGGCCTCTACTACTCGGTATCATCAAACCTCCACCCAAATAGCGGATACACACACATCATATGGAAACAAGTTAGGAACTGACACGCATCCGTGCCAGTGCCCTGATGGCAATGAGGGCATAGGCTGGCACATTGACACCTATCACGTGGGAATTGGCTGCCACAAGCTAAAATAACACACGAACTCTGAGAGGCCCACTAAAGGAGGGATTAGAAGTTACCCCCTTGTCTTGGCCCTCTTCATACCAAGGCTGTTGTGGAAGGGGGAAACAGAACCAGCCATGTGTGAACCTTCCTCACGGAATGTACCATTGAGCATTGCTAGCTCTCGGAGCTGCTGCTTTTTAAAGAAATCTTGAGACTCGTCCTGGATATTAAGGGTGGGAAAAAAGTAAAATCCTTAGAAAAAAAGAATGGGACTGATGCAGGGAATTATAAATGAAACCATTTCTACAGATGAATTAATTGGAATGGCTGGGGCAAGGAAGAAAAAGTTACCACAGGCTTCAGCAAATCTTCAAGGATCTCATGCGCTTGCATCAAGCGGGCATCAACAATTTCAACTGGCAATTCTGCCTCCACAAGTATGTGAAGAGGTTCATTTAAATGCTCATATCCTGGTTTTCCTCTCATCATTTCTTCCTATCAAGGAAAGTAACAAGCTAATGTTGGTATTTAAACAGTTAAAAGAAGACAGACATGATTCTTCCCATTTCATGATAATCTGTGAACAGTTACTTTAACCTGGAAATACAGAAAGAAGCACAGGATGCTATCCAAACACACATATAATACTATATACATAGATGGTGTTTATACTATGGGAGAATATGGTGGTAAAAAGTCACACTTCCCCACAAGAAAGCATTTTTCCCCAAAACACTGGCATTCAGAGTGAAATCAGATAATTCTATGTCACATAAATAGTGCTGTTAGATTGGTCCTGTGACTGCGGCACGTCACAACTCCCACTGCATAGGAAGCGACACAACAAGGATTCATTTTACTTCAACGTGCCTTCGAAAGAAAGAACAGGTCTCTAGCATATTAAGCCAAAACATGGAGAAGACCATTTCAAAAACACTAATCTAGCTTCTAGTCCTTTAAGTCCTATCTCAAAGTTCTTAATCTCTCTATATTTTACCATTTTTATAACACAAGGCACACCCCAAACAGTGGCCTAGTTTCTAATTTGCTAAAACTGCAAATGCTGTGGCCTAAGCATCCTTTGTATTATTTTGACTAGTCTTGCATGTATATAGATGTGTTCCCATTTGCATGCAGGCAGAGTCTACAAAAATTGATAAAAGCAAAATATTTATTACCCGAGTTGGATCCTTGATGCTGCCACGCCCTCTTATCAGGACACGACATTCAGTATTTGCCTCTACCCGTTTAAGAGAGTTCCCTCTAGGACCAAGGAGGCGGCCAACAAAGTTGTACTGCAACAGTAAATATATATAAAGGAATTCAATGTCAAACGCTGTAAAATACGGATAATAATAATAATAATAATGGAGCAAGACATTTGTCACATACAGTGGGGTATTTGTCTACAGGAATGTCCACCCTGATTGTTTTCTTGACAATAAGACTGGACGAGCTACCCTGTGATCCAAGCCAGCTTTGTGATGATGAGGGCTGTAATAATCCTAACCTCTGCAGATCACAACTCCATGTGTGGTTAAACAGAACGAAACTGATTAAAACGGCGGCAAAACTAGTTGGAAGGCATCTATAAAATATCACAACATACAATCTAGTAGACAAATTTATGAGGTTTCCATACAAAAATCATATCACATATACCCAGGGGTGGAAAGCAGAAAGAAAAATGTACGTGAATATGCTTACAGCATAATAAGTATACATCCAACAGATAGAACAATAATACAGCTCAAGGTCATGCTGATATTTTAGCATAGTATAACCTATAAGTCCACAGGCTCTGCAATCTAAGCTGCAATTCATTTTGTGACTAGCCATGACTTAAACTCAAGTCCTGAGCATGCATTCCAAACCGGATGTTCAAGAAGATGGCAGATAGAAACTGGTTTGAAACCTCAAACCACATTAGTCAGATCCATAATAAAGGTCTTTCAGCTTCAGTTCAGTGAATGCTAAAATCCCAAGAACAGTAAAGGAATAAGCTATTGGTTAGTTGCGATTCCAGAAGCCTCAAAAATTAAAAGCCTGTTACACAAGAAGAAGGCTCTCATTGTCTCAGCAGTACTTAGTATAGGACTAATCCTTGATTGACGATTCTGCATGTGGAGCTTCCATTCTATAACAAACTGTGGTTTTGGAAATAAGAAACGCTTCAACGATATAACTGAGGTAACCTAATTTTTCCTGACAGTAATAGAGAAGAGAAAATAGGCAATTATTTTAGTATGAAATGAAGTCAGATCACCAAGCTAAATCTTTTGACATTGTTTGATGAATGTAATCCTTAGACTTCCTTCTGTCGTTACTTGATGAATGTTATTCTTAAACTTCCTTTCACAGAAAAAGCGGAATTCAAAATACAGGCACTTTAAATAATGCTATTCAGGTTAGTACTAGATGTAAGTAATTATGTCAGGAATGCTTTTGAAAATCAGTAAAATTAGATGGTAAAGAAGTTATGTTAATGGTTAGTATCCGTACTTCTGATTGAAATGGTGAGGCCCATCCATTCATATCTGCTCCTCCTCCATTTGAAAACAATCCTCCAGATGTCAGGGGTCTAGCATGTTCAAGCCCACTTTGATCTAAAAGTGATGCATTCCCCAACAGAGTGGTTACACGCAATATTTCTGCTCCAAAATGTCAAATTTCAAGAATAAGATGTACCAGTTAGCATTTGTTAAGAAATTAGTCAGCAGTCACCACAAAATGGACAGACAACATTCTTGATTAAATGGGTTAATTCAAAATCAGCACTCCCCCATGTAACAAAGTTAATCTTCAAAAATTTAACCCAGAACGTGCAGAGAGGGGGGGGGGTGGAATTTGTTAAGTTCTATGTGATTTTAATAAGACAATGACCTACCCTAAATATTATAAACTTCTCTTTGTTGCGGCTTAGCAACAGCAGAAAATTAATGTGCACAAAATTCGCCATGTTACTCAAGTTACAATTAACCGTTAATAAATAGAAAAATCGTACATACACACATATGCACATTTGTGTAACTTGTCTTGTTTTTTTTTCATATACTCCTTGTAATCAGTTGTTCTTTAATAAAATTCTAAAATTTTCTATCAAAAAAGAAAAAAGAAAAAGAAAGAACAGTTACCTACAATATGACAATTTCTATTCATAAAGGAATAGGACATCCTCGGAAATCATAAACCTCACATAAGCCAATAGAAGCTACTGCTTCTAAGACAATGACAGAAGGCCTGAGACCATAGTTTATAACCATGCAAAGCCCTAATAATGCACATCCATGCTGCTTTAACCAGGTTTTCAGTAACACTCCCATATTCTTAATGAAACAGAGGAGGCGGTTCTCCAAACACAGCATTTAGAAACCGGAGTCACTAATATCTTATTAGCATAAGCTTATCAGCTGTTCAATATGCTCCCTTGGTTCAGTAACTATTTATAGTAACAAAAACCAGGGTAATATCTCAAGTTTGCATGACAGGGTCGTGGGGTGGGGGTGGGGAACTGGTATGAGTCGTATGACTTGCAAATCACATTAACCTGACACAGGCCTATGAGCTGATAAATTGAAATTAAGCATAAGTTACATTGTTTATTAAAAAATCCTTATTATTCAAATACACATGATATTATTATTACATACAAAATATAAAAAGCCAATATCAATTTAAACAGATTATAATTAGGTTATTCAATATTCATGTTAGTATATATTCATGTTAGGATATACACATTATTCTTGCATGCCAAGTACATATCCATAATGGACCACATATCATATGAATTGATTTGTATAACAAATGGCATCATTAATTACCCAAAAAAAATAGTATCATTATGAGTATACAATTCTTATCTATATTTTATATCAAATAATAATAAAAGCCGAAATATGTGCAACAATATTGAAGGAAGGTGTGGGACATCGAAGTGGATAAGGCTCCTAAGCCAAATGGTTTTTTCCATGAGTTTCTGTAAGTCCTTATGAGAAATGTTGAAGCAGGAAATCATGGAAGTGGTTAAGGACTTCTAACATAAAGGCTTCTTGGATAAGGGCTGTAATTCAACTTTCATTTCATTGATCCCGAAAACATAAGGGGCTGAGGATAGAGACTTTAGAGCAATCAGCCTAGAGGGAAGTATGAACAAAACCTTAGCCAGAATTTTATCTTCCCAAATTAAAGAAGTGCATCCTTCAAAGAGCCATGGTTTAAAGTATCACGTGATACGGGGAGGGGTGCAATACACCCCCCCTGGGGTTTTAAAACTATGGTGTATCGCAGCACGTATTGCATGTGTCTCACGATATGAGTGAATTTTTCTTAAGAAAATCCTTAAAACAGGGCTTTATATGAAATTTTGTATCACGTATCGCGTCTTGCCTTACCATATCACCGATCTAAAAAAAACCCAAATCATTTTTGTTTATGCAAAAAACTTGTAGATTTACCTTCTTTTAGCTAAATATAAGATTCCATTTGAATCTAAGACTTGTATTTGGGTCGGATCGAAGCTGAAACCCCAAATTTCGTCAACAACTTCAGTAAGTGCCCTATTTTTGTTTCAACCCTTCTAGATTTTTATATGTCATGCACACATTTATGAAGTTCAAAGTTATTTTTCGAAAATATAAATATTTATTTATTTACTCAAAAAAATAAAGAAAATTAAAACACACACCAAATGGGCATTATTTGGTATATTTTTATTTTTATATGAGATACTACATCCTCATCTACATACGTCAATTTGGTATATTTATGAAATAAAATTAGTTTTTGTATTTATATATTTATTAAATAAATAAAAATATTGAAAATGCCAAAAAAATTGAAAAAAAAGCAAGAGGCATATTAAAACACATTGAAATATGTGTATGTTTTTTTTTTTTTTTTTGATAAATAATATACTTGTGTATGCTTCTCTTAATTCTACTATATTTTTCTGTGTTTTTTAATTTTTTACATTTTTAATAAAAAATTCAAAAAATTACTGCAAATATGGTAGAACATTTTGAAATATATTGTGTATGTTTCTCTATCTTCTATTGTGATCTATTATTATTATTATTATTTTAAATTTTTGAGTGAGTTGGGTACTATTTTTATATCTTATTGTATTATATTTCTCCAGTTTCACTTTTGTAGTTGTACTTTTGTAATACTTTGCATTATTAATCAATGTCATTATTGTTTGAGTTGTACATTTGTGTCATTGATTACGTGGATTTGTAGCTTTATTGTGTAATGTGTAATGTTATTTATCAACTTCTAACACTTAAAATTCCAGACATGCACGACGACGTGTGTCACGAAGATACAGATTTCCAATTATTGATACCCAAGTGTGTAATGAAGTGTAATGGTTTATGAGTGTTTAATGATGCTTATTATAACATTTTCTAAAATTTCATTAAAAATTCCAAGGTTTACATAGTGTTTTCATAGATTCCATAGGCCATAACATATGTCATGAGGGGGACGATTCTCCCAACCATCAAGGATGATTGTTTTCTATATGTAATGATTCTTAAGTGAATATTAGTGTTCATTTTACCACATAATGAAGTTTCATTAAAAAAAAATTCATTCGTTTGATTAGCGTTTCCCCATTTCCCAATTTTTTCAAGCGTTTCCCCGCAATCTGTGATACATATCAGTATCCCCAAGGTGCGAAACGGTGCGCAATACCGACACTTTAAACCTTGATTGGAGCAAGGGGTTTTTTCGATCAATCCTAGATGGCATTCTTGTGGCTAATAAAGTGATCGACTCAAGACAAAGATCAAGAGTTCCAGGTTTAGTGTGTCAGTAAATATGGAAAAGGCATATGACCATGTAACTAAATAATATTATTGGAAGATCAAGCTTTGAGATTAGATGGAGAAGCTGGATGAGTATTGGGATTACCTCATTTTCTATCCTCATGGAAGCCCGGTAGATTTCTTTCAAAATTCTTGGGGATTGTGGCAAGGCGATCTTCTTATCCATTTTTTTTTTTTTTCTAGTGGTAGAAACATTAGGAAACTTGATAAAAGGAATGGATGATTATTCTGTTGTAGATATTAAACAGGGGTAGGTCAAAATTGTAAGACATTGTATATCTTTTTAAGCCCATTGGGTGGTCGGGTTCTCTTCAGTTTTTTCTTGGGAATTGCTTATCCCCTTTCTTAATGAAATTTCTTAGCAAAAAAAAAAGAAAGAAAGAAAGAAGAAAAAGCATCAGGTCTTGGGATGTTAGAGGGTTTTGAGTTTGGAGGGGAGGGACCATTAATTTCCCATTTACAATTTGAGACGGTATTGAGCCTAAGAATCAATTTTGTGAAGAAGCAAAGTTTCTGGGGTCGGAATTCCTAATATGGATTTACTAATTAGGAATTTGGGGTGTAGAGGGGCAATTCCCGGCTTTATACTTGGGTCTGCCATTAGGGGTGAGTAATAGAAATAAGGTGTGGAGTAGGGTTATGGATTGTGTTAAGAAGAGGTTTGCAGATTGGAAACGTTATTATTTTTCAAAAGCTAGGAAGCTAACCCTAATAAAGGCAGCCTAACCTTTTTCAAATTTGAGAGTTGGTGGTGAAGGATATTGAGAAACTAAAAAGAGATTTTCTTTCGATGGGTTGAGAGGGATCCACCAATACCCATTTGGTAGTTTCCGAGCAAGTCTATAGGCCAAAAAATCATGAAGGCATAGGGATCCATAATATCAACCTCACAAATAAGGCTCTCCTTTGTAAATGGCTTTGGAGGTTTGAAGAAGAGGAGGTATGCTTAAGGAGGAGTCATAACAGCCAAATATAGGGTGTTAAATGATTGGGAAAACAGGGAGGTAGGCATGTCACATGGTAGAGGTCTGTGGAAGTGGATTATGAGTAATGTGGAGGACTTCAGGAGGTGAGTGATGGCGAGGGTGAGGGATGGAAGAACTTTATTTTGGGATGATCTTTGGTGGGGAAACAACCAGTTGACAGCGGTTTTCCTTGCTTTAAATAAATCCGGAGGAGTGGCTGATTAATTGGACTATAGCCATGGGAGGGTAGTATGGCAGCCATTATTGAGAAAAGATGTGAATGATTGAGAGAAAGATTCGATAGTTAATCTCTTGGAGAGGTTAGGAAGGTTCCAGATTAGTGAGGAAGGAATAGAAGGAGATGGGATATGGAATCACAATTAGATCTTGCTTTAATAGGCTAGCCGAGGGCTGCCAGATAGAGATTCCATGGGAGGATATTTGGTGCAATTTTTTAGTTAGACAGCAGCTATATGAAAGATTATGATATTGGATAATTGTATGAAGAAAGAGCTAATTCTTCCTACTATTTGTCTCAAGTGCTACACGGAGGCGGAGTCAATATCTCACTTGTTGATTCATTGTCCCTAATTTTGGGAGGTGTGGTCAGAGATGATTAAGGATTTTGACCAAAGTTAGGAGACTCCACCAATTTTAGAGATGCTATTGAGAAATTGGAACTTGGAAGACTAGGGATTTTAATAGAATATGAAACAGCATCTGGAGGATGGTGCCAGCAGTAGTTATTAGGTTGGTTTGGCCTGAAAGAAACAAAAGAGTGTTTCATAGTCAAGATGAGCAAGCATATAGGGTGTTTGGTTTAACGACGGTTAGGTTAAGTTGGTTTTCAAGTAGGTAACTAGGTATAGGGGAAGTGGGGTTAATAGGGTGGATTTAAGTACTAGATGAAGGGAGGTTATAGGGTTGGGGTGAGGCGTTTTCTGAAGCTTGGGGTTGGGGGATTGTTTGGCTGAGTTTTGGCTGAGGTTGAGTTTGGTAATTCTTCTTTTTGTTTTTTTGTGTGTATGTGTGTGTTCTTGCAGTGGCTTAGAGGCGCCTGTCCCCTGTTAGTCATGAAAGTTCTTTTTAATTATCAAAAATAAAAATAAAAAACACTTAAGATGTTATGGTTACACTAGAACCATGTCTTCAATTACTTGTTGCGTGAATTCCTTATTTTCCTACATCTTAAGATAAAAGCTACAACACTATTAACTTTTAAAATGCTTTTAGATTCTTAACGTTATGGATGAGTCAGCAAGTTCTATGACAATTATTATTAGCTGTTGGCTTGCCAAGTCGATCATTGTTCAAAGACCTAACCGGGTACTCCACAAACTCAATGAAATGATCCATTCAGTAGAACACTTGAGTATGAGTTGCAACACAAAATTATGAACAACATACTTAAAAATTCAAAAGAAAATTGTTACACAAACTATTTTCTGATTTTTTTTGTACAACAAAATCACATTATTTTTTTGTACTTAACAAAGTTTTAAAAAATGAATGAATCCAGTTTAAATGTAATATCATGGATCTCACTCTGACAGGCATCTGACACAAACCGCATACATGTACCCAAAAGTAGATAAGAGTCCAACAATCCAGCATGTAAAACATAACATTGTTCCCAATGAATACTAATTTTTAACAAATACCGAGGTAAAACCAACCATAAATTTGGATAAACTGAAAATGACAAGTTGGGTAGTGACTGATTCCGTCCACCATATGAACATGACAGGGCAGAACAGGGTAGGGAACTGGTCAGAGTGGGAGATGAAAAAAATTAAAGAAAATTAACAAATATTGGAGAGAGACAGAGAGACACCTCGAACTCTCAAAATCTTCCAACTAATTTCATGGGTTCTTGAAATACAAACCCTGCATGAGTTCACTTTCCACAACCCGAAAACCCGATGAAATTATACCAAACTCGCCCCACCAATTGGGATGGTGCACCCATTTAACATGGCCCATCACTATGCTTCTGCTTTGTACACAAACCTTTTGAACCCTTGACTTAAAGATCGAATTCCAACCTCTTTTTTCATTAAGACAAAAACCCTACTCAGAGGAACAATAGGAAGGCAGACTCACCCACATTGTATGTTAGATTTATTACCATTTGCAATATGATTTTCTAACATTTTCTTGCTTTAAGCAATAATACCGCGTGAGTAACATCTCAAAATTGCGTGACAGTGCTTCCTTTTCTCAGGGAGTAGTATAATTAGGTTTGCCTAGTCAAACTAAGAAAAAGATTGGGCTACATGTTCAATAAATTTTAAGATAACCTTAACCGTCAACAAAATCAATATTTTCTTTTGGACATAGGAACATTGTGGGAAACCAAGCTAAAGCTACTCTGCACACATGGCATTCAATCAGGTAATATACGAAACGTTAACCAAGCACAGAAATTTACAAGCCTTCTACTTGACAGAAGATTCTTCCTTTTTTTCTCTTTTCTTTACGGTTACATAAAAAACCAAGGGAAAGTTGAAGAAACAGATCTTTCCACATTCCATAATCTCCCCAATGTCTAGCATGTAAGGAACTGTGTTGTGTTTGTGTCTTGTTTCTCAACCGTGGGATCGTTGAGCAAACCGACAGATGAGATTTTACACTTCCAAATTAAAGTTTGTTTCTAATTAGAAGTGTCCGCTTCCTTGTATGTGAAGGAATTGGGATGTTTGGACTCCCTAGATAAGAGAATTTTTTAAGAGAAGAAGTGGCAGCTGTGAGATTTTCTTCTTGGGACTTCTCTAGGGTTTTCTCCTTTAACGAAACAAAGATATAAAGGGTTTCTGCATAGTGAGAAAACAAGGTTTTCTTTGGTTTGTGAGAGAAGATGAGAAGGGTCTTCTTCATTGTCACACACACACACACACACACACAGTGTTACAAGTGTAACGGTTTCTCAGATTTTATTGGGGCTTGAGATTAAGCTGAGAAAAAGAAAATATATATTTTATTGTAACTTCTTGTCCTCTGGTTTATACTGAACACAGAGACGCACTTGTGGACATTAGCCAAGAGTCGAACCATGTAAAATCCTCATCTTGTGTGTGCTTGTCGATTTCTTTGCAGCTGAGTTATTGTTTACTGCATTGATCATGAGTGTTTGGGTCCATATCCCATCACGTGGGTATATTAGGGTAGTTTCCACTGCACCAACAACTTGTTTCCCCAGTCATCCAATTATCTGTGTTCCTCATTGATACGCACTGTACCTTTTCTCATGTGAAGAGCAGTTCTGATGTTCCTATAATTGATTATCAGTTCCTCTATTGCTATTAGATGCCAAAGGTGGTGCCTAATCAAAACACCTTTACCTTTGAGGCTTTAAGCATAATCGAAGACATTTAAGGTATGTAAAGAGATCCTATCACTCCAGCAGTTGTCCAGTCAATGGAATCCTACACAGCTGAAAGATATTGTAACACAGGTTTTGTTGTGCTCAATTAACTAAAAAACTAAAAAAATCCCAAAATTCAAGGTTGCATAATCACTTGGTATAATTTTTACTTGTCTCCCTCACCTCAATCCACACTTGCACAACACTACCAGCTCTCCACCACCCTGCTAATGGGCATATTCAACAATGAAGTTAAAGTTGACTGGCAGGATTTCAGCAGAGGGAGTTTCATCTCTGTTCAAGTTGGACTTGATTTTAAGTACTTTACATGAAAATGAACCATTAAAGGCAGAATTCCATTACAACAAAATGAAGTCATCTAAATATCATACTGCTGAGAAATTTCAAATTAGATCAGCAAAGGGAAATTTCATTTCTGTTCAAATTGGACTTGATTTTAGGGAGCATGCATGAAAATGAACCTTTACAACGTGGAAGTCCTTTGTGATAAAATAAAGTAATTTAAGTATTATAACACTGAGAAAATTTTAAATAAGATCGGATTTTGATTGCCATATTTTCCCATTAAAAACCTACAAACTATAAAGCTGACAACCTGTCCACAATAAAGTAACTTCTTGTCACTGCCATCCACACCTTCTAACATCTCTTTGTATAAAGCAGCACAAACAGATATGCATCACAGACAACTAAATAAACTACAACCTTAAAAAACCCTGCTCCAGTTCCAGCTAGCCATAAGTTGGATGCAGGATTCAGACTCTTAAATGTGTCATATAACACCTCCATCGTCTTCAAGGTGTTTACACACCACAAAGGACTTCAATATTAGTCATACAAAGCTGCCACAGTATTTTCCCCTGAATGAGTATGAATTTGGTCCACAACTCACACTCAAAGCACAAGAAACATCCTAATCAACTAACATTTACAAGCACACATGTATTCTCCATTAAGTCACAGCATCTTATTAACAACCAATGGTGTGAACTGTTTTGTGAAATGTTATAAGCAGCAATGACAAGTTTCACCATCATCTAGAGAGAATCTTCTTCAGGTAACCCTAACAAATGGAATACCTCAGCTTCAAGACATTTTAAGAGAAAGCAACCCATAAACCTAACTTGTCAAAATGCAGTTCACTATTATATTAGCTCAACTTGGTCTTACAAAAGATACTAAATAACCTAATTATAACTTTTGCTGAAACCAATAATGAAAAGTGTAAAGGAAAGAAAATCTTCTCTATGGTAAATTTTTTTTATGTATCTCCCTTTGTGATGAACATACTACATGTAGAAAGTGCAAACAATGACAACCTTAGGTTTACCCTAAAGGATTTTAAGTGCTTGGAATAATATTGTGCCTTTGAAACTCACCCTGGTTCAACAACCGATAGCTGTGTGGGAGCACGGGCACAAAAGGACTGAGCTTGAGACGTTCTGCCAGTAACTCGGAGAGATACCTGCCAACAAAAAAAAAATTATGGATAAAGTCAATTATACAGGTATACATGCATAGAGGTGCAAACAGGATATTATGCAACAATACTTATGTTAATCTACAGTTGTGTGGCATAAAAATTAAAGCTAACACCACTAGAAAGAAGAAAAAAAGGGAAAAACTGAAGAAACCATATCAAAGTAAAGTAGATGGCAGGCTACAGGCTTAAAAAATATTTGGATTGAATGATTTGCTACGACCATTAAATGCAGCAACTGAACAATCGGAAAACAATAAATACTTTGAAGAAGTTGATTAAAACTACAATGTAAATAGAAAAGGAAAAAAAAATACTTTATTTTTCTGAACATTTATTTCAAATAACACTCACAATTGGAAAAAGTAAATAATCCCTGGAAAATAGTGGTCTAGTGCTATATGTCTTCCTTAGAAATGGTATGTTGTGTAATTGCCTATGCAGCAAACATCGAAACTAAAGAAGGGACCAGTGGCAAAAGGAAAGGAAATAGAAGGAAAAAACTAAATTCACTAATCAGATTAACACCCTAGAGAAGGGATTTAAGTCTTGGTATTTACTGCAGAGATTTACTTTAACAACTAAAATTTAGTCAACAAGATGCTCTACAGAAGCAAAAGATCCAAAACAATGACGGATCTTATACAAAGAGAAGGCAGATCTAAGACCAGAATAAACTAAAGCATGTCAGAGGTTAAAAATCATGAAACACCAAACTTCCGCTAGCTCAGATGACTCGTAATGAAGATACTTCAAAAGGAATGATTCAAATACATCAAAATCACTAATTTAACAGACATCGGCATAATCCGGACGATCTAATACAGATCCGAATCATTCATACAATATTGCATCCAGATCATCCAAATTCATGACTATTCAAAACGTCAAAAAACGAGTAAACAAAAAGAAGAAATGCATACCAGTGAATCAAAACAAAAAAAGTATCAATACAAATGAAATACTATACAACCTCGAATTGAGAAAAGAAGTACGATTAAGTCGAACTAATGACAAGAAAAGCTGCGTTTTTCTTGATCTTGTATAAAATTTAATGTTCTTCCTCTTGATTTGCAGAAAAAGGGTGGGATTCTTCAAGCTACTTACTTCTCGTGATCAACGAGAGCGTTGGTTGCCGAGCGAATGCCGGAGATGTGAGGAGAGTGAGGCGCGGTAGACGGAGATGGTGAATAAGCCATATATCTACCGGACGACATGTTTTCCGGCGAGATTGGAGTCAGATCTCGGCCAGATCCGACGAAATTGTAAGGACTCTGCGGTAGCTCACTCGTAGAGTCGGTGGAAGGAGATGACCCAGAAGTTGCTACTTAATAAAGATCTCGGTGAGAAACGAAAGACGGAAAGAGAAATAATCAGTGAAAAAACTACAAAGGGTTTTACTGTCTTTTTTTTATTTTGGTTGCTAAAAGAGAATTACTGTCTGAACGACAAACTTTGCTACCAAGCTATTTTTCACACTGGTCGGCTCAAGCACTTGAGCATACTGCATAAGCAAAAAGCAAAATAGGAATATATTGGCAAAAATGGAAAAAGACGTTTTTAGATGTTTTGGTAGATAAAAGTCAAAACCCAGACGGAAAATAATTAGGTGAAAACGAATCTCGTGAGAAGTGTGAAAACGGCATCAGGGTGCGGATACATCAGTGCCAAAAAGTGACAAGTGCCCCCCAAAAAGTGTAAATCACTTTTCGGTTCTGATGCATCAGCCCCTAGTGCCGTTTGCACAGTTCTCATGAAATTCGTTTGCACATAATCTGAGCCCATTATTTTGTTTTTACCCAAAAATACTCTCTTTGTTTTTTTTGGACTTGCATTTATATTCAATCTGCATTGTATTAGGAACATTCACAAACATATTAAATTATTTAGCTTTACTTCGCAATAGTAAGTGATAAAATAAGAAAGTAGATTGAAATGATTTGGTTGTGTGACAAAAAACACCTACTTTATGGGGGAGAAGGAGTGAATGGTGCAAGTTGAAGGCATTAGAAAGATGATAAGAGAGCTAAATTTGACTTTGGTTAAAATATTGATGAAAGACATATATGTTTGTGAGCAGTAACAAATTATTTATCATGAAAAGTGGTATGACCTATGTGTGATCTGCATCACATACTAACGCGCGTTCTTGAATTTGGTGCCTCTTTTTTTATTCCTACTTTTAAACCATGTAAGCCCATGTGTCAGCTTGTGTTGTTGTCACACATTAGTCACACCACTTTTGGTCAAAGATGGTTTGTTCCCGATGACAATATGGCTCTTGATAGTGGAATGACAAAAAGTGACTTCTATAACTGAACCGAGGATATACGAAGACCAAGCAACTAATACCATCAAAATAAAAAATAAAGCAACAAGAAGTTTGCTGTAAGAATAC
>JAOXJP010000001.1:19085992-19105661 GCA_025762735.1 Platanus orientalis
TCTATATATATATATATATATATATATAATTTGGCACCGAGAACACCAAATTTTTGAATAGACACACACACATGAACAATACCATTCTTCTTTCTTTTTGAAGTTTATTAGAAAAAGTTTTACAAGCAAATGTCCTATAGAATACCAGGGGGCATCATATGGAATAAAATGAGCGGAATTTGAAATTTTATCAAACTCCATCCCATTTTATTACAAATGACATTCCTTGGAATCCTGGCCAACACCATGTACCTGGACAAAACGATAATATCATAATCTTGACAAAGGAAAGCAAAATAATAATATCAAAATATTGGTTGCCGTGAAAAAGTTTTCTCATGACAATACTTTTTCCAAAAATCATTTTTAAGCTATCTGGGTTGCTATAAAAAAATTGGTTTTCTCATATTTTTATCATGACTCTTTTCTTTCATCTTCTTGTGCCATTTTCTATTCTATTTTATTCCATTATTTACATTCCTATACAATTCAAGGCAACCAGACCGGACCTAAAATAAAAGCAGGGTAATTTAGTCATAACAATAAATTAATGACAGCAGACGCTTCTAGTCATTAGGTATTGAGGAGAGTGGCCTCGCTTTCGGCCTCATTTGTCTTTCTTTCCCTCTCCCCCCTGCGTTCCGCCTATATATACATATATACGCACGCCGATTTCTTTCAGCCGAGGCTCAATTTCATACTCTCGAGAGCTCTGAACACAGCGAGCGAGAGAAACTCTGGAAAATAGATTAAAATATATTTTTCTCCTATATTCTTACGCTCATGGAAGCGGCCATGGATTCTCAAGCTCCGGCTGAATCCGAAGAGCCCAAGAACGAGAGCGAGGACGAAAGCTTGCTCTCCAAAGCACAAGAATTAATGGCGAAGATCACATCTTCCCCAGCAAACCCTAGCCCGAAGGTCCTCCATGCCTTAGCTTCCATGCTTGAGATTCAAGAGTCCAGGTTTCTTTTTCTATCCTATTCCTTCTTTTTTCGCTCTTTTTATATTCTTGTTCGGTTCTTTTTTTTTTTTTTTTATAATTTTCCGAGTGAGTTTTATGGTTAGTGAGTTGGATTTCTGGGTTTTGGGATTTGGGGCTTGTGGAGTTTTGTCGAGGAACATTTTTTATGATAGTTAATGGATAGCAGTTGATTAGAGTGGTTAGGGAATTAGTTTTGGGTTGATTAGGGTTTTTTGGTAATGGAAAATCACTAGAAGAAAGATTATTATAACTTTGAACTTCAGTAGATTCTGAATTGTTGGAAAATTACAAGAACAAGGCCACTTACTTGCCGATCTTTGAACCTTGATTATTGGTCGTTATATACGCGTAATTTTGTTGCCATTATTTCATATTATAGGTGCCATCAAATAACCGAGGCCCTTATCTTATTTCTTACCCTTGCAAAATTTCTCCGAATCCTATACTTATGTTTTTTTTTCTTCCCTTTTCAGAGTTTGGAGAATTATTTATCATCATCCTTTCAATTTTATTTAAAACATTTTTTGCTCTCTTCTTCTACTTTACTGTTTTCCCTGTTGTATGTTTCTGATGGACATTTTTTTTGGTTTTTAATTTTTTTTTTTATGTTCATTTATGGAGAATGTGAGTAAAGTTGTTATCTGTTTACGCTCTCTCTATGAGTACGTTCTATATGACGTATCCATCTGTGGTTGGAGTTTGTGGGGAGCTTGAGTTGCAACCGCTTTCTTCTAGTCAATGTTTTGGGATGTTCACGGTTGTGTTTTGGTTTGTTGACAAGAAGATGCTTCATGTTATGACTTCACACACGTATATAGGAGTGAAGCAAATGTTCTGAGGGACAACATGTGGAAGAAACTGGGTGGGGTTAAACGAGATTTCAAATCCCCCCATTTTGTTCCAGATGTCGTCTACTGGTGTCCAAGACACCATCCTATATGAGGGTATTTTGGTAATTTCTTAAAAATCCTGACAAATCACAGAGTTATCTCATAAAATCCAGAAAAATATGACAAAACACCTTAAATCATTCTCTCTCACCTTGTTTAATTCTTCTTCACACATTCTTATAATTATATTTTCTTGTGTCATTCTACTGCTCCAAAGGTCTCATGATACTTCTTGTCTCTGATGCCAAGTTGAGATGTATATGGTTAAAGAAGAGTTGAGGTTTTAGGGTTTTGTGGAGAAGAATAGAGTGCGAGGTAGGAGAAAGAAGAAGAGAGAGATGTGGGACAATCGTATGAGACAGTATCTCTACTCTCTCTACATATTAAATTCATATCCACATACTTATTATGCGGTATAGCAAAACTCTACCAATACAACAGAGGAAAAATAGAAACACTAAAATACCCACATATACATGTTATATGATTCTCTTCTAGAACAAATATATATTTCTTTGCTTTGTCTGCAGTCTCTTATCTATATGATGGGATCATGTATGTTATAATGGTGCTTTATCTCACTTTCACACTTGTGATACCTGTGGTCTCAACACATGTACTCCCATGAAATTAAGAATGCAATGCACTCTGTAACTGTCTCATGATAATTGATAAGTTGATAACCTTTTATAATGGACAGGTCGCAGGGTAAGTTGATAACCTATTTATTTATAGACAGGTTGCAGGGTATCGGCATTTAGATACCAAAATGCATTGTCCATGATTTTCCTGTAGTGTCATTTTCCCCTGGCATAAACTGCTTCTTATTACTAGCACCTTTCATTGCTAGTGTTCTTCCATCATGACTGCTCTTTTTTATTCTTCCTGTTTGATATTTTCAACGACCACTGGATGATTTATCTCTATTGATATGCATACACATTCTAGATTGTTTCATAGTATCCAATGACCACTGGATGATTTATCTCTATTGATATGCATACACATTCTAGATTGTTTCATAGTATCCAATATTATCTTTCAAGTTCCATCATTGCTTAAAAAAAGGCCATGGCATTTTAAAAAAATTAAATTATTTGAGGCAGTAGCTTATGGGCTACATATAGCCTTGTGCCTCATAATTCCTTTCCAAGGCCTGTACTGTTGTTAGAGCAAAACTGCTACTCTGTAGTTTCCTCTACAGACATATTTGCTACAAATGATACTGATAAAAAAGATTTTGTTAGAAACTATTCCTCTCTTTATTATTTTCTCTTTTGAGCCAGATATTCAAGTTCTTTTGTGGATAGATTTTTATTTTTTTAATATCCAAAATGCTATCTCTAATAGGTTGGTAGCCAATCTTTTCTTTGACATATTGTAGCATTTCATGATGCCTCTTTCTCTCTTTAAAAATAAGATATTTTAGAAGTTTCTTCAATCTCATGTAAACTAACATCCATTTCTTGAATTAAGGCTCACATTGGGATGCCCAAACGGCTTTCCTTGTTTAGAGTGATGCAGCCCATAGAGAAAGATTGCCCTTTTTCCACTGTTTGACATTGTCAATTTCCTTTGGAACCTCTCTCCCTTATAGGTTCCAGTCTTTAGGATTGGGAATGTGCTTCAAGAAGAATCTGAGGTGTTTTTGATTGGGAGAGATCTAAGGGCACAATTGAGGGTTGTATACATTCTTTGAGAGAGTCTTTTCACCTTCTTCTATATTGACTCTGCCTGAGAACTGATTTTGAGGCTTGAGAATGTGTTGAACTGACAATGTGTAGACCTTGAATTTTTATCTTGGTAAGCATCTATATGTCTCAGTATTCATCTCAATAGTTTTCATAATCAACTACATCAGTGCCAGTTTTCCAGATGCTCTTGGATAGGGAATATGCTTTGAGGGATTTGCGCTGTATTTCATTGGGAGTGATCCAAATCCAATGACATTATGCAGTCTTTAATACTTTCGATGAGGGACTCCTCTTATGTCAGTCCCATATTGATCATTAACTTGAAATGATTTTGAGGGATGCGAATGCCTCAAAGAATTTGTATATCGATGAACATTTCTTAGATAAAAATAATGATGTCATCCAAACTATAAATAGCTTACTCATAACCTAGATATTGAACTCCAAATTTAATTCAATCCCACTTATGTACTCTTTTTTTTCTTTGTTATCTTGGCGGTGGAATGATAAAGTCCAAACAACCATTAGGCTATTGATGTATAATTAGATGATGAGTAAAAGCCTAAAAATTAATTTCCAAGCAATAAAGATCGAATCTTGAAAAGTTTGTATGCTGAAATTTAAAGAAAACAGTCCAAGAATTCAAGTCTTTTCAAGAAACATGCAAGAAATAAAGAAAACTAATCAAGATTGATTTAATACTAAAAGAAGAGTAAGAATTAAAAAAGATTGAAAAGAAATTGAAGTAAGAAGGAAAAAATTTGAAGAGAAATTCGAAAATCCCCAAATAGGGAGATTTTAACACTGGAACCCTAGAACCCTAGAATTGAGGGATCACCCACCTATTTTATATGGGAGAATGATGTTATGAAATAAAATTTAAAAGAAAGAGGGCATAGGATGGTACGGTTAAAAGGGGTGGGTTTCTTGAAAATTTGGGGGAAATTCAAGAAAAATGTGTTTTAGGGTTGGGAAATTGGGGAAAAGTCTACGGATAGGTTTAGATCATTATGGAGGACTTAAGTTTAAAAAAAAATTAGATTTTGGGTAGAAGAGATGGGAGTAATCAAAGAAGGTAGGTTGCTGGAAATTTTTTCAGATTTCAAGAAAGGTAGAGGATAAGAATAAAGAAAAAGGAAGAATATGTAAAGATGATAAAGGAGATTGAAGGATTATGAAGGAAGATAGAAAACCAGATTTTAAAGAGAAGAAAATGAAGAAAAGGTAAGTGGGAATCGTGGAGGAGGAGAGATTAGAGAAGAAAGAAGGGAAGAAACTGGAGAGAAGATAGAACTCACCTAAACCTGTGAGAGATGTAAGGGGTGGAGAGAAGATAGAACTCACCTAAACCTGTGAGAGTTGTAAGGGGAGATACTAAGCTCCAGTCGTGGGTTTCTAAGCACTTCAAAAATTTTATTCAACTTCAACTGATTGTACAAGAGAGCATTAGAGGCTACTACTTATAAGCCTTTTTTAACAAAATTGGATGGAAATACCCTTATACCTTTAGTGTTGTATGGCCAACACTAAAATCTTTATAAAACTTATGAAAAAAAAAATGCAAATCACTTTTAAAACTTTTCTAAACTGTAACTAATTCTCTCCCATGGCTCTATGGTCTTATTATATGAAATTAACCGTTTAAATCCCATAAAACATAAAGAAAATAAAGACAAAACAAGGACTAAACATGAGAACAGAAAGCTGCCCTTTTATTCTTCCTTAGAATTCTGGGTCTTGGCCTCCACATTGGATAATTCTTCTCAAGCCACCATAACGCTGCCGCATCAGCTAGTCCCTACACACCTAGTTTATACACCTGGTTTGCTAATAAAGGTTTTGTTAGTGTGAGCATTGATGTCTGCAACAAGGTTTATGCATTATTACGTGAATAATTGTGGACGAGTTAAGATTGACCCAGAAAAAAAGTGAACAAAACTTATTTTTGTTATTCCTGTACTCTTATCTCCTTCTTCTTTTTTTAAATACCTATACCGTTCTCGTACTTCAAACTTCATCGTAATCTGTCGGTTTTGCTCTTAGCTCATATTTGTCATTGACTTTTTATTTTTATTTTTATAATTCAGATACATGGAGGAGTCTGGTCATTCTTCTGTCACTAATGGACGGGCTTCTCATAATATTGGAAGGCTGGGGAGCTTGGTCCGGGTAACTTGTTTTAACTGTAATGACTTGCGTGATGTGCACTTGAAAGTCAATTGTACTGCCAATTTTCCCCTCAATATATGGTTTATGTGACTTCTATTAATCTCATTGTCTATTGATAACAAGATTTTAAATGTTTTTTTAGTGGGTTTAATAGCTGGGATTTCTGTGATCTTCAAATCTGACATTTCTTTTTTTCTTTCTTCTTCCCCTCAGGACAATGATGAGTTCTTTGAGTTGATATCTTCCAAGTTTTTAACAGAAACTAGATGCGATACCAGTGTCCGTGCAGCTGCTGCAAGGCTACTTCTCAGCTGTTCTACAAACTGGATGGTAAAGCTTATTGTTTTCTCTGATTTGGTCTATTTATATTGTTTTATTGTGAGCAGAAGTGATCTTTACTTGTTTTGACTTATGGGTAACTGGGTGATCTTTGAACGAACCACAGTATCCTCCCGTTTTTGAAGATGCTGTTTTGGAAAACATAAAAAATTGGGTGATGGAAGACAATGTCAAGTTTTCTGGTGATGAATGCAATGGAAGGCACAGCTTGGGGAAAGATAAGCCCACCGATTCTGAAATGTTAAGGACCTATGCTACTGGACTTCTTGCTGTATGTTTAACCGGGTATGCACTTAAGCATCTTATTCTTCTGTTCCCAGTTTCTTGTGCTTTGTTTATTTCTTTTCTGATATTTTTGTTAATGATGATGCCAGTGGTGGTAAAGTTGTGGAAGATGTGTTGACATCTGGATTGTCAGCCAAGCTCATGCGTTTTCTTCGTACACGGGTTCTTGGGGAAACAAGTCAAAAAGATGCTGCTAGCTATTTAACAGAGAGTAAGATTACATCTGGTGCTTCGTGCATGCGAGGTAGAGAAGAAAGTAGGGGCAGGTTCCGGCAAGTATTGGATACCCCTCATTTAGATGGTTCTAAGCTAGTGGATGAGGTGTTATTAGATGATCAAAGCATTGAAAGGGATCATGATAAAAACATCAATCTTAGAGAGGTGTGCAGGGATGAGTGCTGGGAAGATGATGAGTCACTAAAACCTCGAGAATTATTGGTTGAAGGGGTTGATGATATGTACAAGGTAGATGAGGATGATGTTGAGCAGATGGGTGAGGGCAGGTGGTACAGCCATGATTTGTGTGATGGAAAGGCAAAGTTTAGTGACAGATACGGTACAAGTAAATCCACGAGAGATGAAGATGTTGGTGAGAATGCAAGAGATGACTTGTCAAGGCGTAGGACAAACCGTGGATGGGCAAGGATTAGAGGAAAGGGACGGGTTAATGAAGGAGCTGTAGACAGTGAAAGAGCTTTGACCTCTCCAGTGTCTGGAGTACGATTAGGAGGACAAGGTCGGGTTATGAGGGATAGGAATCAACAAAAATATCCAGATTTGAAAAGAGTACCAGATGCGAAGAAGTATTCGGGCAGGACTGATGCTGATGGATTTGCCACAGCTAAAGAGGATAATGATGATCGCTTCCACGAATGCAATGTTGGCAGGAAGGATATCTCTGATCTGGTAAAAAAAGCAGTACGAGCGGCTGAAGCTGAAGCCAGAGCAGCCAATGCACCTCCTGAGGCAATCAAAGCTGCTGGTGATGCTGCTGCTGAGCTTGTCAAGAGTTCTGCTTTAGAGGTAAGCACTGGCATTTGCATGCATGCGTTTGTGTACGCTTGGTTATTATTTTTTAATGAAATAAAGGTGTTTTTACCTCTTAACTCATTTTGGATTTAGGAATTTAAAAATACAAATGATGAAGAAGCTGCGGTTTTGGCTGCTTCAAAAGCTGCATCTACTGTTATAGATGCTGCTTATGCAACTGAAGTCTCAAGGTAGGAGGGAATTAAGTTTGAATCTTCTGAGTTTATAGTATGAAATGTAGTGGCTATATTATTATGGTTCTGACTGGATTGCAACATGCATAGAATGAATTAGGCTAAGATGATGATGTTGTTGCTGACAGGACCTCCATTAATGTCAACGAGGATTCAATGAGTTCAATAGCTAGAGAACCAGAAACAGATGAGGAGTTAGAAGGATTGTTTATATTGGATAATGACTCTCTTGCACAGTTGAGAGAAAAATACTGTATCCAGTGTCTTGAGATCCTAGGAGAATATGTTGAAGTTTTGGGCCCTGTTCTGCATGAAAAGGGAGTTGATGTCTGTCTTGCACTATTGCAACAGAGTTCCAAATACATAGAAGCAGCGAAGGTTGTGACACTTCTGCCTGATGTGCTAAAGCTAGTTTGTGCTTTAGTTGCTCATCGTAAATTTGCTGCATTATTTGTTGATCGTGGCGGCATTCAAAAACTTCTTGCTGTTCCTAGAGTTACTCAGACCTTCTTTGGTCTTTCTTCCTGCTTGTTTACTATTGGTTCTCTTCAGGTAAACATATATAATAGTTATGTCTGATTCTCAGGAGGTTCTTTTTGATTTATTTATCTCAATATCATCTCTCTTGCATATCTGGTCTAGTTTTATTTATAAATTCTTACTTCGTGCAATATTCTTGCAGGGGATTATGGAGCGTGTGTGTGCTCTTTCTTCAGATGTTGTCAACCAGGTGGTTGAGTTAGCTATTCAGCTTCTTGAATGCCCTCAAGATCAAGCCAGAAAAAATGCTGCAATATTTTTTGCTGCTGCATTTGTCTTCAGAGTAGTTGTGGATTCTTTTGATGCACAGGAGGGTTTGCAGAAATTACTGAGCCTTTTACATGGTGCTGCTTCAGTGAGATCGGGAGTTAATTCTGGTACGCTGGGCATAACTGATCTGGGATCTCTTCGAAATAATCGGTCACCTGTGGAGGTGCTGACAGCATCAGAGAAGCAAATAGCTCTTCAGACCTGTGTTGCGCTGCGGCAATACTTCAGAGCACATCTTCTTTTGCTTGTCGATTCCCTTCGTCCAAACAAAAATCGAAGTGTAGCCCGACACATTCCAAGTGCTAGGGCAGCCTACAAACCACTTGACATCAGTAATGAATCCATGGATGCAGTATTTCTTCAAATACAGCGGGATCGGAAGCTTGGTCCTGCATTTGTGAGAACTCGTTGGCTTCCAGTGGACAAGTTCTTAGGCTCGAATGGACATATTACTATGTTGGAATTGTGTCAAGTATGAAGTCTCTAGTCTTTTTGATGTTTTTGTTTTTTGTTTTTTTCATTATCTTTTCTTTCCTCTCATTTTCCTACTTCTCATAATTGTATTGAATGATTTGAATCTTTTTTTATTTTATTTTTTTATGATATCTTTAGGCCCCAACTGTTGAGCGCTATTTGCATGAGTTGGCTCAATATTCATTGGGTGTTCTGCACATTGTTACATTGGTACCCTACAGCCGTAAGCTGATTGTGAATGCCACATTAAGCAATGATCGTGTTGGTATGGCAGTTATCTTGGATGTGGCAAAGGATGCTGGCTATGTGGTGGATCCTGAGGTAAAGACCTTACGTGAAACATTCTTTTTTTTTTATAATTTATTTATTGTAATTTGGATGCCACAAGCAACCTTTTGAAGTTATTTTCATGCTTGGACAATCTTTAAGTGCTAGCTCATATTTGGATTGCATTTTGGCAGGTTATTCAGCCGGCACTAAATGTGTTGGTTAATCTTGTTTGCCCACCACCTTCAATCAGCAACAAGTCGCCTATGACTGCACAAGGTCAGCAGTTTGTTTCAGGTCAGACCTCCAATGGTTCTGCTATGGAGATTAGAGAAAGACAGGCCGAAAGAAATCTTTCAGATCGAAATGTCTCTTTGCCCATCCAGAATGAACCCAGGGAGCGGAATGGGGAATCTAGTGTGGTGGAACGAGGCAGCTCAGCGGTACTTGCTACTCCATCTTTTAGTAGTTCACAAACTGCTGTTCCTATCACTTCAGGGGTGGTGGGAGATCGTAGAATCTCTTTAGGACCTGGGGCAGGTTGTGCAGGCCTTGCTGCACAATTGGAACAAGGATATCGTCAGGCAAGGGAGGCTGTTCGTGCTAACAATGGTATAAAGGTGCTTTTGCATCTTCTTCATCCTCGCGTTCTCACACCACCTACTGCTCTGGACTGTCTACGTGCTCTTGCATGCCGAGTCTTACTTGGTTTAGCCAGAGATGACACAATCGCACACATATTGACGAAGCTTCAGGTCAGTGACTATTTAATATACTAATACTGAGACCTTTTAATGTACTTGGTTTACTGTAGGTTTGTATATATATATTTTTATTAGACCACTTCTTTTGTGATGGAAACTACAATTTGTGGTTTAAAGTTAAAGAATGCGAAAGCCTTGATTTTGGAATGTAAAATCAACTCCTTGCCTTCCTCTTTCCTAGGTCACCCCTAGGTGAAAAATTTCAATCCGAAATGGCTTGGGAGTGGGCAGTGGAGTGGATTGTTAAGTGGCTAGATTCATGGAAAGCTCCTCTTCTATCAAAAGGTGGAAGGTTGACTCTAATATAAAGCTCTCTGGCTAGCATTCCTAATTACTTCACCTATTCACAATTCCCGTTTTCCATTGCGGAGAAATCAAGTTGTGCTTTAGGAATTTCCTTTGGAATGATTCGATAGAGTCTAGAAGACATGATCTTGTTGATTCAAAGTCAGTGTGGAGGATTAGTAGTCATAATCAGGCTTTGGTAGGCGCTTTGGCAGTTTGAAGAAGAGAGGGACTACTTGTGAAGGGAAGTAGTGGTGGCAATGTAGGGTCTCAATGAAGGTAAGTAGTGGTGGCAAAGTAGGGTCTCAATTCTATTTGAGGCCCTAAAGAGGTGCATGAGGGTTATTGTATAGGGATTTGGAAGCCTATTCTTAATGGTAAGGAGGGTTTTGGAGGTTTATCAGGTTTAGGCTTGGTTCCGGTGAAGAGATTAGATTTTTGGTGGATTTATGGTGTGGAGATTCCCCCCTGGAAGAGGAATTCAGAAGCATATATATCTTGGTTCTAAATAAACGAGGGACCATTGCAGAAAACTTTGATGTTTTTGGGGGAGGAGCATGGACCCCTATGCTGATCTAAATTAAGGAAGTTGCTGAGTTGTTTAGATGTGTATAAGCTAAATTTTGGAGAGTGAAGTAGGTGGGTGTGGGACGATAATATGAAGTGTACTTATTCCACTAAATCATTCTATTTGGTTTGGAAATTGGAAACCCTCTACTTCTCCTCCTATTCCTCACAAGGTCATTTGGAGTTTGGGGATTCCTTCAAGGTAAGCTTTTTCATATGGAACACTTATGTGGATAAAGTTCTTACTTAACAATTTAAAGAGAGTAGATGATGAAATTTGGTGTATACGTGTGTGATGTGTATGAGAGAAGAGGATTTGGTAGACCATCTTTTTATTCATTTGTTCAACGGTGTGTAGGGTTGACATTTTTGATTTTTATTCTTATTGGTACTTTTTTTGTCCAAATTCAAGGTAATAACTGGATATGATAGGGAAGCCTTTTTCATTTTTTGTTACCTAGGAATTGATACTGCTCCAGATTCATTAATCAATAGTTTAAATTCAAGATCTTACCTCGGACAGCTTCAAGCATTTGCCTCATAAAATATATGGACTGTGGACACAAATTGTAATGCTTACAACCCGTTTTTGGCTGTCTATGAAACGCAGTCTAGGGTACACAATTTGTGTTGTGCTTAAATGAGACTACCAAGATAAAAACCACTTGCTCGATAGGCTGATAGAGTTAGATTCCAGGAAAAGACCCCATTTGTGTGACTAACATTGATAGGAAAAAGAGCAATCCCAAGAAGAAAATTTCTAGGGTTCATACTTGAGTTCTAGGTGGGGCTCACGGGGACCACTGGGTGCTTAAATTTTTGTCTGGTTTTATTTTAACAATAAGCTTAGAGGGAATTGATTTATTCTAAGTATAATTTTTTTTTTTGGGATAAATATTCTAAGTAAAAGTTCTAATAGCTGTTGACTTGTGTAGTCCAGACTCCAGAGTCATGTCAGAGTGCAATTAGGAATCAGTTTAAGTTGTAAGAGGAGTCAAAACTAAGGCACACACTTGATTTTTTTTAAATGAAGGAAGACTCAGTTGATGCTTTGGCTAAGTGTTGATTCTTGGAATTCCAATGGTGCTAATTTTATTAGTCAACCTTCTCTATTTTTCTATTTCTTCTTCTTATTCTTCACTTTTATTTGCTTTTATTTTATTTTTATGCTAAATTTTTGTTAAGGCTAGCATGACTGATCTCCAGTTGAGAAGGGGACCCCGGGGTCCATCTTAGGTGGACACATGGGACAAGTCATAGTGGAATAAGAGGAAGGACAATAATGCTGGGCTGGAAGTCAGGAGGTTGGTCCGAGAGAATGAAGAAGAAAAGAGACGGTAATATGCAGTAAACAAGCAGAGGGAAGAGGGGAGGTGTGATGTAAGGAGATATGTGGAGGTTGTAGATGATTGGTGATGGCCGCAAAATAAGCAGGCTAAGGTGAGGAGAAATAAGGAAACGTAACTATTCAGGTGGAAAAAGAAGAAGCTGGGGGAAGGATGCTGCAGTTGCAAGCATGCTTGGTAGGAAGAGTGGAGGGCAATAAACCAAGCATCATTTGGCTGGAGGAGTGGGGGAAAAAGGTGTGGAAAGTTTCAGGTGAGCTAAAGATTAAGGAGTTTCCAAACAATTTATTTCTGCTGGTTTTTTTGTTAGAGAAAGAGGCGTCTAGAGTGTTGCAGGAAGGTAAAAGAAATTAAGGGTTTGGATACCTCCTGATGGACCATTGGCACCCTCGTGCGGGATGTGAAGGGTTCGTGAAGCCGTGGGAGAGCAGGTGGCTAAGGGCATTCGGGATCCCTGTTCACCTTTGGAGTAACGTAAGTCTTTCAAGCTTTAGGTGACGCATGTGGTGGGTTCATCAAAATGGAGAACGTTGAAGCTAATTCACTTGAATGGGTGAAAATCATGGTCTCAAGGGAGTAGATCCCGTCGAACATCTTTATTTTAGACGACACATGGACGTATCGGGTGGTCCTATGGGAAGAAACCCTTCCTGAATTGAGCTCTTTCAATTGGGTAAAGGGGACAACACAATAGGATCAACAGGAGAAACAGAATGAGAAGGTGCGAGCGGGGCCAAAAAAGAGTGCAGTGTATTGTAGGAGAAGAGGAAGATCTCTTCGGCATTAGGGTCATCTGGCAGAAGAAAAGTGCAATTTGAGTTTTGAAAATGTCTTTGTTCCCTCAACACGCAGGATGGAGAGGGAGGGGTGACCAATGGGGGCAAAGGGATGTGGAGGGCTGTACAGAGAAGATGTGCCTAGATTGAGAAGAGGTGGCATGCAACTGAAGTATTGTGAAGTGTACAGAAACCGGATGCGGGAAGGAAGGAAAGAGAAAGGCAGGAGCGGGCTCGGATTGGGCCAATTGGGGGATGTAAAAATGAAACCAATTTGGGCGGTTTGCAATGGGGCCATGGACGAACTGGTTGATCATAAAAACAATGGTCAACGGGGTAATTTCACTCCTAAGGAAGTGATGAAGTGGGCTGGGTGTAGTCGGGGTAAATATCAGGAGTTGATACTAAATGGGCTAAGGCCCATAAGCAATGCCCTTCAAAGCTATTGGGCTTGAGGCAAGAGGCCCAATTCTAGGCACTGGGCGCCATTGGTTATTAAAAGAAACCGATTAAGGCCATAATCCTGAATGAAGATTAGAAGTAGCAGAGGAGAGGGGATTCAAAGAGAAGAACTCCATATAGACAAGGGGTGGGGACATTTTCAAGGGAGAGTCGGGTGGGAAGAGAGGCGAAGAGGTGGTGGAATAGTGATTAGAGAGGGGGAGCAACCAAGAAAAGGAAAACGTAAGGGAATCAAGTTGTCTGGTAAAGGGAAATAGAAAATTACATAAGCAGACGTAAGTGACGAAGGATCCGACTCATCAGGAGAGATCAAAAGTAGAGGAGACTTTAGTTGCTTAAGGCCGTGGGGAACCAATGCACATGAGGAAGATTTCAGATAATACTTTCGGGCTGAGTTCGGACTTGAGCCTAGGTATTTTGTTTCGGGTTGGGCTTGGACTGACCTTAGCCTGGTCCGATAGACACCCCTAGACAGAACGTCAAAAATATCAACCAACATTTTGTGTTTATATATATATATATACCCAAACTTTGTGTTAGGTTGTCTCTAAATTGAACAGTTCATAGGAAATTGTACGAAATTTCACTTTAAAGCAATATGTATTAGAACCATAGTTGCAGGGAGGCTTGACCTAGGGAAGCTCGTTAGGGAAGCTAATTCAATTCGGCTTCCCAAACTTTGGGGAAGCACATGGAAGCATTTTAGGAGGCGTGAAAATGCATTTTAATAAGTGTGAGAAGCATTAGGGAAGCAATTGGGGAAGCGTGAGAATCAAATAGGGAAGCAACTAGGGAAGCGTTATTTGCACACAAAAAAATCCATTAGTTCAATTATTTCAGCAATTAACTAACTAAATGCAAACAAATTTCATTATTTTAGCAATTCAGTAAAACCCCTAACAAAAAACACAAATATGTATATAAACAATATATTGTAAAAATAAGTATAAAACTAAGGCCTATGTGATATTGCTACAGTTCCAATGTATATGTGGCTCAAACACACAATAAAATAATAATGATTCTTAGGTATTTTTGTTCGTAGTTAGTTGCATATATCTATGTCATGATTCTTTGTTACTTGCATATTATAATAGTTATAATTTTGGTTTGTTTACCATGTCGACGTTATTCACTTTATTGTACTGTAGTTGTATTTATTCATTGTAACTCATTGTTATATCACTCATTGTAATTGTACCTATTGATTGTAGATTTAGTTATTTACTTCTATTAATATTCTCTATTAGCATATTGTTTTTATTTCATATCCTAGTATGAAATATATATATATATACACTTCTTGATTGCTTCCCCAATCGTTTCTTGTTTGCTTCCACAATCGTTTCTTAATTGATTCTCGCTTCTTGATTCCCAATGATTTAGTAAGCCTCGCTTCCCGCTTCTCGCTTTCGCATCGCTTCCCGCTTTCACTTCTCGCTCTGGTAACTATGGTCTATCCTACTCTCTTTCGTGTTCTCCCTTAAAATTCAAAGATTCCTTTCTAATTTCATAAAAATACATTAAAGAATCTTTCCAAGCTTTTGAAATTTTATGATTTTGGTTACCAAATCTTATCTAGATATCATGAAATTTTAACTATAGAACCCTTAAACACATGAAAACTACCCTAAAATTTTTGAAATTTTCTGATGCATCAGAAGGGCATTTTGGTAATTTTCAACTAAATAAATGCTCTTTTTGGCTCTTTCTACTTTTTTCCTCTCCTAATTCATTCTAACTTTTATTCTTTGATTCTATTTACCAAATTTCTTAATTTTGTGGCTACTTGTGTTCTAAAATTTTAATTCTTGAACTATTTGATGTAGAATACCCTTTTAAAAAAGACCCCACAACAATTATGGATTAGCTACAAATGTCATATAAAAAGATAATCACATTTGGGGCTTAATTTAAGGATTCAAGAATCAATAAATTAAAAAATTTAAGCTTAGGAACTTGGTTAGGGATTAAGAGATTGGTTTAAGATGCGTTTCTTGATTTAAAGAAGAGAAAATATTTAATTTAATCAATTATGAATTAATTTAAAAAAGTCAAGAATGCAATTCTTGAATCAGGTGAATAATAGAAGTGAAAAAAATATTTCAAGAGAACAAGAAGAAAGATGAAATCAAGAGTCAAGGAAAGAATGAAAAAGATGACAAGAAAACAGTAAAATTAAATTAAAGAAATCAATCAAGAAAATAAGAAGTAAAGAAGAAGATTAAAGAAGAGATTAAAGAAGAAGAAGAAAGGAGAAGAACAAATGATTAAGATAGAGAAGAAACTCACCTTTCACGTGAGAGAGATGGAAGAGGTTCCAATCCAGCTATGCGGCTCCTAAAACACTTCAATTCATTATTTCATCAAAACCGATCTTACATGGAGTATTTAGAGGCTTTTATAAATCTAAAACAAAATCTGGACAGAAATACCCCTCTCCATGTTGTACGGTCAGCAATTTAACACCTTATAAAAAAACTTTAAATTTTTTTTTTAAAACTCCTAAAACTCTTCTAAATTATTTCTAACTCCCTACTCTTGGCTCATATCACCTTTTAACATAAAAATACCCATAAAACCCCATAAAAAATAAATAAAATAAAGAAAACAAAGATTGAGATTGTGGACAGCATGTAGATCACTTAGTTTTCTTTGGGAACCTTGGTCTTGGCTTCCACATGAGTTGATACTTATTTAACCAAAAGAAGGTTGCCGCATAAATTATCCTCCCTTAAAGAGCTCAACTCTTTTGAGTTGGGGGAGGTCTAAGAATACCTGTTCCATCATGTGGTGTAAGCTGCCATGAAATAGTGCGCTTCGGCTTCGACTTGGACTTCACTTGACTCATCATCTATAAAGTGAACATAGGGTGTATCAATCCCATGAATCTCTTGGTTGCCTTCTCCCTAGCCTCTTTTGCCCCAATTGCTTCAGCTTCCAAGATCATATCTTCCATCGACTCATAAACTTCTTTCAAATCCTCCTCTACAGACTTCTTTTCTGCAAGCCCCATAAATTTGCAAGGACATTGGGATTTATAATGCTCATAACTCTTGCAATTGTAACAATGATCCCCTTTAGGCTTGGATACCGATCCCTCTAAGCCTCTAGATCGTGATGGGGAGATCTAACGTGATGTCCTAGGTGGAGAAAAGGTCTTGGTCTGATGTTGAAGTCTATTAGGCAATCTAATGACTCTACTCAAAGAACCACTGAAATTTTTATAGGCCTTCCTATATATCTTAAGATTATCTCCAATATGATAGTTCGCCTGAATAGCCTCATCAACTGAACAATAATACTGGAAACAAGACCCTTCGCGATTTGCGGATGTAAACCTTACTTATACATGGACACTAAGATCTCATATGTCCATCTAAATCTTGTTTGGGTCGCAAAATGCCAAAACTGTTTAGTGTACTCTCAACACTCAAACTACCCCAACTTTAGTTGCATCATTTGGATGTGTGTTATTTGTTTGTAGTCCCATGGAGCAAATCTCTTCTTAATGGCAATTTTCATTTCACCCCAAATTGTAATCTCACCATTACCAAACTTGGATTGACTCTTTTTGTATGTGCTCCACCATATTTTAGCTGTCCCATTCAATTTAGACTCAACAAACTGCAAGTTGCGCACTTCAGATAGATCATGCCATTTAAAGGACTTTACTCGATGCTTCCAATCAAGGAATGCATCCACACCCTACTCTTCATCAAACTCTGGCACATCTATCTTGATGTGTCTATCAATCTCATGATGTGTGGAAATTGGTGGAGTCATCTCTCAATGTACCTGCTCTTGCCTAGAGACATCGTCTCACACTACACAGTAAATGAGGCATTCTGAAAGGGAATCTCAACTTGTTGACTTGAACCCGGTATAAAGTTAGATGAACCCGTTGCATCTGTTAACCCTTTTCCCATAGATGTGATAGCCACCATGAGTTGCTCAAACTAGAAACCCATCTTAACCTCAAGACCTATCACTCTAGCAGCCGGTTGTGCCACCTCATACTTGGTACCTTCATAATCTTTAATAAGGGCTCTCAACTTAACAATTAAGTCATTATTGTTGACCCCCATTGTTGTATTAGACCTTTAGTAATACTTTAAGGGTTACGTGAAATCCCTAAAAATTAACATAAAGGGTTTTGGGCTTGCTCAATAGCTTTAGGGTATGCCTTAAAATTATTTAGAAGCCTGAAAATAGGCCTTAATTAATTTAGGCATTTTTGAAAGAACCTTAACATAAGAAGAAAATATTAGGTTTTGTAGAAAGGATCCCAACTAATAAAAATTAGTTAGAAAACCCTAGGCTCTAATACCAATTTGATGTAGAATACCCTTTTAAAAAGGACCCCACAACAATTAGGAATAAGCTACAAATGTCATATAGAAAGAGAATCACAGTTGGAGCTTAATTTAAGGATTAAAAAATCAATAAATTAGGGAATTTAGGCTTAGGAACTTGGTTAGGGATTAAGGGATTGGTTTAATATGGGTTTCTTGATTTAAAGAAAAGAAGAGGATTTAATTTAATCAATTATGAATTAATTAAAGAAAGCTTAGAATGCAATTCTTGAATCAAGAGAATAATAGAAATGAAAAAAAATCAAGAGAACAGGAAGAAAGATGAAATCAAGAACCAATGAAAGAATGAGAAAAATGAAATCAAAGAAACAGTAAAATTAAATCATAGAAAGTAGAAATTAAATAAATAAATCAAGAAAACAAGAAGTAAAGAAGAAGATTAAAGAAAAGAGGGACGAGGAAGAAGAAAGGAGAAGAAAAGATTAAAAAGATAAAAAAGAAACTCACCTTTCACATGAAAGAGATGGAAGAAGTTTCAATCCAGCTATGCGGCTCCTAAAACACTTCAATTCATTATTTCATCAAAAGTGATCGTACATGGAGTATTTAGATGGAGTATTTAGAGGTTTTTATAAACCTAAAACAAAATCTGGACAGAAATACCCCTCACCCCATGCTGTACGGCCAATAATCTAAAACCCTATAAACAACTTAATAAAACATTAAAAGAACTCCTAAAACTCTTCTAAATTATTTCTAACTCTATACTCTTAGCTCATATGGCCTTATTACATAAAAACCACCCATAAAACCCCATAAAACATAAAAAATATAAATAAAACAAAAACTAAGGTTGTGGAGAGTATATAGATCACTTGGTTTTCTTTGGGAACCTTGGTCTTAGCTTCCACATGGGTTGATACTTCTCTAGCCAAAGGAGGGTTCCTGCATCAATTTGCTTCCGCACTTTTAACTCTAACAATTTATTTGAGAGCCTTGGAATATCCTATATCCATTTTTTGGTATCTTCCCTATTGTGTTGCATCAAATTTTGGTATCCTCCAGTTTTCAGCTAGTTCTATCTAGTTGAGTCCTAGAAATGATGGAGATTAGAACTAAATTTGAACTCCCCTCTGGGAGGTTGTTTAGAGTACTAATTACTAATTGTTTTGAAGAGAACTTGATCTATACAAGTGTAGCGGAGAGAATCCAGCAACATGAACAAGATTGAATATATTCTGGCTACATTAGTTACAATGAGGATGATTTTATTCTTCAATTCACCATGGTACAATACGGAGATAGTGCGGAGTGTAAAGTTTCATCGGAATATAGTGGAGTGATCTTAGATTACAGAAAGACATGGAACATATGATGTGGGGACGTGTCTCTTGAAGCTCATTAGTTGTAATCAATGGTATGGTCTAAAAACCATAGTTACCAAAGCGGGAAGCAATGCGAAAGCAAAGCTCAATAAATCCTTGAAAAGTGAGAAGTGAAAAACGATAATAAAGTAAATAACAATAATTTACAATCAATAGTTTCAACTATAGTACAATAAAGTAAACAAACTTAATAAAGTATTGAACAACCTAAAAACTATACTATACAAGTAACAAAGAATCATGACATATAAATCAATAAGCAAACCACTTGTTATTAGTATGGCCAGCAATACCTTAGATTTTACTAGAGGTGTGCATGGGCCGGGGTCGGGCCGGGCCAAGGTAGGCCCGAGGCTCAGCCCCCTATAGTAATTTCGGGCTCGAGCTGGGCTTGGGCCCAAATATTTTTAGAAACTTTATGCCCAAGCCCGGCCCTAATTATTTTATCGGGCTTCAGGCTGAGCTCGTGTTAGCCCACGCCCCATTAATTTTTCTAAAAACACAATCTTTGATGTCTCTTTTTTGACACCTACTTTTTCATCTCAACTCTTTTTTGGATGTTTTTAACCCTCAACACAACCCGTGTTAACTTATAATTTACCATATACACTAAAGACACTTTTTCATCATAG
>JAOXJP010000001.1:19118216-19128451 GCA_025762735.1 Platanus orientalis
TCCGACGGATATCTGATCGGATATCGGATGCACATAAATTTAATCGGATCGGATATCGGATATACATATATCCGATCCGAATCCGCTTCGTTTACAGCCCTAGTTGTGGTATTAAACAACCATATTTATTTATTTATTAAGTTTTGGATGTATAGATCTACGGTCTTATTATTTTTTATCTGTTACATGAGTGTGGGCCCATTGTTTGAATTGTCAAAACAAGTTGGAGACAACTAATATTTAGCAACCCTATTTAGGCCCATATCTAAAAACAAATCCAAGTTTTTGAGAGGACCATATTTTTTAGAGACCCATTCTTTGGCACAAGCCCATGTTGTTGTTATGCTCGAATATTGTCGAACTCTTGAGCTCCTCCTATACAAGTGGACCCACATAGGAGTTTATCTCAATATTTAATACCATACGTGCAGGCTTATACAAGTGCATATTGAAAGAGCAATGCAAACTAGAATTGAAGGTGTGATGTACATTAGCACTAAAGAAATGTAATACTAATGGTCTCAAAGTCTTCCGCGGGACAGTATTCCAATAAAAGGGCATGACCAGAATAAATGAACATAGTTCAATTAATTAGATTCTACCTTTCTAACTTTTGAGTTTAATTTCCAATTATCTAAAGAATGTTGTCTAAAATCATTCTTGCTAAAAAAATTCAAAATTGGGTACATTAAATGATCTTCATTTAGATGACAAAGCCAATACACATCCCATGATAAATGTGAATAAAAGATTTAGATTACGCATGCATTTTTGGATGACTCCCATACCGACTTAATTGAATTCATGAAATGTAGATGAGGTAGATATCTATTTGATTATTTTGATGCTGTGAATTTCAAAGATTCACATGAATGGATTAACATGAAGGATGAGGAAATTGAATCAAACAGTAATAATAGAATATGGAAATTATGTGATTTACCGAATAATAAAAAGACCATAGCCAATAAAGTGGCATTTAATAAGAAATTAAGATGGTACTATAGGCAATAAAAGGCCAAAATTGTGGTTCATGGGTCTACCCAAAACCCCATATGCTTACATGGATAGATATTTACTAATAGCAAAATTTATCAAGATTCTACTTTTTTAGTTTCATATTGTGATTTGGAATTTATAAATTAGTTGTTAAAACATCTATGGTATCTAACTTTCCATGATCCAATAACTGAAATGAGTTATATTGCAAACAATTTAGATAATTATATACACAATTGGAATAATGGGAATAGGTTTACAATTATATCTGGATGACATTGTTAACCGAAAAATGATGAGAAAATGTTTTGTGAAACTAAATCACTGTTGGAATTCTATATTTAAAATGAAAGGCTTCTTGTATACTGATGTTAAAATATTTAAACATATACTTTAGGTTTATATACCTAGTGATGCAGTACAATAACCAAGGAGAGGGGCTATTTTTTGCAAGGATTTTAGAGAAACAAGAAACAAGAAAGAAAACGAGAAAAGAGAAGAGAGAAGAGAGAAAATGAAAGAAAAGCTCACCTCCCGTGAGGAGTTGAGGGGGAACTTGAGATATCACACCCACTTCAACACACATGCATTTTCTTTTCAAATATTCATCTACAATTGTTTTTTCTTTGATCTAATGAGGCCTTTAAATAGGAATTACATGGAGAATAAAATAAAATAACACAGATTCTAGATCTTCTAATAAAATAAACTTGCCAAAGAAAAAGGCTTCTAAAGAAAAAAAAAAAAAAAAGGGAATCTTGGTTGGCACAATATTTGGTTTGTTGGTTAAGTTATTGGGTCCTACAAGATCTCAAAGAACCTCCCAAAATATTCTCCATAAAACTTCCAAAAAATCCTAAACTTGCTAGCCACGTTTTCTAAAACATAAAACTTTCTAAAAACTCACTTTCCTAAAACTTAACTTTCTAAAAAAACACTATTCTCATTTTTACTAACACCCCCCCTTAGTAATTTAATCATAGATTTTCCAAATCACCTCGGATTTGCACAATCTTGGTCTCGTTAGAAAGGTAACTGAATAACCCATCTAAAGACACCAAAATCAAGTCAAGAAGTCAAGTTTTGGTAAAAAAAAATTTGGGTCCAAAATGAAAAACAGGATCACAACTAAAAACCCAAAACTAAACTAACCATGATACTATTGGCCTTATCACATTAAAAAAAAAAAAAAAAACTCTCATAGCAAAAAAAAAAAACCTAAATTACTGGACACATCCATGGGAGACTATCCATGGCCATCCAATTTCTTCTTCTTTGCATAGCACTCACATCACCTAGTTTTTGGAAAAGTGCATAGAGACCCGACATATATATTGTCTTAAGAATAGTCAGCAAATACCAAGGCAACACAGGTAAAAAATACAGAGAAGCAATATTAAGGTATTTGAAGAGAACCAAGGATTTAAAATTTGGGAGCAAATGTCATGTCCAAGATAGTGTCCAAGGCACCAAGGGACGTCATATGGAATAAAATTGGCGGGAATTTGAAATTTCATCTTAACTCCCACCCATTTTATTTCATATGATGTCCCTGGTATCCTGGACAAATATTTATTTCATTAAAATTTTCCAAGTAGATAGCTTAGAGGTGATTGGTTACTCCAATGTTGATTTTACAAATGACCCTAATGAAAGAAAATCTACATCAATCCACGTACTCCTCTTTAAAGGAAGGATTTTTTCTTAGTCAAGTAAGAAATAGGGATGTATTACAAGATAATATAGAAAGCCAAATAAATTGCTTAGAGTATAACAGCTATATATGCAATATAGAACAAAAGGAAGTAGAAGTAAATAACTTACCTTTGGTCAATATGGTTGCAAATCCCATGACTAAGGGATTGATTGCAGATGTGTTTGTAAAACATATAAGCATAATGGGACTTAAAATGATTTAAATTATATGAGTTGCAAGTGTAAACCTTATATGTGGAGTGAGACCTTACATGTGGGAAGCAAGAGTAAACCCAATATGTGGAGTGAGATCTTGCAGAAAAATATAATTAGTCTTAGTGAAACATATAGTTGCAAAAGGGATAAGGAGCCCAAAGGATATTCGGTAAATATTTGCTAACTATATGGAAGGGCAATCTATCAGAAGGATTTTGCGGATGCCTGAAATGAATGACAATGTGATACCATTTAGTTAGTGTATTAAAAGATAATACATAAGGTAATATGGTAGGCATTGACAAGGTAACAGAAGTTAATTGAAGAAAATCTTATGCACAATGTCCAAAAGAGAGTATAAAGGACACGAATAATCATCAATGGCGTATAGTGTAATGAAATGTAAGTCACCAATAAGGTATGTCAATTAGAGAACATCCAACATAATACTGTTGATGAGTGAATTTACCGAAGTTTTGGTGTAGGTCATTGGATAAGGGCTGAAAACATCGATTGTGATATTGAGGTGGACCATAGGGCTTAGAGACACAGGATTCAATACCATTTAGCATTGGTGTGATGAGATAGCTCTTCAGTGGATTGAAAAATACAAGCCTTTATGCAAGCCTAAGGTCAAAAACATGGGAGCAAGAAAGAAGATCCAATGATGTCCACTATTTTTATTATTGACTTTTCTATTTTTTCTATTATTTTTGGTAGTTTTGAGTAAATTTAATGTAATAAGGTCATTGTAGGCAAGTTAGAAAGTTGATAGGGAGTTAGAATAAGTTTAACTGTTTTTAAATTTTTTATAATTTTTTAGAACTTTTTTGGATTTTTTGGGCTGACCGTACAAGAGAGGGATATTTTGTCCAATTTAGTCCAATTTCGTTTTTTTATTATAAATATGTCATAAAGACCTCTTATACAATAGGTGAAAAAATTTGATAAATTGAAGTGTTGTTTTGAAGTCCACGGGTTGGCAATCTCTCTATACCTCTCACATGAATGTGAGTTCTTCTTCTCTTTTCTCTTAAACTTTATTTCTTTCTCTTATCTACTCACATCATCTCCTTTCATCTTCTTATTTCTTTCTTTAAAATTTTTGTAGGAAATTTTTCCCCTTCTTTTAATCTCCTCTTTTACACTTCGTTTAACATCTTTATTTGTTTCACCACTCCCCATCCGTCTCTCTATTTTTCCCCTTTGTTTTTGCTTCATACTTGTTAGTTTCTTGAATTCTTGAAAATTTCCAATAAGTAATATTTTTCTAATTACTTCTTCAAAACTTAATATAAACCTAATTCCTTCTAGGTTTATTCATTCTTTGACCCAATACACTCATCTATACAAGAATCCCCAAAACCCTAATTTCTAAGTTTTCTTGACATCTCCATTTTCTTGAACTCTAAACCCATTCTCTATCAAGCGTACACAGCTAAACCATTTTCTTTTTTTATTTTTATTTTTTAAATATAAACCATACATCAAAATAGTGGGACGGCAGCATGTCCCACCATGTCCCCACATTTTTAGGTAGGGCTGTCAATGATTCGATTTTTTATCCGAAATCTGAAGAATTCGATTTGAAAAAAACAAATTCAGAATCACCTATATTTGATTCGAAATATATCTGACTCAAAAAGTACATATTCGAATCATAAACGAATCAAATTTGGTAATACCTACATCCGCTCCGAAAAAAATCTGTCAAAAAAAAATTCGAAACACGGGGGGACAGAGAAATTAGTGCACCACACCATTTTCCCATTATTAACGTGCAACATCAAACTGACCATTGAATGATTTAATTCAACGGTTACAACTCATCGCCCTCTCATATAAAAGCCTAAACCTAACTCTCCCCATCTCCTTCCCTTCACAAATTGCAACGCAAGCCATTGCTTGTCGCCAGCCTTTGCCGCAACCGTCGCCGTCGCCAGGTAACGGTCCTCTCTCTCCTGCATCTATCTTCCCTCTCACTGTCTTCCCTCTCCCTCTCTCTCCTGCGTCTCTCTTCTCTTCGCTCTCTCTCTCTCTCCATCTCTCTTCTACTCTCTCACTCCGACAGATGCTTTACTCTCTCTCTCTCTTCTCCCTCTCCGGATCTCTCTCCCTCTCTTTCTGGCTCTCTCCCTCTCTGTGTCTCCGTTTCTCTCTTTGTCTCTCTCCGACTCTCTCCCTCCCGCTCTGTCTCTCTCTCTCCCCCACAGGCTATCACTTTCAATGGTGAAGAATTAGTTCTCTGTAGTTTTAGTTACTTTGCAATTGTAGATCATGACGTGCATAGTTGATGATTGATAATTTTTGTGCAGATTCCTAATGCTAGGGCCAAGTGTGCAAGGCTTTTAAAAAAATCTTTTGATTTCCTAGATGAGCAGGATCATCTGGTATTGATGCTTTCCAGCATAAGTTTGATATCTGTCTCATCATCTCATTGTTTATATTTTTATTAGAATTCAATAATAGGATTGTACTCACAGTGAGTATTATGCTGAAATAGGTGGTCCGTGCATTTGCTCACGAACAATTTGCTAGGCTCATTTTGAAATGCTACGAAGAGCTGGATTTAACATCTGAATCTGTTCCTTTAGAATCTGAAATTACAGTTACTGATGCAGAAGATGAATCCTCAGATTATTCTCTGGGCATGTCTATATCAGCTGTCCATGATAAATTGGTCTCTCAAGTTGCAGAAGACACACCTCCAAGTTACGATGGGAATATTCTTCAGTATTCATCATCAGAGGAGCCTGTGAAGATGACTTCAGAGGCAAATGTAACTGCTTCCAGCATATTGCTTGCACCAGGAGACATGGAAATGGGAGATCCGGATGGAGCTGCGGCGGGTTCCAGTAGAGAAGATAGTCTTGCAGTTTGTCAGATGTCTGAAAGTACCCCACATGTGGTTCAAACTGTTGCTGATCCAATCTCATCTAGGTTAGCTGCAATACACCATGTCTCTCAAGCCATCAAGTCTCTCCGGTGGAAGCGTCAACTGCAGAGCACTGAAGAGGAGCCAGATGATCGTGGGAATAGAGCTCCGGACAGGTCTTCGTCTATCCATTTTACTGTATGTGCTTGTGGTGATGCTGACTGTATTGAAGTTTGTGATATCAGGGAATGGCTTCCAAGATCTAAAATGGACCATAAGCTGTGGAAACTTGTTCTTTTACTTGGAGAGTCTTATTTGGCTCTTGGAGAAGCTTATAAAGAGAATGGTCAACTGCATCAAGCTCTGAAGGTTGTCGAATTAGCATGTTCTGTTTATGGATCAATGCCTCAACATCTTGAAGATGCACAGTTTGTCTCGTCTATGGTTAGTAGCTCCTCAACTCATAAGTTCAATAATAGGAGTGGAAAGAAAAAATCGTTTCTGGATGACGAAACAAAGTCGGACTCTGGTAGCAGTGAAGATAGTTCTACTGATGAACAGTTCTCTTCCTCTTACCTATTCTGGGCCAAGGTGTGGACACTTGTTGCTGATGTGTATGTTGAGTATCATGTGACAAGGGGTAAAGAAATCTCAATGCACTCTGAAAGAAAAGCTTGTGGTAGTGAGTTGAGAATGTCATCAGAAGTTCTGAAGGAGGTAAAAAGACTCAAGAAGAAGTTGGGACAGTATAAGCAGAATTGCTGTACTTGTTCCCTGATAAACTGCAGCTGCCAGAGTGATAGGGCAAGCAGTGGTAACAGTGCAAGCAGTAGCAGAGGAGATATGCGGCCATTAGCTTATAGCAGAAAACAGAGTAAAAGATCTAATGTGAGGAACTCTTTGCACTCATTGTTAGGAAATTCAGAAGAAGGTCATGTTCACCAAAAAGTTGAAAATACTAATGATTTTAAGGGTAGATGTTTCCAGAACAGTAGAGGTGGTGACACATTTATTCAAGCTTCTAATGCAAACACAGATGATCTAAAAGTGACCTCTTTGGCTAGTAATTCTAAAGGATCTGAGGGTACTTTGGCAATGCACAAAATTGAGTCTTCCGTTGAAGCTGGTTCTGAACTTGGTACTAAAGAGGCATCCAAGTTGAAAAATGGTGGAATTTTCAGATTTCTTGAAGGTCCTGTAGTCGGAGATACAGAGTATAATCTTTCGGCTGCCTTAAGCTGTTATGATGCAGCTAGGAAAGCAATGGGTGGACTGCCTCCGGCTTCTGCCGAATTACAGTCTGTGGTAAAAAAGAAAGGATGGGTGTGCAATGAGTTGGGTCGGAGCAGGCTTGACAGCAAAGACTTGGACAAAGCTGAACTTGCATTTGCAGATGCTATAGAAGCATTCAAAGAAGTTTCTGATCATACTAATGTCATATTGATCAATTGTAATTTGGGCCATGGAAGAAGAGCGTTGGCTGAAGAAATGGTATCCAAGATGGAAAATCTGAAAACATATGCTCTCTTCCAGAATGCATACAACCAAGCTCTGGCGGCTGCAAAGCACGAATACAGTGCATCCCTGAGATATTATGGTGCTGCCAGGTCAGAATTGAATGCTGTTGGCGAAGAAGCAGGTTCAGTGTCAAGCAGCTTGAGGAATGAAGTATTTACCCAGTTTGCTCATACATATCTGAGGCTTGGTATGCTTTTGGCCAGAGAAGATATTTCTGCAGAGGTTCATGAAAATGGAATACTGGATGATTTATGTATTAAACCTAGTGACAGGAGAAAAGAATTGGGGAAGCATGAGATTTCAGCCAATGATGCTATTAGGGAGGCTTTATGTATTTATGAATCATTGGGTGATCTGCGTAAGCAGGAGGCTGCGTATGCTTATTTTCAACTTGCTTGTTACCACAGAGATTGCTGTTTGAAGTTTTTGGATTTAAATCATAAGCAAATTAATCCATCTAGAGGTGAGAGCATGCTTCAAAAGGTTAAGCAGTATGCTTCTTTGGCTGAGAGGAACTGGCAGAAGTCCATAGATTTTTATGGTCCGAAGACACATTCTGTCATGTACTTGACTATTCTCATAGAAAGATCAGCTCTTTCATTGAGGCTCTCATATTCATCCCACTCAAACATGGTATGTTTTCTGGCATAATAACAGTTGTCCTAAACAATCCTCTTTGATTTGATGTGAACTCTTTTCTTGTCCAGCAAGTTGATAATTATTGGCTAGAAATGATTTGAAGTAGAATTAGTTAGTTTGTTCATAAAATGTTGCAATGTATTTTTCTTAACCATTTCTGCTAATCTGTTTTGATTATGTTTTAATAGAGGGAATCTGAAGTTTGTAATTGCATGTCCATGTCACTTCATTCACATACACCCTCATGTGCAACTCTTCATAGGATTTTTTTAGAGTTTCACAAACCATATACTTGTACATTGATAGACGATGCAGAGAATTCTGTGCTCCATTTCATGCATGCTACAGCTTGTGCCACCCATTATTAGCTGAGGGTTGCAGAATCTTCTCTTTCTGTGTTGTATTTTGAATTTCCATATCTGGAGATTCAAAATATCAAAGGTATTATTGCTATTTTATCAAAATTTTTATTGATTGCATGCTTCTTTTCATTTTTCTTTCTTGCCTAATTTCTATAATAGAGACATTGTCTCTTTTATTTAATGATCTCTTTTATTTAATGAATTGTTTTTCTACTTTAACACAGAGAAACATTAGCTCTCTTACCTACTTATGAAGAGAAACATTAGGTCTCTCTCTTGCTAAAGTGTGGTTGCTCATGTTGAATACAGAAGGTTAAATAAGGGGTGTAGTAGTGGCCCTAACAGGCCGTAAGGAGGAGGGAGACTACTGTTGGGAGGTCCATAATAGGAAAATTCCAACTTGGAATGACACTTAATGCCCATTAAGGAGAGGCTACCATTGGGCTTTTTCTATATAAAAGAGAGCCCAACTTGTGTAGAGCGGCAGAGACATTACAGAACTCTAGCAATACAGAGATGGACCAGAGAAGATCATCTTCCCTACTCTGACTTTTACTATTTTACGGTGGTATTTTTCACTGGATTTTCTTTAGTCAGAACCTGTATACATTTTCATTACTTGTGCTTCTATTGTTGTGCGGACCTAGGAGCACCCATTGTTGAATCCTTGAGCAATCACCGATTGGAAACCTTAATGCACTGGTCACGGACTGAAGGCAGTGAATATTGCTTAAAGATAGCATCCTCAGATGCACCTAGATGCTAAACCAATAAGCCTTCTCTCTTTTCTGATTTTATTTGCACTAGACAGGATACTGATATTGATAGGACATAAACTTTATCTTATATTTTTTATGCTGTATAATCTATCATTTTGGCACAAAATCACATCACATGCTAAGCTTGTTCCATTCATGTGTTACTACCATTAAGTATTGTGGATTGTTTACTAGATTACTTGATTGCATGCTTCTACAAACAACACTAGGTGCCCCATCAAATGCAAGAAGTTACTTTTAACTAGCTTCCACATGGCCATAACCAGCCTGGTGTTTGGACCCATTGGCTCTTTATAGAGGAAGCGAACCTCAACATGTCGTGCCTAATTCAATATCTGCAATATTTACCATGGATGTTGCAAAAAAACTTGGGTTTTCTTGTCCAATTTAGTAGGGTTTACCTACCTCTTTCTTTAACCATGCTTTCTGCTTGAGGATGCGTAAAAGTACCACATGATTACAAATGAGTGACTCCTGGTTGTACCAACTCAATGTCATCTCATTACAGACAACACCCAATTTTGATTTTTCATGTAGTTTGTGATGTTTCTTGCAGTCTTTTAAATATATATATATATATATATATATATATATATATATATATATTTTTTTTTTTTAATGTGAGAACTCATATGCCAATCCAAAAAGGGGAGGAAACCCCAAGAATAGGAAAGAAAGAAAGAACACCCCTGGAGAAAGAACAGAACAACTCAGACTAAACAATCATAACTCAAGAACTCCATGAAGTCCTTCTTAAAGAGGTGCAACTCTTATACTAGAAGACCATAAATAAATAAAATCTTTGGTCTTTAAGAATACTTTAAAGCTTGGTTCAGCATAGTTGTTGAATGCCCAATTGTTTCTTTCAAGCCAGATACTCCACATCATTGCAGCTGGAGCAAGCCTTTATATCTCTTTTTCTCTCTTCTAGAAGGCCAATGTTCTCCACCCATCTAAGAGGCTTCTTTCTAATACAGTATCTATCACTTGATTGGACCTCAAGTATCCCATGTAGAGGCCCAAGCCCAAGCCTAAGAAGTCATAGGAGTGTTGCACATGGGGGGGGGGAGCTTTTTTTTTTTTTTTTTTTTTTTATAATAATGCCTTTTGTTAAAAAGGGTAGATTAGGAAATTTTTATAATGTTATTTTTA
>JAOXJP010000001.1:19134497-19145739 GCA_025762735.1 Platanus orientalis
CGAGGTTCGTATAAGTTCAAGATTGTAGTTTGTATAACCAAACATCCAATATTATTATATATATTATTGCATAAAAACTAAACTATGTACAAATCATATAAACAAAAATAAAATAGTACATGATTCATTATTCTAGCCAATGGGTTGGTGTCTTGGTGAAGTTTAATTTAGCCTTCTATTATAGGGGCGGCGGGCGGGGCTTGCACCCCACTATCAATATAGGTGGGTTCTAAGGGGGGCTAGCGGGGGGCTAGGCTAGCCCCCCCTGGCAGGGATGTTGCCCCAGTTAGAATTTTTTATTTATTTTTACATGGAAAATATGTAATAGATTTATCATTCATCATAAGGCCATGGGGTTTACCTCTTATATGTTATTTCAAAACTTTTAGAAATATTTATAGAGAATCAAGGTAGGGTTTGTGCACTCTTGAAGAAAAAAAAAATTTTAGTTTTTTTTTGGATCGTCTGATCTAGGACGATCTAGCCCCAGATCGGACGATCTTAGTTGGATCGTGATCTACAGGGTAGGATCGGACTGGTCCTGTTCGATCCCGATCCCGATCCCGATTGGGCAATCCAATCCCGGATCGTCCAATCTTTGAAACCATCATTCTTAAGAAAACCTTACAAAACAAGTCCAAATTACCTGTTTTATAAAGGAGCGATTTGACTGATATGCTGTCCAGAAAACCCAGCCGTGAGTACAAGATCTGTTCTTGTTCTGAAATTTCCAGCAGCTCCACTTAATAACTTAGTCCACGTGAAGACTTGAAATGTTACAGCAGGAGGATAGAGAAATATATAGAAAGGAAGGGAAGGGAAGAAGAATAGAAAAGAAGGAAGAGGTATGAAGAGGGAAGAAGAAGAGAACCCAACAGCTACAACTGATTGGGAGAAGAAGAAAACTAGGGCTACAACCCTAGGGTATTTCCACACGGCTACAAACATAGAAGAAGTAAGAAAAAACCAATTTCTTTTTTTTTTCAATTAACCATTCTAATTGATTACATGTCTTGTGACTATTTAAAGACTCCTAACATAAAATTTTAGGACTCAAAATAGAAATCCTAAACCAACTAGGAGTCCTTACTAAAGTATGACTTTATAAAACTAAAACTACCCAAAACCTATCCCAATTAGGAGCTGTTGACCAGCCCAAAATAGGGGACCCACACATGATATTTTGACCCAAATAAAGACAATATGGGTTGTTGCCCAAACCTGAAATTACTAATCTACCCTTGGCATTATTACCTTGTTACAAAAATATCCTTTTATTAAAAAAACCCTAAACTAACCCTAGCATTAAACCTTATTACATTCATAACCCAATGTCATCCATGGTCTTTCAACAACTTCTTTTTGATCCCATATGTTCCCACATCATTCTTGAAAGAATTTTGCCCAAGAAACTACAAAAGAGTTCCATATGAAGATGCCACATTTGAGGGAAGCCCAGGATACCATACTATCTTGTGGGGAAAAGGATGATGATGTTATTGGTTGAAATCAGATTTTTATTCACTTGACTGTAGTTCCAATTGAATGATCAATTAGACACTAAATCATGAATATATATGCAAATAATAGTACTTTAATGATCGAAATTTAATTTGAGTTGTAGATTAGTAGTTTCTACTTAAATCCGTAGAACTATTTTTGTGAAACCATTGCTTTTCTGCTTCAAAAACTCTATACAAAATGTACAAAATTACAAAAGCGTCTTTTTATAATTTACCCTTTATTTGAAAGGATGGACATCCAATTACATTGTAAAGAGGATCTATCCAGCCCCTTAAAGGCATCCAAAACAAGGCACCAATCCATCAAGATTTACCCTGTATCCAAGCAAATTCTATGAATGAGGCAGGACACGTAAATGATCCTTGTATCTCTTTGGTTCCATAGACCCCAACAGACCAAGACCTCTAGGGAGGCAGGACACGTAAACGATCCTTTTCTCTCTTTGGTTCCATAGACCCCAACAGACCAAGACCTCTAGGGCTAAAAGGACCAATGGCCATGATGTGAAGAGGTCACAAGGGGTTCTCGAGGTTACTCGATCCACTCCAGAGGGCCCAAGAAATAACTCCATGCAACTACTTCTGCTTCACAATGTTGTAAAATGTGGTTTCCATTTTTTTCATCCTCTACACATGATGCTTCAATTCAATAGTCAAAAACCTCAGGGTTTCAAATAACCCACGGTCAATGCTTTATCAAGTGCCACCACCCAAGCAAAGGTCACCACTATAGGAGAAACCGACTTTCCTCATACAGCCAATGGGGAAGGACTTCATTGGTTTACTAGTGAAGGAGTTACATTTTTTTTATTATACCGAAAACAGTTCCTTTGGATTCTTTTTTTTTGTGTGGATAATAGCTTCTTTGGATTCTCCTTCACAACAAGAAATTCTCATCCCGATTGGGAGATGTAAGTTTCATGAAGACATGTGAGATGGATAAACTCTTCTAATCCATATTTTAGGGATAAATTCCATTCTACTTATCATTCCAGTCATCAAAGCAAGAGTCAATTGTGATTTTTTTGTTTTGTTTGGGAAATATCCATATAATCTTGGAAAAGCTTCAAAAGGTACTCTATCACCACCTCCCACTTTGAAGCTGATCTAATTATTCTATCCTAAAAAACAAAGCCCATAAGGAATCCTCATCTCCCATGTTTCCCATCTCAGTTTCAAGTTCCATGTTTGGATCCAATTACTCGTCTTCAAGTGCTGGCATCTCTTGATGAGGATCATTGGCTGTTTGATCAAATTGGTAGAGATATAAATCATCTTATGCATATGAGATGAACTTCCTATTCGGATGGCATCATTTTGCTAGTGTTGATATGATGAATAAAGTGGAGTTGTGGGTGAGTTTCATTTATGTAGATCAGGTTTGAATTGATCCTGATCCGTGCAAGATCTGATCCAGTGACATTTATTTGATGGGGTCTTGGGGAGATATCACAAAATCAGCTGAGCTTATTGATGTAGGACAAAAAGGCTCTGATGTGATTCTTTAATAGATAATCTATAGTAAAATAAAATAACAGAAAAAAAGAGAAAGAGACGAAAATACCAATGGAGTCACACCAATGGCCTACTACGAGTCACATCTAGGGTTGAAAGCATCACACCTTGAAGATTCTAGAGTCGCACCAGAGATCAAAGGAACTCTAGCCTTGAATTCATCAATAATCATCATTCTTAAAAAAAATTTGGGTTACAAGTATATATATAGACTTTACATTCCAAGCTTTTCAAATCCCACTTTAACTAGACTTCCTAAAAAAAAAATCTAAAATAACTAAATCCCATCAGTACTAAGTGATACCCTACCAGTATTTTGGCCATAACTTTCCTAAATCAGATAAGATTCTCAAGATTTTGGTCTTGTTGAAAGGGTAACTGAATAATTTTTCAAATGGCACCAAATCAGCCTAAACTGTTAAGTTTTTGACCTTCTAAAATAGGGCCCAAAGAAAAGTGACGAAAATAGTTCTTTCACCTTCTTTAAAATTAAATAAAACCTAATCTATCTGGAAATAAATCAAAACCCTTAAACTGAGTAACAAGAAACTAACCTATATTAACCAAATAAGAAAAATTCCATACAAAAATTTTAAGCCCAAGATTCTCAAAATACCCACATATAATCCTGTCAAATCTGAATATGAGCTCTTTCTTGTTCTGCATCATTCTTCCTTGTTTCGAAAAAACTTGACCTTGAGTTTTGGAATGATGAAGGATTAACAACATTGGGTAATGTTGACGATGTAACCATAAGCCATATCTTCCATAAAGTATATTCTGATGTAGACCTCTCATCTTGCAAGCATTTGATAATGGAAAGACCTCATAATACACCTCCTCAAGCACCTCGTTTGGAATCATCTCGGGCTCATGAAATTGTATGAGAACTGTAAGTAGCTGTGAGCCTACACATGTCTAAACTTGGGTTTCAATTCGGGTTGATGAAGAACTATGGCAACAACATTACATGTATATGTCATCATCAGTTCATCACGAACTCATCTCTCACACCCAGAGCATTTGCACTGGCCTGATCATCACCTCCCATATCGCTACTCTCATCTACCACATTATCTGTAGGTCTGCCTTCCTCAACAGACATCTTAGACTCGAACAAGGCTTGATCTAGAGGTTCCAAACCATTTGCCTTGGGTTCTTCATCAACTGTATCGGGGATGTCTTTTGCTTTCTTTTATGTTGAATCTGGCGGGACGGTGGGAAGTGGTTGTGGCAGAAGTCGAAGGTGATACTATTCCCCATTGAGCCAAAGTCTCAAGATATGAGTTTCTTCATAAAACTTAGCTCCTCTCTCATCAATCCATCTGTTGCCCAACACCAATTTATACTTTGTCAATTGAGTAACCTTGCACCATACAATATCATAATACTCACCATAGTAGAACTGAATGATAAAGTCATCATCTTACCGGCAGTAAGATCTGATAGCCTGATCTTGTGAAAATCTTTCGGCCAAATGTGGAGAAATTAGATTGTCCTCGTATTTGTCACTAATTAGAACCCAGATGCCTTTCTCATGAGGGAATGTAAATTTATTTATAGTCTCAATAACCATTTCAGCTGAAAACCTGGTTTAGTTGACAAGCACGAACCGGGGCTGAATCGAAAAGTATAACCCACTAATGATCCATAGGACCCAGCTGGGTAGAGACCAGCTAACAACTTGGCTGAAATAATATCTTCCTAATAACAGAATGAATACCTCACAATAATCCTCAGGAATACAGCTGGGTAGTAACACAGCTTAACTTTGCTCTGATACCAAAATTGATACATGACAAAAAGGCCCTGATGTGATTCTTTGATAGATAACCTATAGTAAAATAAAATAACAGAAAAAAAGAAAGAGAAGAAAATACCAATGGAGTCACACCAATGGCCTTGCAGGAGTCACATTTAGGGTTGAAAGCATTACACATTTAAGATTATGGAGTCACACCAAAGAACAAAGGAACTATAGCCTTGAATTCATCAATAATCATCATTCTTCCTTAATAAAATTTGGGTTACAAGTATATATATAGACTTTACATTCCAAGCTTTTCAAATCCCACTCTAACTAGATTTCCTAAAAAATATAAAATTCTAAAATAACTAAATCCTGTCACCAAGTGATACCCTACCAGTATTTTGGCCATAACTTTTCCAAATCAAATAAGATTCTGAAGATCTTGGTCTCGTTGGAAAGGTAACTGAATAACCTTTCAATTGGCACAAAAAATCAGCCCAAATGGGTAAGTTTTTACCTTCTAAAATAGGGCCTAAAGAAAAGTGACAGAAATAGTTCTTTTACTTTCTTTAAAATTAAATAAAACCTAATCTATTAGGAAATAAATTATAACTCTTAAATTAAATAAGAAGAAACTAACCTAGAATAACCTGTGATTAACTAAATTAAAAAAAAAATCCATGCAAAAAGTTTAAGTCCAAAATTCCCAAAATACAATTGCATAAAATTGTCAAATCTGAATATGAGCTCTTTCTTGTTACGCATCACTTATACTAGCACAAGAGTTACAATAGAACCTTGTCGCTTTCCTTTTTTCATGTTTTCATTTATAATATTAGTGTACATCACTACATCTAATCTTGAACTTTCATGCTCTTCTTTCTTAATGCGTTCCTGATTTCTGTCCTTGCATTGCTTAACTGAAATGTTTAGAACAGTCTTTATTTGATCATTTGGTTAGACGTAATTACTGATTATACTGGATGGGTACAGATGGTCAGAGAGGTAGATAAAATCATGTAAAAATGGGTACAAATGCTGCTCCTCCAGAGATGTAATTACTGATTATACTGGATGTTGGTTAAGATGCGGCTGTATTTTTTCTCAAATAACAAACTTACTGGTATTGTTTCAATGTTTCATTTAGAGGAAATTTTGATATGTGACACCGATAGTGAAGTATTTAATATGTAATTAATTTAATAAGGTACCATACAAACTTTCATGTAGTTTGTTTTGATTTTAAAATAGCCGAAATGGATGCCAAAAAAGATATTAAAAATCTTGCATTGTTTTGGCTCTCTTCTATCTACTAGGCTGTATGGTCTTTCTGTGAAATGTGGTATCCTTATTGTTGGGGACAGTTGATTTACTGTAACTTTTCTTTTACAAGATCCAAGTTCAAATAGAATGGGCATTGCTTATTGCTGGGGATAGTTAATTTGCTGTAACTTTTTTTTTCTCCAAGATCCAGGTTCAAAGAGACCGAGCAATTCTTACTGTTTGGAATTGTTGATTTGTTGTAACATTTTCTTTTACCCTGGTACAGATCCAGGTTCAAATAGATTGGATATACCCATAATTCATTTCATCTTTGTACAAGGTGTCCCCTTGTTCTCCTTCTTTCATCAATACAATTTACTCATACCAAAATAAAATCTAGTAGCAATTTAGTTGTTCAGGTAGACCTTTTTTCCCTCTCTTCCTAAGACTATGTTGTCTTTTAAATTTTTTTTTTTAAATAAAATTTAAATTAAAAAAAAAAAAAAAAAAAAAAAAAAAAAAAACAAAGAGCAAAGATACATTGCACTTAAGGGGCAAACAACAAAACATCCCAAAGATCCACAAGCTGAACTAGAAATCAAAGCCTTGGGAGCCAGCGGAGAGCCACTCATATAACTTGGAGAGCACTGATTCCACCAACTTATGAAGGGGGGCAGACTGATCTTCGAAAGTACGTAAGTTACATTTCTCCCACAGGGTCCAACACTCGGTGCTTGGAATCCAACTTCCAAGCAGCCATCCCATCATGGTTTATGCCATTTAAGGATTGAGAAGACCAAGATTCCAACAAAGTCTTCATGGAACCTGGAGGGACCCATCTGACATTAAACCAGAATCATATAGTCCCAAAAGGCAGCAGCAGTCGAACAATGGATAAAGAGATGGCCAGATGATTCACTGGCAGCTTGACACATGCAGCACCTATTAGGAGTAATGAAGCCCTATGGATGAGATTATCCAACATTGGAACTCGGTCCCACCACAACAACCACAAGAAAAAGGTTATCTTTGATGGGGCAATAGTTTTCCATATAAAGCATGCCAGAAACTGAGAAGCATCTCCTTGAACCACAGCCGAGTATAGAGACTTGATAGAGATACCATTTGATTCATCTAGCATCCACCATCTTTCATCCTCCATTTCTCTATCCCCAAGGCTATAACTATCAAGCATCTCTTAAGAGTCTGCCCATGTCATCGACCTCACAATCATTAAGGTTCCTCCTAAGCGAAATGTCCCAAGAACAAAAAGCTCTCGATCTGATCATATGGTTATTAACAGAACTGCTCTTCCCCTTTGCAAGACTATAAAATCCTGGAAAAAGTCTATATAAAGCCACTCTAGAGCCCCAAGGGTCAATCCAACACTGAACTCTCTCACCATTTTTCACTTTGAAGCAAGTATATCTGGTAAAGGCGTGCATCCCCTTGAAGATTCAAGGCCAAACCCCACTGCCAATCTCCCCTGTAGGCCTAAGGGTGGCCCAACCTTTTGAATCTTTCCCGTATTTGGCTGTGATGATTTTCCGCCATAAGGTGTCCCGCTCTACCACAAATCTCCAAAGCCATTTATTCATCAAAGCTCTATTGAGCTAATGGGGGGATCTTATGCCCAAACCCCATGGTTCTTGGTGCTTAGAGCGTCTCAAATTGAATTGTTTTTAGGATAATTTTCTCAAATTAAATTGAGGATGATAACTTGCATCTTCTTATTTTATTGACTTTTTGAGTGCAGTAACACATCGCATGTGATGTAGGGCTACCAATGATTTGGCCCTAATACCAGTGATAACAATATGTGCACAATTTAAGAGGTAAGGAAGGGATCAAGAAGCAAGATTATGTGGCTGAAATTCAGATTAGGTTGGAAAAGGTTCAGAAGGGCAATTCTGGAATTTCTGGGGTAGACCCATTAAATTTCATAAATTTTGGATCAACATTGAATGAAATATTCAATTTCAAAGTTTGCTGTATTGGGGGTTCCAAGAATCAAATCAAGAAAGATTCTGATGTTCTTTAATGGTTCTTGAGGGAAACCAGCAAAGGGAAAGAAGGGATAGGTCTGCTTTTAGGTTTAGAATCTAGAAAATCCAACAAGAATTAGTCTTGCAAGGTTCTTATGAATCTTGTTGATTTTTTAATTAATGAAATAAAATCTGTGCAAGAAATTAAAGAAAACAATAAGATAACTAGCAAGAATTAAGAAAGAAAGATTAGATGTCGAGAAAGAGAGAGAGAAGAGAGAAAGAATCACTTACTCGTGTGATAGATAAAGAAGAATGGAGAAGAGGGATATGGGATATGGGAGCCCATGGAAGAAGAGAGATACCTTCCCAAACGTGGGACTCAAACAATTCACTTTATTTCAAATTCCAAAAACTGATTACAACCCTAACAATTATTCTTTATGTAGACTTGGACCCACTAGACTCCTAAACCAAATAGGATTCTTAATCTTTTAATGTTGCACCTAAGACCTAAGACCTTATACTTAATCCTCATTACAAAGTCTCTTGATTATCATGAATAATTTATCTTTCTAAGGCTTTTAGGACTTGATTACAAAAGATACTCTGAAAAAAGAAAAAAATAGAAACAAGCCAATGGAAACAACCCTAAAATAAATAAAACCTTCTGAAAACAACCCTGATTATAAAAGAGAAGGCCATTTATTTTATAAAAATAACCCTAAACCACTCCTATTGATTTGATTCGTCCAGGGCCCTTTCTTTTGGATCTAGGCTTAGGCCTAACCATGATCTTCCAGTTTCTTTTTCTTGACAAAATATGCTCCCGCATCAACATGGTTCCAGATATAGAATGTCATATAAGTATCATTGAGTAGGAATGTCTCATTGATGATAACAGCCATTCTTCGACAGTTTCTTTCTTCCTTATGTCTCTTTTATATGTGGTGGTGGGGTAACGGGGTAACTAGGCTGCAGATGTAATGGGGACACAATCTACTTCTGGTGGTAATACTAAATGTTAATGCACAACCACACTAGAGAATGAGAAAATCTTAGATGTTCTGCAGGTAGACCAGAAGAATGGTCGTGACAACATCCCTGTATAACAGAACATATTGTTGTGGTTGGTGGGTCCCAAGTAGGAGATCTGCTTTGAAGATTGACCTGATTGAATGGTTGTAACCATCAATTTTGTAGATCGTTCTTTTCCTGGATCATTTATCATTTCTAGGAATGTAGTAGATTGATGTTTATGGTTATCCATTTGGTCAATTTTATCTTTGCTGATCATATCGGTGGTACCCATTGGATGGGACTTATTGAATATCCCGCCCTGTTGCATTGTTCACCTCATACAAGAATGGCACTGGTAGAGTGTACCTATTGTCTATTTGATGGGGTGCCTTAGACTTCATCTTGAGATATCCAGAGAGCAAGTAGCCCCCTGATATCAGTGATGATGCTAGTGGATGTTAATATCTTGTATATTGACTTTTTTAGAATGTTTGCTAGGGTAAACTAAGCTTTGCTTACCACCAAAAGAAGGAATCTAGTGAACTGGTAGAAAATAAAACTTTAGAAGGTCAAAAGATTAATATTTGTTATGTCATTCTGATATTGATGTACTCTGATTGGCAGCTTTGTTGGAAATCGTGGCTTGTGTGGGACACAAATCAGTGTGACATGCAAAGATGCTATTGGAGGACCTTCAACAAAGTCCCAACCTCCTGTTTCAGGTAGACTTGTACATATGACAGAGATGATCAATTATTGCACCTTGCCATTTAATAACATGAATTGCTCAAACCCTAATAACAATTTTGAATTGCTTGTTTGTGAATCCTTTTTTTAACTAGGTTTCCTCAACAGTGGTTTAGAAACTGAAAATTTATTTAGTTTATGACTTTCAATGTCACTTGTAATTTATAAGAGCAACATAGTCCTCATCGACTCAAATAGTTTTTCTTTTGAAACTTCATTGTCTCTGAGATTAACATTGTAATCATCATTTTGTACTTTATTTTAAAATATTATTACCTCACTATAACTTTCAATATTTTATAGCAGAAGGTGGTAAGAGAAAATCTGGAAGGAACTCTACTAGGCTCCTTATAAGTGCATTGGCAACAGTGGGTGCTCTACTTCTGGTGGCACTAATGTGCTTCTGGGGCTGCTTTCTTTATAAAAAGTTTGGTAAAAATGATGGCAATGGTCTTGCAATGGATGTCAGTGGAGGTACCCATCTTCTAGATATGGCAGGAACTATGATTGGAAGAGTTGTTTTAATTGATTTTATTCCTTATTTACATCTCAGCTCTAGAAAATTCCTGCAAGACTACAACCATACCTATTTTATGGGGTCTTATTGCTTCAGGTGCATCCATCGTAATGTTCCATGGAGACTTACCCTACTCTTCAAAAGATATCATTAAGAAGTTAGAAACTTTGAATGATGAACATATTATAGGCTCTGGGGGCTTTGGAACAGTATACAAGCTTGCAATGGATGATGGCAATGTCTTTGCTCTGAAAAGAATTATAAAGACTAACGAAGGTCTAGATCGTTTTTTCGAAAGAGAGCTTGAAATTCTTGGGAGTATAAAACACCGATACCTGGTGAATTTGCGTGGATATTGCAATTCTCCCTCATCAAAGTTGTTAATTTATGATTTTTTACCTGGTGGTAGCCTAGATGAAGCTCTTCATGGTGAGACTCTTTTCTCTTTATATGTATGATTTTTTTGCATGAACCTGCTTATTAAGTAGCATGCATATTTCTTTTGTTTTATTATTTCATGGTTTTCTTTGAACGGTAGATATTACCTTATATTGTTATGATATGAATATTTTTGATAAACATTTGGGTAGGTTATGTTTATTACAAATGTTTAATGTGCACATAAAACGAACAAATGTTTAACATGTAACTTGTAAGTATTGTGGTGTACCTATTTTGTTATGACATTACCAAAATTTGTGCCTTTCTGGGATTGAACTTTGTATTTTTGTACTTGAGCCCATATCTTGTATTAGGTATTGTTATAGAGATCAGCACGAGAGAGCCCAGTTAAGTGTTGAAGCTTGGCAATATTTGGGGTGGAAGACCTACAATATTATTAACTTTTTCATTGGATAAATCTGACTGTGTTTTGGCTATAGCACTTTGAAGAGTAGGATCAATAAGAAGCCCCGGCACCCAG
>JAOXJP010000001.1:19159923-19181233 GCA_025762735.1 Platanus orientalis
GTTCCAAATGCCCCCCCTCCCCAAAAAAAAGTGCAAATCAGTTTTTAATAATAATGCGTCAACCCCTCTGCTGCCGTTTTCACAGTTCTCACGAGATTCGTTCTCACAAAATCCAAGCCTGGGGGCTAGAGGTCCAAAATTTTTAGTCATAGAAGTTTAAGAACCATACTTGACCCAGAGGAAATGAGCCCATCCATTAGCAAACCCAAAAACATTATTACATAAATAACCTCATCAAAGAAACTCACACAAGTTGAATGAATCACCTCCCTTGCAATAAGCTTAAAACGCATTAAATGAAAACTGTTTTCAAATTAGGTCATGTATACGAAAAAAATGGGCCCACTCTAAGCCTCTTTCATTCTTTGACAGCAGTTTCCATTTAATGTATTTTAAGCTTAATGCAGAGGATTTGTTTTCGTTTGATATTAAAAGAGTTGAGAAGTTGAATGACACTAAGAACATCACCTTCCAAAAATGAGCCGCTTGGTATTAAAAGACATTGCTAAAGTGAAACCTAGGAGGACAGCTTGACATTCAGAACCTAGGGTTGAGTTTTTGGGACGGCACTCTGCTAACTACTAATAAATTAAATAGTTCTTCCTAGCCAATGTAGAAGAAGAGGGTATTTCAGAAAATTTTCTGTATTATTCTGAAAGAAAAATAAAATAAATAAGATTAAAATAGCCCAAGAGAATTATGTGATACACCTAGTAACTAAGGCTTGAGACAAAACCCAAGTGGGGACGAGTCAAAGTTGACTCTCACTAGAAATCCCCAAGGACCCGCAAGATGGCAAAATCATTATACACCACCCTAGCTCTACCGTTACATTCTTCAATAAAATGGGTCAGATCTCAATCAAATCCATGTTTATCCAGATTTGAATTCAACTTTACATGAGTTTTTATCCATGTGTGTATGATTATCCGACTTAATTCCATTGTTAAAGATCCATATCCGACCCTGGGTCATTTACAAACCCGATATAGATATCTATGATTCACTTTGTGCCTTATATTCCTTGTAGTAAGGATTCATTTGGATCCAATGTGTAGATATGAATCCAAATCGCATTTATGAAGTTGATTAACTATGCAATATTTGGAAGGCTGGGCCCATAATCATCCATATAATACCCGACCTAAACCCAAGATTATGCCCATTTGAGTTTATTAATTGCGCAATTAAGCAGCCTGCCAAAAGCAGTCATATGAGTTTATTGCCAATGGTCCCTAAGAAATATACATATAAGGTGATTTTCTTTTTTCTTTTTTCCTTTTTTCTTTTTCTTTTTTTGGGGTAAAAGACATACCAAATGCTTGTAGCCATATGTTTTGCGCAGTTTTGATCTATGGGAGCATATAGAGCATTTCCGGCTATGGATCATAGGATCCAATGATGGGAATGATGCATCAACAACTTGTAATGGGTCACATTTTTTAAAAACCCATCTTCACCTACTAATAAATTAACCATTAATGTTTACCAATAAAAAATTTAAAATTGATTTTTAATAAATGATATGTGGATTATCTTTAATAAAATCCACCATTAGATAAGGAGGTTAAAAAAAACATATAGATGTAATTTTTTGAAGCTGATTTTTTAGTTTATCTCAAAGGCGGGACCCAATAAATGACTAGTCCCGAATCACTAAGAATGAGATACATGGTGAGTTGTGACTTGTGAGGGACTCTAATATTTTTGCCAATCCAATAGTCGGGCCAACGCCCTCAATGCCCTGGTGGTTGTGGCACAGCCTCTTTAAAGAAAAGGCAACTAATTTGTTATTGTTTTTATGCACTTGTTTTATCCAGCCACTAACTTGGGAGAAGACACATCTTACAAAAGTTTAATAAATAAAATATTAACATATAAATTTTTTAAAACCCTAAAATACCCTCTTCTTCCACACGAAACTTCTTCTGCTGGCGATGAAGATTCTCCGATAGCTACGACTTTGAATAGGGTTGTGGCAGGGACTCGGAGGAGTGATTGTAAAAGAGATGGTCTCGAGGGAAGATAAGACCATCAGCTAAGCAATCGAGAAGGAATTTGAGGAATCAAATTATGTCAGATTCAATCCATGTGCGGTGAAATTTGAAAGGAGAAAGGCTTGATATCGTCTTCCGCTTCAAAATCTTCGTCATAGATATTGTCATCGTCTTCATCGGTGGCTTCAATTTTGGGAAGCGAATTTGGACAAAAAAAACTAGGGTTAGAGTTAGGGTGAGAGTTAGAAGTTATGGGGGTGGGTTTTACGCTTGATATGCAGCTTTAATGGGGATGTGTTAGGGTTGGGGTTGAAGAGAAGGGGTCGGGGTGGAGACCATGGCCTTTGAAAGCTCCTATGTTCTGTGGTTCTCTCTCTAAATCATCTCCAACACAAGCTGATCTAAGAACTTGGAAGCTGATTTAAAACCATTGCCATCTCCGATAATGCAAAACTCCTATGTTCCCTGTAGTTCTCTCACTCTCTCAATCATTTCTCTAGCAAAAAACTGATTTATGAGATGGTGGGTTTGGGTGTTGTCTAATAAAAGCGGCTTGAACATGTAAGAGGGACTTTGAAGCTAGAACTAGAGATCAGTGAAGTTTTTCAAAAACTACATGGAGCGTATAGACAAGGAAGACTGTAACCGTGACAAACAAGGGTACATTGGGATTTGAACATTTATGTTTTTCTATACCCATTTTACCCATGTTTTGCTACATTTCTTCACTAGCTTTTAGCTGTATAAAACTGGAGTATTACCAAAAAGGAGCAAATTATTTGCCTAAACAAAAAGTCTCTACTTTACAACGAATCAACAACATTTGTCCACAAACGTGTTGAAGCTGCCACTATCACCACGTAGTAAGAACAATCCTATAGAGGGATGCAAATGAGCCAGATTTGATGTAGATATTAGTATATTTGAATTCAGTTTATTTATAATCAAATATTTTTTAAATGAATAGATATGTAATCAAATCGAAAACATATAGATTCATATTCATATCAGTTAAGTTGGTCGAATATAGGATACGAATACAAATGTATCTAATTAAACAAATTCATTAAGTTAGGTTACTCTATTTGTATATGTTCAGGTAAGATTTTTGTTGAAAGTAATGTAGCATAACCTACAATTAGTATTTATAAAGTAAAATAACGTACAATATTATAATATGACTATAAATTAAATCAATCATTATATATATAAATGAATACGGATATTTAATCGAAACAGATGTATATATGTCCATATTTGGTTCATTTATATTCGGATATTTTTTTTAAACAAACGGATATTTAAATGAATCGGATATTGCATCCCTAGTCCTAAAGCCAAAATATCGTCTTTATCCTTCAAATAACTCCCTAAAAGTTCGCAATATTAGTCACCCAACCAAAATCGTCCCAACTTAATTAAAATTTAACAAACACTAAAACGCTATTAAGGAATGACCATATTAACAAAAAGAGTTTAGCATTCAAGGGATATTTAGGCTACACACGCAAAGAATACTTAGGCAATCCAACTAGTTAGAACTTAGGAGCGCTATTACCCAAAAAACAAAAAAAAGTTAGTTAGGAGCAAAATAGGGCTCATCGTCGTTTAGACGGAAAGCAGGGATGGTTTCGTAACACTGAGTTTTGAATTCCAAAACCCTAAGCCTGCCAACGCGGTCTGATATCAAGTGCGACACCAGCCACGCATGCGCACCCGTTCATGCATGCACTCCCCCATGCCCACTTGAACATAGCATTGCACCATAGCTAAGACGTGGGACCCACGCGGTTGTCGAAGACCAAAACTAAACTAAAACAAGAAGAAGAAGATATATTCCTGAGCACTCGGTCAGCCACGTGTTTCGGCCGAATCGGGCGATCATGTATCCGAACCTTGTCTCCTATTGGTCACAACGTCACATCTTTGAGTCTCTCTCTGTGGTGGTTTCGTGTAGTCTTCTAAGATAAAATATCTGGCTTCACGAAATGGTGCATCTCCTACCAGATATTTCTCGGGCTGCCCCACAACCCAGTATTTTGCCACGCGTTGTATCTGCCGTGGGTGGGGCTTTTTAGGGCAGCTGCCCGTTTCTGAGGAGGAAATTTCATTCCGTGTTAGGACTCTCGTAGGCAAACCAGAATCCTCTTATTTTACAAAATTTTTTAAGCCTTTGAGGGTATTTTATCAAATAATTAACATCCACATAAATAGTATACATGAATATTTTTTATTTTTTATTTACAAATAATTTAATTAGAGTTTTTTTGGTAAAGATAATTTAAGTAGTGTAAAACCATTAGTTTACATAACTAACACGTATATATCTATAAAAAAAATCATATATTTGAAAAATAATGACTTAATCATCAAATAATAACAATGATATCTTCCCTTCGTATTATCTCTCCTGTCAAATGAAAACTAAACAAATAATAAACATTTGATTAATTATTATAATGATTAAAAGATCTCCACCCGTAACAAAAGAAAATACAAAATAAATGTTCGGTCCAGGATTTCGTGTCTAGTACACAAGGGTCGTCATATGAATAAAAAAAAATGGTTGAGAGTTACATGAAATTTCAAATTCCCACCCATTTTATTACATATGACATTCCCTGAAGTCTTGGACACCAAATCTTGAACAGGACATTTGCTCACAAATACTTTAGTTCTATTCAAGTACTTAAAATGTGTTCTTGTCTACCATATCAACCACAGACCAATTATTCTATCCAAATCAAAGCATTTGTACATGAAGTTACTCATAGTTGAATATACAAACATTTCTTCATGCAATCATTCTCTTATTGTGTCGTTGGATATTAATGTATCAAGTGATTGAACATATTCTGAGCAATTTAGTGACTCTATGAATATTGCATCAAAAACTTAACCAGTATTTTGTTAATATAGCTGATTGGATAGAAACTATCATCAAGTTTCTCTAATCTCACCATATTTGATTCTTATGTTGTAGTAGTCCTTAATCAAATCTTCCATTCTTAAATGATTAAAAACTATATTCTAAAATTGATAATATACACACATCATTTTTAATGAACAGGTGTCATCGAAATGCAAAACAAAGAATGCCAGTGCATTTTGACTAAACCACTTATGCACACATGGTTTATCTACATTCCGATTAAACACAAACAGTTTAATAGTCCAATAGAAAATACATTATAACCATGAGATACTTGTTTGAAGCCATTTGTGGACTTTAATAAGCTACATACTTCTTTCTAATTTTGTATGAATAGAATTTTTAGATACAAATCTCGTTACTTATAGTTGCATATTTGTTAACACAAAACAGATCTGGATACAGAGGTCTCGTATCAGATGATACAGGTAGAGAGCTCTTTGTGCCTACATGGGTATAACAAACAACAATAACATGTTTTATGTGGAGCTATTTGCAATTCTTCAAGGAATCAAAATTGCAAAGAATAAAGGTGCTACAAAAATTCAAATTATCACCAACTCGAAAGGTGCAGCTGAGATTCTTAAATCCAAATGGGATTGTCCTAGGCGGGTTTTATGCCTCAAGAGTTATATCTTGTAGGAAATATCAAGCTTTGAGAGGGTGGCCATTCAACACGTTTTGAAAGAAATAAACCAAGCTGTGGACATGTTATCAAGAATGGCAACTTCAACAATAGAAGTCATTTTAGAGCCATCTGAATTTTCAAATCCTTTGAGGAGACTCATTTGTAATGATTTGAGCCAATGTACACACCCATGATTGTTATTTTTACACGTTAATATATGGATTTTATTAACTTATTAAAATAAATAAATAAGGCCACCTCATGATGCACATAAGGTCTACATATAGGTTAATGTTCTTTTTCACAACTTTTCTGTATTGAATAAACACAAAAAGTGAGGGAAAATAAAGAAATTACTGAGTATGACTTGCATCAATTAAATTTGTTACGTAAGTGTAGACATTTGATTGATAGTCGATCATAAAAATGAAGGCTTGATGACATCTTTCTTTCTTCAAATGTCTTTTGGTGTAACTTATCCTTCACTCAAGGCTTTGTGCATTATTGACCATGACGAAAACATTGTCTTTGTTCTCAAGGTTGAACATGTGTGCCATGTCTTTGACATTTGTAGGAAGTATTTCTCCCCAAAAATAATGGCAGCTGATAAAGACAATGAAAAGTATGCATTGAAGCGTCAGGCAAATTGAAGGCTTTGGCAATGATTTGTTTGTCTTAAAGCTTTGTTTTATTCTAGGGCTTCTTCATTGCTAAAATCTTCAAAAGATTTCTCTTGATGTTTCAGATGTATGGAGGACCTTTAATTAAGATGCTCTAGACTTGAAGGTTTTTATGTATTTGGAGCTCTGTAATTTGTTGAAGTATTTCAAAAGGTTCTTCTATATGATTTGAAAATTTGGAGGGTCTTTAAGATGCTCTTGACTTAGATCTTTGACGTGTTTGTAAAAACCTTCTTTGTAGAAGTCTTTCAAAATGTTCTTGATGCTTCAGACGTATGGGGGGCTTCAATACACTCTGGACAATTGAAGTTTTATCTTGTCTCTAGGTCCCTCTTCATTGAAGTCATTTAAAAGGTATCTCTAGATTTGGAGCTTTGTCTTGTCTCAAAACCTTTTTTTGTTAATATCTTTTGAAAGGTCTCCCATCTTATTGATTAGCTGTTGATTGATTATTCGTGTCCTTTTAGTTTCATTGATTGGTTACAATTTCTTTGATTTGTCACATATTTCAAGTAACATAGTTTACCTTATTTGTCGTTGAGAATCTAATCCCCCTTCATAAGGGTTCCACATAAATACTCTTTAGTTTTCGAGGGCCGTTTATAAGCTAAAGAAATTGGCTTGGTGGTTTATGAGTAATTATTTACAAACCTAGACATAGATGTATTATACCTGTTTTAAGAGTCAAGCCTAATATACGAATTTTAAAACTCATATTGGCTTGTGTGTAGACATGCTCTTATTTGCAACTAAAGGTTCCTATAGCCCACGATGAAAAAGTTCAGTTCCCACAACAAGAAATTAGTAAGCTAAGCTTAACTTTGGGATTGTTGGTTCACCAAGGTGTTGAGTCAATGTTCCATTGGTCAAATGGCCTAAAGGCAAGCCAAGTGCCCGATGGCGTGAAATCATCTGCAACACCCTCCCTGATGGGACACTCAGGGAGGGGAATCAAAAACCTCCAAAAAGTGAATTGATTCCCCCCATATCAGCCCGTAATTAGATGGTCACCACCACTCAATAAAAAATGAACCATTGAGAGTATGGCCCATCCACGACCCTCCGTACTCCAGAGCAATGGTCCAGGGCGTAAGTTGTAGAATAAGACGAAAGGCATTCCTTTTCCCAAGAATTCAAACATTTCAAAAGAAAGTAACCGTTCATTTTGTGCATTGATTGTATTATGTTGCCAGACACTAATGTTTCTGAAAATAGGTGGATAAGATGCTTATTGGGTGATAAGAGAAGTTCAGAGAGAGAGAGAGAGAGAGAACAGGAGGAGGAGAAGTGGAGCAGGAAAGGGGTGCTCAAGCGTGGAGAAGATGTTGGACATGTTTGAAGTGGGACCATGTGAGGATGGTTACCAGATGGGCTTCCTCATCGGGCAAAGGTTCTCCAACTTGATAAAGAACAGATTGGCCACAGACCTCATCCTTCAAAGCCAACTCCTCCCTTTTGCGCGCTCCCCACAATCTCAGCTGCTCATCGGTGCGCTTTCCGATGCTAACAAGAGGAAGTTCCCCAGGTATTGGGACGAGCTCTTAGGGACTGCAGAAGGAAGCGGCGTGCCACTTCTCCATGTAATGTTTCTAACTTCAAACATGTTTCCATGCATACACTTTACCTGTATGTAGATATAAGTGTGCATGGTGCTCTCTCTCTCTCTCTCTCTCTCTACTAATGAAAGGTCAGATCCAAATTCAGATTAACATAGATATGATCTTATCTATGGCTAACTAATTCAGCTTTGTTTGAATGATTCACAATGCAGTTAATACTACTGAACTTCAGGAAGGAAGTGCTCCCATTGCTTCCGAAGACGGAGACAATCCAAGATATCGAGACCCCAGATGACTGTTCTGATGTTCTTGTTGTAAATGATTCAATGGCCATCGCAGCACACAACGAGGATGCCAACGTCGCTTTAGTTGGCCACACGTAATGCTCCAACTCAGTATTACTTCGACTTCTGACTTGTTATGTAAATAGAATAATCAGAAAGAGTAACCTGAATGATTTTATCTATAACCAATACATCGAACAAATTGGTCAGTTGATACATTCCTGATTTGGCTCACTACACAAGAATGATTCAGATGAGTCTTGCATGTGTCGGCTGATACAACCAATACAAATCACTAGCATGAGCTTTAGATGTAACTACTGTGTCTTTGCAGCTACCTGATCAAGGGAATACTGTCGAATGGGCTATTCTTCACTGCTTACACATATGCAGGCGAACTCCCAAGCTGTGCATTTGGGTTCAACAGCAATGGACTGGTATCATCTCCTCTACTCATTCCGTCTGGATGTTCATAGGAGCCAGATATGTTTAATTTCCATCTATGATACTAAGACTATTAATCTAAATCCCTCTCAACACTGTTGGCCCAGGCATTTACACTAAATTCTGTACCTCCAACCAGAGAGGAAATTGCATCTGGTGGCATCGGACGGAACTTTATTTCCCGAGATCTGCTTGAAGCAACCAGCCTTGATGATGCGTTAAATGTATGAGCTGCTAGCCTTTCTTCCCTTGCTTATCTGAAATTCATATTTTGACAGTGAAATCTTTGATGCTTGGTTTTGATTCCATGGATTCTTGGTCTTCACAGAGAATTCGTTTATCAGAAGCTTCAGTGGGCCATAGCTATAATCTGGTTGATGTGGGAAGACGTAAAATCTTGAATGTTGAAACTGCATCCAGGAACCGGATATCAATTCACGAGGTTGGGGTGTCGCCTTTCTTCCATGCAAACATGTATCTCCACCTTCAAGTCGAGCAGGTATGTAGTATAGTTGCACTACCGACCATTTGGTAGATAAATAGATAATTTTCCATGCTAAAATCATTGTTCCACTGTTTCCACAAAGGTTCAAGATGAGAATTCTATAAGCAGGCAAAGAAGAGCAGCCCAGCTATCAATACAGTCTCAAGCTGACATCCGCTCAGTTCTTGGAGATATGGATGACGATAAATACCCCATCTACATGACAGGTAATTCTGGCAATGATCTACAGCCAGTCTTATAGACACTAAGACAGTAACTGATCCATAAACAACATGGCCATAAGTGCAGTGCAAATGCAGGCCAGGGAGATCCTTTGCTCCAAAGTCAATCAGTCACATGATCCTAACCATGATCTATACTTTCTGATATACCAAATGAACGATTATGATGTTACTATCAGCAAATGAAGTGGATTCTTGGTTGAGGAGATTTCCTGGGTTGAACCATCAAATGTTTGGTAGAGCCCCCTGCATGTGTGCCACTATATTTTTGGGTATATTGTTCAGAGACAATTTGTTGTAAATATGACTCAAACCTTACATTTCCCCTCATAAACTATCTCAATCCTGCTTGGTTACACTCTTCTCTAATTCCTGCACTCTTTCAGGTCCAACACTCTATACATTATGTACAGCCATGATTAATCTGGATGAACAAACATTATCCATAATTCACGGGAACCCAAAGAACAGAGAAGTTTCACATGTATTTCCAATGTCTACAAAGAATCTTGAGATGCTGCAATAAAAGGTCTCACCAACTGGGTCCCAAAGGGGTCTTCCCTACTTTGGTCACCTGTTTGAATGTACCACTTCTCCTGTTGCTCTTTTTTTTTTTTTTTTGATGAATAACAAAATCTCTCATGTTGCTCTTATGCAGGTTCATATAGGCCCAACATGTGCCCGTCGATGCAACGCATAGCTGCAATCTGCAAGCCAAACCCATCAAGTTATTCAGTATCATCAAAATCTCTTGACGAGGAGCCTGTAATGATTAAACAAACTTGGCATAATGCTTAAGAAATTTAGGATGTTACCTTTCCATGAATTTCATATTTGATGGGACCATCCAGCTCAGCACCTAAGGTCATTAGCTTTGTCACCGTGCTGTTAATATCAGTAACTGTGTAGGATAGAAGTGAAGCGTATCCCTTCTGCACAACTTGGTCACTGAAACCGCAGTTAGCTGTTGACTCGAGTCAAAGAAGAAGCCACAGCCACAGATATGGACATCCTTTTTTTTAATTTATATGGACATCATTATTCTATAGACTATTTATATATCTCACCATTTAACCAAACTGAAAAAGGAAGCCAAAAACTTTTTCCATCTAATTGATGAAACTCCAGCAAAGCTAGTAATACCTCCCCAGTAATGTTAGTTTAAAGGAAACAGTTTTTTTGACAGATTAAGCAGCAATTAATCCCAAAAAGGCAAAAAGCACAAAGGAGCATTCACCAAGGTGGTGAATAGAAACGAAAAATAAAGCGAACACAACAAGCTCAACAAAGCAAAAGGGAAAGCAAACACACTAGGCAAGCCCAAGACCATCCCAAACAGTAATCCAATCTGATTCATCGAAGCCTTTGTAGATAGAAACCCAATTAAAAAGCAGCCCATGGACATGAACAAAAAGGCGATCATGGGAGAACTTGTCCTCAAATGTACACTGGTTCCTCTCCTTCCAGACAGCCCAGAAAATAGCCCCAGGAAGTACACACCAAATAACCATAGAAATACCTCACAAGTCTCTAGTGCACCATCCCAAAATTAGGTCCCTGAACAAGCTTGGAGAAACCCAAATAATATTGAGATGAGAGAGAAAATCCAAATCTCATAAAGAGATGGTCAATCAATTCCTCCTCCGTCAAAACACAGAATGCATCTATCAGTCAAATTCGATCTTCTGCTTTTCAAGTGATTGAGAGAATTTTATCCAATGAGGTAGTCCAGATAAATAAATTAACTTTTGAGGGAATCCCCCAAGTCCAAATACCCCAATAACGGATAATCCATGTGAATTTCATAACCCAATCCTTTATAATAGATGACTTGGTGGAGAAATGACCTTTCTTATTGAGACCCCATATCCGCCTGTCTCTCTCCCCATGGATCTGTACTCTTCTAAAACCAAATACACAAATAGCAAGGATGTCAGAAGAGTGCTTCAACCTCAAGCTTTTTTGAAAAGCATTTGGAAATATCAAGGACAATGCTATGACTGGCTTAATTGTCATCTCTTGATTTGCTTTGAATTTCCTCCTATTCCTCCAATCCCATAAGCGGTATACTATGTATAATCTTAGTTCTGCCACTTCCCTCTCCAAACTCCAGATAGGCAAGATTCCTGATCAGATGGATTAGTTAAAAGTTTAGGAATAGAAAATAAGATTTACATTATCCCTGTCTTAAATTTTTTTGGATTAATAACAACTTTATTAAAGAAGGGAAAAGAATATACAACAACAGAAAGCCGAGGGCATCAACAAGGATCCTCTCGAATTACATTGGAGCTCACCAGAGAGTCCAAGCCCACCCCTCAATTAGCTAATTTATGAGCCAACATGTTTAAATTGCATGAACAACAATGTCATTTAGTGAGAAAAGCGATGTAGGAAAGAAAGTTTGTGAGAGGATATTCATAATTTATTGCTTTCTAAATCTATTCATTCTTTTACCATGTAGAAGAATCACTATCCACAGCAAATCTTTTTTTTTTCAAGATCCCTTTACCTATATGGGTATCAGTATCAAAATCTGACAGATTTTCCAACCCCTAAAAAATTAAGAAAAATGAATCAGTGGAGTCAGCAGTAGATCTAACTTTTATAGATCATTATTTTTAAACAGAAATAAGTATTATACTGAATTAACCAATGGAATAACTTGTAAATCTCATTATATACCTAAGCCAGAAGGGCAATGCTAACTTTTGTCATTCTTTTCTTTGAAAATCCTGAAAAATTCAAATAGTAACATAAATTTTTTTCCCTAATTTTCTGTCATAAAATACAATTTTCACCTTGGTAAACCACGCTAAATCCACCTTATTGAATAATGATACTAAAATCTCTCTTAATCTCTTCAAAACATCCCTTTGAAATTAATGACAACGTTTCTCTGAAGGCATTTGCGATAGCTTTAAGTGGTTAATAATATTAAAATTAATTGTTAACTAAAAATGCAAAATTTCAACTTTTTTTTAAAGTGAAAAGCAAAATACAAATAGTAGATACAAATTAATTAACTTATCCTCTATCTATCTATATACTTAATACAAAGGGAGGACAACTTTGAGGTGCTTTCTGGATTTTTCTTTGAAAAATCAGGAAGATGCCATCTAGGAAGTCGAATTTTCTGATATTTTCTTCCAAGAAATCTAAACAACGCCATCTGATCCAATTGTACACATTATCAAACTATACCTATTTCTATAATTTCAACCTCTCGCATTTTTACTTATATCTAATGAGAGTTTATTAACATTAATCACTCTCTCAAAAGATATAATATTCATATAAATTAAAACTCTCATATTCTTTTGTTAGTTGAAATGAGGGCTTAAACCTTTCTTTCATGTATTTATTGCCCAGGTGAACTTTTTGTTTTTTTGTTTTTGAAAAGGTACGGAAATTTTATTAAAAGAAAAAAGCATGACTACACATGGAATGCCCAAGAAGAGCAAAGAGGCTACAAAAGCAAAAAGCTAAACATGGAAAATATGAGAGTCCCAATCAAATATCCAAGATCTAAATGGGGGTCCCTCCCTTTTTTGCACCACAAACATCCAGCTGTAGATTCTAGCTAAGGAAGCATCAAGGATAGATCGGGGCTCCCTCGCAGATCCTTCAAAGATTCTCCTATTTCGCTCCACCCATATCGCCCAACAAAGCACAGCCAAGATCAAAAGCCACATTTGCATACCTCCCTTGGTAGAAATACTAAGGTCTTGCTCCGGCCAACAATATAACAAGCTCCTTAGAGAATCCGGCTGCACCCAAACAACCTTGAATCGATAAATAAGATGAACCCAAGGGCAATGGAGAAAGAGGTGACTCCTAGATTCTGTATCTGCCTTGCACAAACCTCTCCTAATCAGGTTGCCAATGGTCGGAGACTTATTCCACCATAATTCCCACATCAGAAATGAGACTTTAAGCTAGATCAACGGATTCCAAACACACTCATCCGGAAAGGAGGGTTGAGAAGAGTAGATCAGCCCCTCATACATAGATTTGGCAAAGAACCCATTCTCTTCGTCCAACACCCAGACCATCTCATTAGTAGCCTCCCTCTCCGCGATGTTATAATACTCCAAAAGATCCAATAAACGGCTCATTTCCTCAATTTTACAATCATTAAGGCTCCTTCTAGGTTAAATGTTCCACGAGCATAAGCTTTAGGTCCTAATCATATGCTCTTTGACCGACCCCCATTTACACTTAGCAAGAGCATAACAACTAGGGAAAAGGCTTGCCAGACACTCCCTTTCACACCATAGATCGAGCCAAAAATGGACACGTTCGCCATTGATTATCTTATATCTGACATACTTGAACAAAGATTCTTCCCCTTCGGAAATGCCCTTCCAAAGACTGCACTCTGTCGCTCCCTCCAGCGTTCTACACTTCAGCCATGTTGGACCTCGCCATACTTAACCGCCACTAACCTTCGCCATAAGGCACTCCTTTCAAACCCGAACCTCCACAACCACTTGTTAAGGAGAGCTCTATTGGAAACCCGTAGAGACTTGATACCTAAACCACCTTGGGGAATTAGCTTGCAAACGTCCTTCCATCCTACCCAATGGATCTTTCTGCCTTCTTGATCTGAGCCCCATAAGAAATCTCTCTGAATTCTCTTTACCTGCTTGCTGACTGCCTCGAGAGCCTGGAAAAGTGATATAAAGAAAGTGGGCACACTTGCCAAAACACTTTTAAGAATGACTAATCTGCCGCCCTTGGAAAGATATTTCCCCTTCCAACTAGATAGCTTTTTGCCCATTCTCTTAATGACCGAAGACCAAATGTCCAAGGAGGAAGCTTTAGCCCCAAGCAGGAGACCCAAGTAAGTAAGAGGAAGAGAAAGCACTTTACAATCAAGCACCTCTGCAAGTCTCTTGACATTTGAAGTAGTTCCAACTGGACTCAAAGAAGATTTACTCCAATTCACTTTCAAACCCGTTGTCACCTCCATAATCAACAAAATACACCTCAAATTTTTCACACAATCCTCCTCCGCTTTCACTATAAATAGAGAATCATCTGCGAACTAAATAAACAGAACTGAAGGGCCACCACTATTCGGAAAGAAAGATTGCACAAGGCCCACAACATTCGCCTTGGTCATCATTCTACCCAAAAGATCAGCTACCATAATAAACAGGTAGGGCGATAATGGATCTCCTTGCCTTAGCTCTCTTCCTCTCCTAAAGAATCCTTTGGGGACCCCATTCACCAATATAAAAAATGATAGAGAAAAGATGCAAATTCTTATCCAATTCCTCAATTTATTCCCAAATCCCATCTAAGTAAGAACCCAATCCACATAGCCCCAGTTGACATGGTCATAAGCCTTCTCCATATCCACCTTGCAGACAACTCTTGGCCAACCTACCCTAACCATAGCGTCAATGTACTCATTTGCGAGGAGAGAGCAATCGATCATCTATCTACCTAGTAAGGATGCGTGCTGCAACTCAGAAATAACACCCGCTAGAGACTCTTTGAACCGGATAGAAAGAGTCTTAGCCAACAACTTGTACATGCACCCCACCAAATTGATCGGCCTAAAGTCCTTGAATTCAGCCGCCCCTTTATTCTTCGGGATAAGGGTGATGAAAGTAGCACTTAAGCTTCTGCACCAGCTATCCTTAGCATAGAAGTCCGCAAACATTGTCATAACATCTTTTCCTACCACCTCCCAACAAACTTTTAAGAATTTTGTTGGAAATCTATCTGGGTCGGGTGCCTTATCATCCTTTATAGAATTAAAGGTGAAGAGAACTTCCTCCTCCGAAAAAGGCCTCTCCAACCACCTGTTCATATCATCGCTAATGCGGTCGAAATCAACCCCAACCAAAGTCGGTCTGGTAGGCATTGGGTCAGTGTATAAGTCCACATAGAACTGCTTAATCGCATTCCGAATCTTCTCCTCGTCATACTCCCATTCACCTGCTACCTTCAATTGGGTTATAGAGTTAATGGACTATCGCCAACTCGCCATTTTGTGGAAGAATTTTGTGTTGCGATTCCCTTCCTTAAGCCATAATACCCTAGACTTCTACCTCCAAGCAATTTCCTCCATCCTAAGAAGCCTATGATAATCTTGCTCAGCCAATGCCTTATTAACCTTCTCCTCCTCCTCCAAGCCTTCCACCAACTCTTTGGTTTCCAAACTCTTAATCTTCCCTAGACAAGAAACTTTTGGCTTCTAATTCCCCAAACTCCTCTCTCTTCCACTTAACTATTCGATGGATAGATCATGATAATCTCTCTCTCTCTCTCTCTCTCTCTCTCTCTCTTTTCTAATAAATTCTGCCTACCATGAGAGCTTTATCGTACAAATCACTCACTCACCCATGAAGTTAATTATTTATTTCTAATCTTATGTAATCTCCCTCCCGCCCTTCCTCTTTGCACTCCTCAACAAGAAAATTAAGATTGGACTCTCCAAGAGGAGAGTTGAGAGAGAGAAGTGTGCAGATGAATCCTGTATGACTTTTCCTTCACATTGGTTTGTTGTTGACCTCAATAATTTTGTATGACTTATTTAGGTTTTTCTTTTAATTTTTTTATAATTTTCATTGTATTTACATTATACACAAGTTAAAGAGATCTATTTAAGGTCCTTTGTTATCCTGTACACCTATATTTCTTTTTTATTTTATTTTTTTATGGATAAAGTAAAAATTTTATAGAAAGACTAGGTAAGCATGAGGAGTACAGCCCTAGCTTAGCAGGGAAACAAACAAAGCAACTTAAATAAAAACAAAGCTGTCCCACTCAATGAATCAAAAACATGAATTAGAGAAGAATTCTTGCATTTGGTCCAAAATATCATAGAACATAACAAATGAGTATTAGAAGATAGGGACCTTAACAAAAAAAGAAGAAGATAAGGTCATGCTTATGTTTATAAGACTCAGGCAGCTAAAAGCATAAGACAAAGCAGCGCAGCAAGGGAACTTTCAAATGTTCATGATCTATCCATGTAATCTTTTTCTACCTATAACAAAAGAGAGAATATATCAGTAGATGTTTGTTCATGTCATGCAAATAAGGAAAGGAAAAATTTATATATATATATATCCAAATGAACTTCACTAGAGTTTTTGGTGTCAAAATCCAACACATTCCTAAAACAGTGGCTTCATCTATCTAGAAATATCCATTGTTTTTGGGATAATTGACAACAATTTTATTGATAAAGAAGGAAAAATGAACTATTAATACAACATACAATATTTCATCCAACACATGACAGTGCCCTCTCTTTAATGTATAGTTGGTCATCTCACCTTTGCCAGTTCAGGGGAATGAGATTCCATGATCTCATATTAGAGTGGGATAGTGTGGTGTTTAAGCCATGAAACCTTTCGGCTGCTTAGGCTGAGTTGTACTCCTCGTGCTTTCTCAGTTAAATAAAAATTACCTCAATTATCAAAAATAAAAACATACAATACAGCACCCTACAAGCAACTCTCCAGTTGCCGGTTTCATCTTTGGTTGGCATATCTAGACAAAGTCCTAACTCTGGACAACTTGGCAAGAAAAGAGTTCAGATGGTGAACCGGTGCAGTCTCTGCTACGAGAATGAAGAAACGGCCCCTCATCTCTTCTTGCACTGTTCCTTTGCCTTTCGTACTTGGGGTTTCTTCCTGGTGCGGTTTAGACAGGCATCAGCTATGCCGGAAACAGTAGCTCAGCTCTTGGAGGTATGGTATGCAACGCCATGTGTCAGTCTGTCCCCACGGGGTAGGGAGATTTGGAAGTATATCCCCCACATCCTATGTTGGCTGATTTGGTTAGAGAGAAACACTAGGAGTTTTGAGAATAGAGCATCCCCTCCAAGGAAAGTAGCCAAAAAAGTAATAGGGTTGCTTGCATCTTCGGTGTCCCACAAGATGTGGCTTTTGGTGCCGACTGCAATTTGCGGGGCTATTTGGGAGGAGCCTAACAGAAGAACCTTTGAAGATCCCGCTAGAGAGCCTAGCAACATTCTTGACTGTATCCTTTCAATAATCTATGAGTGGCTTTTCCTTATGCAATCAAGGGAAGCACCCCCATTTAGATCTTGGATTTTTTAATAGGATTCCTCTTTATTGTAGTTTTTAGGGAGTGTGTGAACCATTGGTTGGCACTTCCCAGCTTGTTGAGCATTTCTCATGCTGTTGGCAGGTGTCTTTTAATAAAATACCTTATTTTCTTCAACATAAAAAAAAAATCTTGGGTGTCCCACACTGTTGTTTTCAGGCTGTAAATTTTCTGATTTCATGTTTAGTTGGGACACCTTGGTTTTCAGCTAATGGCTGGGACCAAGCTTGTACTCGTCTCAGCCTAAGGCCCTATCTTTTTTACCTTACTAATAAAAAAAAAAAGCTATTGTCATTTTTTTTTTTTTTTTTTTGATAAATAGCTAGTCATGTATCCTACCTCTACCATAGACAATGCAACAATCAGCTGCAACATCAACCTCATGCTCATGGAAACAACCTGCTAGGGTGAAGATATAGCCATAGTACACCTACTTTTGTCTAGATTACCAACATAACTAGAATCCACATATCCAACAATACTGCTTTTTGTATCACTTTCCCTGTCAATCACCAGACCATATATACCAGCTGTGCTTTAAACTAATAAAAGAATCCACTTCACCGGTATTGACTCTTTTCTTATGTAGGTATTGGCTTTTGTCTCAAATTGGTAATAACATATGGAGACCATCTCTATAATTATTTACAATTGGATGTTCAGTTATAAAGGAAGTAGCTCAACACAATTCAACAAAACCGTATCCCAACTACACAAATCCAATTATGCCATTCCACTCTATATAGGCCATATTCTCATTAAATCACAAGTCCTCAGATCTTTTTTCAGTACCCCTGTTCTTCCCCTTATCCTATTTGATCCTTCAACGAAACATCTCAGTCGATTTTTTCACACCATGTGACCTATTGATGCTACCCCTAAGTTCCCACAAAAGCATCCATTTCTAATTTTATCCTTTCTAGCCTTACCACACATCTGCCTTAGTATCCTTATCTCATAGACGCTCATTTTATGCATCTATTAATTTTTGATTGCCCAGCATTCTGCTCCATAAAACATGGTGGTTAAGAGTCAGTCCTTAAAACTTTTCACATCAACTTTTTTTTTTAGAGAGAGAAAGAAAGAGAGAGAGAGATAATGAAGAACTTTAGTGAAAATGCAAAAGAGAAAAACAAAACAATACGAGATCACCAAAAAGGTGAAAACAGAAAGAAAAACAAAGAGAGAAAAGAACAAAGAAAAAGCACTCCAAAAGCACATCACTTTATTGTAATGTAGATCACAAAGCACTCCAGAAGGTCATCTACACTTTGTCTAACCAACTCTAATTCTGTGGACAACATTCTCTTCAATCTCCCTCTACCTAGGGATGATTGAGACAACAGAAATAGTCCCTCTGGGATATCTCTTGGCCATCTATCTTAACTATATCCTCTTTTCTCCTCCTATTTTTAATAAAAAAGCAGGCTTATCTTTAAATATTTAGTTTTAAGTAAAAAGATTGTCTTTAATTCTAATGCTATGCAATATGCAAAATACCTCCAAAGACATCTTCCAATTTCCTCCCCTTTCTGCTCTAACTTGAGAGAGAGAGAGAGAGAGAGAGAGAGCTACCTATTGGATTGCATAAGAGCCAATTTCAGAGGACCAGATTGAAGTTCAGCCCATCGAAGAGTGCAGACATTGATGCTGAAATCCAACCCTTCTGAGTAGAAACGAGCGGCTCGTGGAACGTCCTTGTGAAGTTGAAGAATCCACCTGAAGCCGCCATTCACGTCCACTTTTCCTCTCTCTCTCTCTCTCTCTCTCTGTAGATGACAATTGAAGGGAAATCAGTTTGCTGCTTTATTTGATCGAAGAAAAAGCCCCGAACAGGAGGGTTTCTAAGGTGAAATTCCCCATTTTGCCCGGGCGAGATTTCGTAGGACAACTTAAAGTTAATCTAGTGTTAGAATGACATTAGGGGCCAACACATCAGCACAAAAAAGGGATATACACTTTTTGGGGGATGCTTTTCACTTTTTGGCACTGATGTGTCAAGTCCTGATGTCATTCTTATTTTAGACTAACTTTAAGTTATCCTACCAAATCCATAGGGCATTTTGCCGGGTTTGAATCATCTCAGTCTTAATGCAAATCAACCGGATTCAATGCGGATATTAGTGTATCCGAATTTTGCTCATTTATAAAGGGATATTTTTTAATTGAATCGGATACATTTAAGTTCATATTTGTTAGTGGAATATCATATACAAATATGGATATATCTGATTAAACGAATTCATTGAGTTAGGTTACTATACTTGCATCAACTGGTCACTATGATTCATGTTAAAATAATCTACAATAGTTTTTATAAATTAAAATAATCAACAATATTTTAATATGACTATTAATTTAAATCAGTCTTTATATATATATATATATATATATATATATATATATATATATATATGAATCATATTCAGTTTATTTATAATTGGATATTTTTTTAAACGAACTAATATTTAAATGAATCAAATACATATAGATTCATATTTGCTTTAAATGAACACTAATATGAACCAAATACGGATAACAATCGGATATTTGCATCCCTACACACTAGTACATGACATGATGCATGACAATGGTGTTTTGGCCAATACATATGGGTTAAGGAAGGGTATTACTATAAATGTATGTATACAATGAATATAGGGAGCTGCTAGTCACACCTCAAATTTTTCTGAACTCCCCTCATGCTAACTCGTTGTTAATTTCACCTCAAAATTTTTTGAACTTACCTCGTCCATTTCCCATTATACCTTTTATCCCATACTTCCATTAAAAATTAAGTAAAACTCCCACGCCTCTCATCCCTCATCTCCAACCTCATAGTTCCCCCTCTCCCACAAACAGAACCGTCGTCGAGCAAAGCTCTCCCTCTCCTTCACTCGCCGCCGAACGTCGTCCCTTTGCCACACGATCACTCTCCATTCGATTCTTTGACTTCCTCTCCCTCACATTATCTCTCCCCCTCCGTCTGCATTTCAAGTTTTCTCCCTCTTCCTCACATTCCCTCTCAATCTCCCCTTCACCTTGCCTCTCAATCTTTTAATATGGCTCGTACACAAGGTGGACTACCCCATACGCAAGGTGGACAATCATCTGCCAATGGAAGAGGTGAGTTTTTCTTCATCATTTTTTGTTTTTTTTTCTTGCGTTCGCTCGGACTATTGGTGTTGAGTGGGAGGGCACCACTCGGCCAGCCCAGCCGAGCAGGGTAGCCCCAGCACGGCCAGGCCAACCTAGCACATAAAAAGGCGCTCAGTTGGCCTAACAGTGCGGGGGCTGCCCTGCTCGACTGGGCTAGCCAAATAGTGCTCCCTCACTCGGCACCTATAGTCCGAGCAAAAAAAAAAAACATTAATAATAAAAAAACCAAAACAAAACACTATAAAATTTTAAAAAAATAAATTAAAAAAAGGTTTTTGAAAAAAAAACATATACTTTAACTAGTTTGTCAACAGATCGAATACAAATCAGATATAGGCATACCGTATTTCAATTTATGTATTTAATTGAATATCAAATGACATTTGTGTCTGATATAGATGCAGGAGACGAGTATTTTGTTCCGACTATATCTGCTCATCAACGTCGAGCTATAGAGAGGGTAGGCCCATCTAGGCATGAGGCATCTAGTAGTCACGCACACGCAAAGCTTGCATCTATCAGTCGCTTATATGCAAAAACTGCAGTAGATGACCATACTGTAGGAGATGTGCCGGATGTTATTGAGGATGATATAAAGGCGTCTGTCCCTAGAACGCCTACTGACCTGACACTTCTTACCAACTATTCCACACATGTTGCTACACTTATATGGCAGCATCAGGTAATATTATTAAGATTGAAAATTTGTACTGATTAATACTATTCGGCATACTTATAGTATTTGTTTCAATTGTAGGAGTGGCCATTACTGAAGTTGGTCAGCCATAGATTGAAATTGGTTGAGTG
>JAOXJP010000001.1:19181333-19191749 GCA_025762735.1 Platanus orientalis
TGAAATTAGGGTTTAGGATTGCAATTTAGACCTATAAAAACCTAGAAATTCAAAGAGATCTTTTGAAAAAGTTTTACAAGTTTGGGAATTTTGGAGAAAGAACAAGAGAGAAAGCAAGGTTTTAACAACGGATTTTGGGATTTTGAAGAACTTGAAGCTTTGGAAAAAGAGTTTGAGCAAATAGGTAAGAATACAAGTAAACTATAATTGTTTTTCCTTCTTTAGGTTCTTAGATCTCTACTACTCTATTGTTTGAATCTGTTTTCCAAAAATTGTGATTGTTTGTTTTGGTTTTGAATGGTTTATACTCTTAAAACCTATGTTTAGCAATAAGGAAAATTGTTTTGTAAGAGCACATATAAACTATGCTTTGTTTTAGAACTTCCTAGGTTCTAAGAGTGCCATGATTTCATTTTGCAAAGGGTTGTGATCGTTTTGATTTGTTTTAAATTCTTAAAACATTGTTTTTACAAAGATAGATTATATTTGTAAGAACACCGGTTAACTTTGTTTTGTTTTCCTTCCTTTAAGACCTTAAAAGTGTTGTTTTCCTATAAATAAAAAAACAAAAAAAAAGTGTTGTAATCTCGTTTTGCAAAGGATTGTAATCATTTTATTCCGATTTTGTATTTGTTTAAGCTTTGAAAACCTTTGTTTTCACAAGGAAAAATCATGTCTGCTAGCAAATAAGTAAACTATGTTTGTTTTCAATGTTTTTATGTTCATAGATCAATGTAAACCTCTATTTTGAAATTGTTTCACATAATTTACTTGTTTTTATTGAAGACACCCATGTTTTTACAAATGAATCACAAGTTTTAAAGAGAGATTTTGGTTCGTGTTCATATAAAATTCTGTTTTGCAAAGAAAAGTATTGTTTTCATAAGTTCTCTATAAGATTATTAGGTTTTAATTGAAAAGTGATGTTTCCAATGATTTTTTAAGAAAAGGATTTATTAAGATAAATTACATATTTTACAATTTATGAACTAATGTTTTAAGCTTGATAAATAGTGTTCTCATCGTTTTGCAAGGTTCTTAGTTTTGCTTAGGTGGATCAAGCATCTCCATAGTATTGTTTTAAAATCAGATTATTGATATCAACTGTATGATAGATAGTTATATTTTGAAAATAACATTGTATAAGAAGATTGATATTGTCCATGAATGAAGCCATCCTTTGTCATCAAGGGAATTATTTGATGATACCGACCCCACCGGTTTATGATGTAGAATATCGGCTCTCTCACCGGAGATTAAATTGATGAAGTGATCTCTCGTTAGAAGGGGTGAGATAGTTGTCCTCTCACCGGGGTGTAGGTGATATTGTATTGCCTCTCATCAAAGATTAAATTGGTGAACTATCAGCTCTCTCATTGGGGATTAAATTGGTGAACTTATTGGCCCTCTCACCATGGATCAAATTGGTGAACCTATTAGCCCTCTCACCGGAGATTAAATTGGTGAACTTATTGGCCCTCTCATCGGGGATTAAATTGGTGAACTTATCAGTCCTTCTCATCGGGGATTAAATGGTGTACAGTGCATTGGCTAAATGAATAGATTGATGTGATATTGCATTATTGATTCCTCATTGTTATTGTATTGTTTTGGAATAATTTCTTATATTTTCTTTTAATTGTTTTCAACATAATATTGTTTAGAACTATAAAGATCCATATTTTGTAAATAATATGCAACTATCTGTTTTGAATTTATAAAATCGTATTGAGTCTTGCTCTAATGTTTCCTATAGTTTACCCGTTTTCTTATTAAGTCTGTCAAGCTTACTCCAAATTGAAACACTGATGATGAGAAGATCATAGAATAGCGATTCCAAATAGAGAAGATTAGAGACGGGATGGTTTTTTATTTTATGAGACATTGAGATTTATTTCAATTATTTATTTTAATTCAGTTTAGTTTATATTTCAATTTATTAAAAAAGATGTAATAAGTTAGTGGATTTTAGTATTTGGATTTATTATTTGATTTTAGTTAATGTCAGACTATATGTTATTTGGTTTGAAATGTCCAACATACAGGTTTATGAATATGTAGGTTATGGTTTCCGTTATGGACAATGGATTTTATTTATAGGTTAGACTTATGGGAATGGAATGGAATGGTTGTGATTTAATGATTTATTTTTGTTGCATGCATATATGAATGTAAATGAAAGAGGAAAAATTTTATGAGCAAATTAAATGGAATGAGTTTATGAATGAATGGATTAATGTTGCACGCCAAAATTTGTAGCCCTACAGGTTTGGGTTTTGGGGCGTGACAATGAGCATTGTGGGAAGCTACATCATACTAAAGACAATCGTTGGGATCTTCATAGTAAACCACCTTTGCATGGTGGCATGATTAGTGGTCGTGGGGGTTCCTCTCGGTTTGGTGGGGATCGACATACCAAAGTATACTCCTTCGCATTTACAGATCCTTAGAGTACTCCATCATCTACTCCTAATAGTGTGGAGAGTCGAGGATTTACTCGAGAGGAGATGGAGTTTTTTACATCAGATGATGGCCTAGCTTGATGCTCCTTCTACCACCTCTACATCCTCATTTTCTCACTCAAGTACACAAGCTTCTACCTTTAATGCATCTATCTCTACATCTAGCCTCTCCTAGATCATTGATTCAGATGCTTCATACTATATGATAGGTAATTCCACATTTTTTTCCTCTTAGCATATCTATTAAGGAAAAGATAAAAGTTCGGATTGCAGATGGGGCCTTGTCATCAATTGCTGGCAAAGGATTCATTAGTAGTCATTTCTGTTAGCCACATTACGAAGTCTCTTAAATGTGGTGTCACCTTTTACCCTTCTTACTACCTTATTCAGGACTTGGATACAAAGAGGATTATTGGTAGAGGTCATGCCAATAAAGGTTTATATCTTGCTGATGGTTCTACACATACAGCTTCCCCATTTCAACAGTTGACGAGATCAGTTCAAGATGTAGTGGCAATGCAGAAATCTCAGTTATTGTTGTGGTACCATAGGCTTAGCCATCCATCTTTCTTTACTTTGAAAAAATAATTCCTTATGAAGCTTGCGAATTAGAAAAGCATTGTTGTAGTTCTAATATTTCTAGTGATAATAAAAGTACTTTTCCTTTTGGTTTCATTCATTTTGATATACGGGGACCTACACTAATTGTTTCATTGTTTGGTTTACTTTGTAACGTTTGTTGACGATTTCTCTAGGACTACATGGCTGTATTTGTTGAAAAACAAAAATGAGGTACTTCTATCATTCAAACTTTTCATAAAATGACTGAGACACAGTTTGACACCAAACTAAAAATTCTACTATCAGATAATGGTGGAGAGTATATTTCACATATTCTTCCAAATCACGTGTCTCCACACTCTAGAGAAAAATGGAGTAGCTAAGCATAAGGATCACCTTCTAAAAGTTACTTATGCACTTTTGCTTCAAATGAGGGTTCCTAAGGTTTTTTTAGCTGATGCACTTCAAGACTGCAACCTATCTCATAAATTGTCTTCCTACTTGTGTTCTCAACTTCAGGCTACAGCCTATCTCTTCATTTTTTTCATTCCCCCTAAGGTTTTTAGTTGTGTTTTGTGTATAGTCCCAAGACTAATCATTCTAATTAGATCCCAAATCGCTAAAATGTATCTTCTTGGGTTTTGCACTTTAAAAACCAAAAAGGATACGAGTGGTATCACCCTCTTATCTCATTTCTATGGATGTAACGTTCTTTGAGTCTATACCCTTTTTTACTTCCAGTAGATCTCATCTTTAGGGGGCGTATGGTGGTGAAGATGAATCTTCTGTTCCACTACCAATTCTTCCACATATGTTTGATGGCACAGTTATATGGAGAAAGGTTATAGTGATATTCTTTTTAATGAATTGGTGATGATGATTCTCAGGGGAGAATGAGAAAAGTGATACTGATCTTTAATAGGAGATAGCTGAACAGTCCAAGGATCTTCAAGTGTATGTTCAAAGGAAAACAGCCTTAAATCCTCATGCATCTCTCAAGAGACTCTTCAACTCCATCTAATCCAGGAAACATATCATCCTTACCTATTTCTGATTCCGATCTTCCCATTGTCGTTTATAAATGTGTTTGTCATACTTCTATTCATCATCTCATCACTAACTTTGTAGCATATGATTCTCTCACCCACATGTAACACATTTGCCACTTGTCCACCATTTCCATTCCCTGCAGTGTGTCTGACACACTCACAAAAGCAATGGAGAGACACGATGATGGATGAGATGAATGCATTGGAGAAGAATTGTACTTGGGATCTTGTTGATCTTCCAAGAGGAAAAGCTACAGCAGGGTATAAGTGGGTTTTTAATGCAAAACTCAAGTCAAATGGAACAGAAGATAGGTAAAAGGCTAGGCCGGTTGCAAAGGGCTATACACAAATGTATAGCATAGAATACCAAGAGACTTTCATACCAGTGGTGAAAATGAATTCCACAAGTATTTTAAGTTCATTAGCAATAAATGAAGGTCTCTTCAACAGTTCATGTTAAAAATGCCTTCCTTCATGGAGAATTCAAGGAAGAACTTTAAATGAAAAATCCTCCAGGTTTCCATCAAGCTACTGCCAAGAGAAAAGTATGTCAGTTAAAAAAGGTGTTATACAAGCTGAAAAAATCATCTCGGGCCTGGTTTGAGTGATTCAGTTATGCTATGAGAAATAGGTGGTATAAACAGAGTCAAGCTGATCACACCCTATCCTTGAAGCATCAAAAGAGCAGTTTCATTGTAGATGTGGAAGATATTGTTGTGATAGGAAATGGTCCCAATGAAGTGGAGAATCTGAAAAAGTACATGAGCAAGGAGTTTGAAATCAAAGATTTGGGACAATTGAGATATTTTTTGCACATTGAGGCAGCCCATTCTAAAAAAAGTATTTGTCTTTCACACAGGAAATATAAATTGGACCTTCGATGTAGAAATGATTGTATGTAAACTAAGTGACACACCCATTGCTTCAAATCATAACCTAAGGGAAGATGGAGACAAACTGATTGATGTTGGGAGGTATTAAAGGCTAATGGGAAAGCTAAGATATCTTTCATTGACTCAACCTAATATTTCATATGCAATGGGTGTTGTTAGTCAGTTTATGCATGCACCTACCACAGTACATTTGGAGGCAGCATATAGAATTTTGAAATACTAAGAAAAGCCCAGGCATGGGACTCCTGTACACCAAGAATGATGCCTTCAGAGTTGAAGCTTATACAGATGCAAATTAGCCTGATTGTCTCTAATAAAAGGTCTACCTCCAGCAACAGCAGATTTATTGGAGGAAATCTCATAACATAGCATAGTAAAATTCAACATTCACCATGTAGTTTCCCAGTCCATTGTTGAAGTTGAGTTCAGATCCATGGCACGTAGAGTGTCTGAACATCTGTGGATTCAAGGAATGTTGGCTGAATTGGAATGTGCTGTGAAAGAACTAATGAGCCTCTACTACGAAAACAAGGCAGCTATCATTATAGCACACAATCCACTCCAACATGATCACACAAAACACATAGAACTTGATCCGCATTTCATTAAGGAAAAACTTCAGACAAGTCAAATATGTACACCAATTGTGCAAATAGGGGATCAACTTATAGATATTTTTACCAAATGATTAAGTACACCACAGTTCAATAAAATGGTAAGCAAAACTGGGTATGAATAATATATTTACATACCAGTTTCAGGGAGAGTGTAGGAAATATACATGACACATATCGCACAAAACACATAGATGTTGATCGGCATTTCATTAAGTACACCACAGTTCAATAAAATTGTAAGCAAACTGGATATGAATAATATACATACCAGCTTGAGGGAGAGTGTAGGAAATAAATGTAACAAATGACGAGGGTACTATGGGTATACTATGTGGTGTAGGAGTATACATAGTATTTGTGTGTAACCGAAGGGAAATTTTGGTAATTTCTATGGTTAATAGATAAAGGGCCATACGTATGAGAGAAAAACCTAATCTCTTAATATGTATCCTTCTTTCTCATCCCTCCTTCTATGTCTCCTCTTCTTCTTCTTCATTCTTCTCTGCAACTTCTTCTCTTTTCTATTCATCTACACAAAACAACTAGTATTGTGTGCTTCCGGACACTTTTCCCACCCAAGATAGAAATTTTTGAACATGTTTGACCTGCACATGTGGCATTTATAAATGAAAAACAAAAAGTAAATCCATGTGGCACTTGATGAAGTAATAAATCCCTTCCATCTTTCCTGGGAAGAGGGGGATAATCGGCCTCTGTTAGGATGAAGGTCTTGTGGACGGTCCCCATTCCTTGCCAAAATTTCAGCCTCCAACACAAAAGCCAGATTACTCCACCCAGACCCCTTGGATTCCTCAGGAACTAAAATTCTAGAGATGGGGTAGGGTAAGTGGAGACTTCCACATGATGACCATGAGAATTCCGATGCCAGTGGAAAACAAGGACACAGTCACCTTCATCCTTGTTCGAGCTAGTTCCACAGAGTCCGTGACTCAGACAGCAAACCGAAGAACTGAACAGAGCCAACTAACACTGCTAGTCTTTAAGGTTATGCAAGAGGAAAAGCCTGCATGTCATTCAGCAATAGTGATCACTGATAGCCTTACGCATAAATCAGGAACAATTTCAAACGTCTTGCAATCAATAGCAACGATCTTCCTCTTCATGCTTGCATGATCTGTTTGGTTCCTTTAGAAGGTAGAGGTTTCAATTGTTTGGTTCATTTTGGCTCAGGTGGTAGGAGCCTATGACTTCCAAACATATGACAGATGCTTTCTCTCCTCCATGGCTCCACCTTACGAAAGGTAGGGACTTCTTTACCCAGCCGATCATTGTTGCATTCTCTCCTCCATCTTTAAGCAAATATCCTTCTTTTTGTAGCTTGCTCCCAACAGCAGTCCCAGGTAGGTGGCTGGAAAAGAACCTACTCTGCATCCCAAATTTTCTGCCAAGGAGTTAAGATTCAAGATCTACTCCAAATTAATCTTAAACCCCAATACCGCCTCGAAGCGTCTCAAAACTCATCTAATAATTCCCTGCCTTTGAGGGGTCTTTACAAAAGATTTAGAGTATCATCTGATAATTGATCACCATCCCCAACTTCGAAGCCTTCAAACATACCCCTATCCGACACTCTAATGAGCAATCCACCCAAAGCCTCCACACTAGAAAAAAAGTAGATAAAAGATCTGCTTGCTCAGAGCTCCACTAATTCAATCAACAAGTTCTATTTTAGAAGAGTTTAAGTTATTATAATAGTTAATATAAAGTATGCTAGCAGAACTATATAAGTAATTAACAATATAAAGTGTGCTTAATTATATATTATTAATCAAGCCAACTCTGGCTATTTAAATAACCATGCTTAACTTTTGCTTAGGTTCAGCTAGCAAGCCAATCAGCTGAGCCCAGGTTCAGCTCATGGCAGATTGAGTTAGCGAGTGAGCTGAGCTAGCTCAGCTCAGCTCATTGAAGCCCTACTACCATCAAGCGGATCACAATGAATTTCCTAAATAAGGTACACATCTACCAATGTATCCTGTGCTGCCAGCCACTGTTCCCACAAGCATAGAACTATATATTTTGAAGTGTTTGACATGCACTCAGTTAATCTATGTGGCACTTGGAGTAATATTTTATAACGGTACAATGATAAGACAGCTAATCAAGCAATAATAAATATTGATATACTTTACTCAGCCAAAAATATTACCTTAAACATGATCACACTAGCCAAAATGGTTAATGATGTAAACATCACATAGTAAATAGGTGATACAACAGCTGTGTTGAAAGTATCAAGGGCCTGCAGTTAAGATATAAAAAAATGAATGCATTCCGTATAAAAACTGCATGGAATTAGAAAACCAGCAAACAAGAAATTTATGCAAACAATCATACACCTAAAGGGGAACATTTCAAGAATGCCAGTTAACCATGATATGAAGATCAAAGAAACTTATGCAGCAACAGGAGGAACAATACTTTTATACTTGTTCAACTCCTTCCAAGAGTAAATTGAAGAAGTAGGTTTGTAATTTGTAGTGTATGCATCTTAAACTACAGATAAGACAAATTACCCAGTCTCACATTAGAAATCTACCAGTGCCTAATCATCACAAATACATGTTAAAATGTTAGAACAATGATTTGCTGGAATATAAATGTTGAAATGTTAAAATAACAATTCGTTGGACTAATTTTCTAGTCCAGTTACTCCTAGACAGATGTTCCATTTCAAGGACATCAATAGACCTTTGATATTATTTTTCTACCATCTTTTACATCCATCAATGTCTGTATCTTAAGCACCTACTCTTTCTGAATTTCCTGAACTTGGTATACAATTAGGATTTATACAAGCAACAATTTTTTTTATTTTGGGCAGGCGAACTACAAATTAATACAAGTACTGCAGCCATCTTTACATGCTTGGAAATGCTCAAAGTAGTGTTACCATGAAGAATCAGTATGGTATAAAAGGAAAAGATTCAGCAAACAAAATTTTCATTTTTAATTGTATGCCATAGCTTATATCCATGAGGTGTTACTAAATCCCAACAAATAATATTTAAAATAGGGCAGAGAAGAACTGGAAACATCAAAAACTAGAAAACTATAACATTAAGAAAGAATACAACCCACAGTGTATTCAAAACCCGATTCCAAATTGTCTCAATTTCCCAAGCCCTATATCAAGGGAGAAAAAGCTGTCTAACAGGAATTTTCTTCTACAAAGTAGGAGAAATAGACTTCTGCACAGTGTCAAGTATAGAACTACTACAATATGTCTGCACTTAGTTGGGGCAAGACACAACACAACTCCCATCCCACAGCACATGCGGAGGAGATGAATCAAAATACACCCTCTAGTTATGTGTCTGGGTTTTCTGGGCAGCAAAAAAGTACCACATTTATAGGAATTCAAAATCACAAACATTAATAAATTCAGTAAGTTAGTATGTCTTAGGAGGATGTGGCTTTGGAGTTCGATGGAGAAGCTGGATTCATTGATGAGTAACTTCGGCTCATTTTCAGTCTTGGTAAATGGATTTTCAGCAGGTACTTCAGATGTTCTAGAGGGTTTGAGGCAAGGAGACCTTTTATCTCCCTCATCTTCCTTCTAGTGGCTGAAGTTCTCAGTGGTGTGCTCAGCCAGGCAGCAGTGTGAATTTGAAGGTTTTAAGAACAGAAATGGTAATCTAATGGTGGCTCCCTCCAGTTTGTGGATGACACCCTTATCATGTGTAGCAACTCTCAAAGACAAATCAGATTCCTGTTATGTATCCTGAGAAACTTCAAAGCCGTGTCATGGCTGAAGATAAACTTCTCTAAGAGCATTTGATAAGGGTGGATGAAGTGGTTAATTTGGGTATGTTGGCAGCTGATATGGGGTGCAGGATGGGGTAGCTTCCAAGTGCGAATCTTGCTCTTCCTTTTGGGGCCTCCTTTAAAAGGAAAAAGGTAACCCAATGGTGCAGGACAGCCTGGGGGCGGTTGATTCCTGTGGGTGTGGGCTCAAAATCAACTGAAAATAACATCTTAGATCAAGAATTAACTCAGAACAAAGTTATAGAAAATCTAGGCAGCAGATAAGAAATGACAAAAATACCCCTACCGACTTGTCAGAAAGATCTGAAATTTCGCAGACTAATAGAGGGTCTAGAAGTGAATCAGCTGACAAAATTTCAGGTAAATCCGATCATTAAAAGTACATAAAAGATAAGAAAGAACAGGCTGTTAAAGAAAATCCAGCAAACTAGTCTCAAGAACTAGGGTTTAGGCTAACAAAAAATCAGTAAAACCCACATAAAATCAAAAGGACTTTAGGGTTTTAAATTAGTATATAGAAACAGATCAAAAGAACCTACTTTTGGGTGGAGCGATTTTTAAAAATAGCCCAGATATACCTTACCTGCAGGGATGAATATGGCCTGTTATGGTTCTTGATTCCAGCAGCTTGGGATTCTTCAATCTTTAGGATCTCACCACAATCCCTATGCACTTTCATTGTGGCAGCAACAAAGAGATCAATATAGATAGAAAGAAGAAGGAAGAAAAAAAAAGAAGATCAAGAAGGAAGAGAACCAATCAGCACCAACTGGTTAGGGTTTCTAGTGGTACAAACCCCTAGAGAAATTCACACAGCACCAACCATGAGAAGATGAGTTCAAACTCAATTTTTCTTTCATTAATCACCAATGGTAAACCCTACATGTCGCACAACCCTATTTAAAGGCTTTAATACATAAAAAATTTTTAAAAATCACTAAAATAGAAATCGAATTCTAACTAGGACACTTGTTAAACTTAAACTTCTAAAACAGAAGACTACTAAAACTCCACCTAGAGAGGCTGTAAACCAGCTCTCTAAAGG
>JAOXJP010000001.1:19195335-19212720 GCA_025762735.1 Platanus orientalis
TCTGGAGAGGCTGTTTCCGTGACTTGAACCTGCGCCACCAGGGATGCTAACGGTAAGCCTTACCGTTGGGCCAAGCCACCCTTTCATGCACGACCAAGGGTATTTGGGTAATTTCGAGGATCAACTCGGAAATTCCAAAATTACCCTTTTGGGTTTCTTGTCAGTTTTCTTTCCTTCTTTTCAACCTAATTCTCTTAGTAACCTTTTATTCTTCTTTGCTTGTTAATTCCTTTGATTTCTTATAGTTTGTGGTAACTTGGGTGAGTTCTTATTCAATTATTGGTTGATTAAACCGTGCTCTTACTTTGCACTACTTTATTTGGTTTTATTTGAGACTCTTGGCTATCATCCTACATCAATTTGGTATCAAAGCTATTGTGCTGCATCAGTTATCTAAAGGTGCAAGACTTTCTATGGTTAAGAGTTCCTTGGACAGCATGCTTAACTAATTTCTCTTTCTTTTCTTGATCCCTGCGTTGGTTGCCTCAAGAATTGAACCTTGCTTTAGGAAAAGTCTTTGGAATGATAAAGATGAGGCTAGAAAGTTCCATCTTGTCAATTAGAGAACTGTGTGTGAGTCCATGGATAGGTGGTCAGGGTATTAGGAGTAATATGAAGCATAACCAGGAACTTTTGGGAAAATGGTTATGGTGCTTCGAGATGGAGAGGGATAGTTTATGGAGGAGGGTCGTGGTGGCCAAGTATGGGGAGGTTTCGGGGTGGGAGTTCAAAGGGAGTTAGAATAGATTTTGGGTCTTAAGATTCCCTTTACCTTTTTCTTTCTCCTTCTCTTTTCCTTTTGCCTATGGAGTGAGTAATTTGAAAGCTATGTTAAAAGGAAAAGAGGTCTTTGGGAGACGAGCCAGATCAAATTCCGTTGGGTTCAGGAGAGGAGATCATATCCAGGGAAAATAAATGGAGTTGCAATTTTCCTCTTTTAGAGATTTTAATGACATATTTTCTCTTGCTTTGGAAAAGAATGACTCTATTGTGATGCAGGATAATAAGCTCTAACACAAAATATGCTGTAGGAAGCTTAGTGGTTTATAGAATCCTATTGATAAGGGCCAAAAATAATGTGTTGCGGAAACAAGGACGTAAATAAAGAAACTAAGATCTGATTATATGAACACCCAAATAATCTCAAATTAAGAAGAAGAGGAGGGGAAAGAAGAGGGAATCAATTCAGAATAATTAGAAGGAATAGATGGAGAATAATAGGGGGAAATTCAGAAGAGAATGGAGCTGTTCAGGCTCATGCAATTTTAGGGTCAGAATGGTAAAAATACCAAAATACCCTCGCAGATGCGTCATAAGTAGTCATAAGTTTATGAAATTTTACAGGTGTTCAGATAAGGTTACAAGTAATCTCCATGCAAAAAAATCATGTAATTCTGGTCCAGTAAAAGTATATGAAACTAATAAATTATTAGTTTGCAATATACTTTTATAAGAAAACTTAAAACATAATAGGGTTTCTTGTACAGAAACTTCATAAAATCAAGGAAGATTAAAGAGGAGTTTAAGGAAAGATGGGGACTAGAATGGGGAAGAAAACCCGAAAAGAAAGAAGAGGAGAACATGGTTTTAGAGAGGGGCGACGATTTCTTATATATGGTTACCCAGAAAATTCTGTTAAAGTATGCACACTGGCCCTAAGAATAGAGCTCAAAACAGAATTTAGCAAAGAATTCTTAAAAGGGTTTCCCAGATTTAAGTAAGGATTAAAATAAGAGAGAAAACCTGATGAAATAAGGAAAAAAAATACCTCCCACTGATGTGTTGCAGGACAACCTAGTAAATGTCTGTTTGAATTTATGGGCCCAAAAGAAATTAGGAGAAGTAGGCTAATAGGAGCTGGGTATGGTGCAGAACAGAGGCTGTTTTAGGTGATATTTGTGGGGCAAAAGGGTGATAGAAAGGTTAATCTAGGGTCAAAACAACATCAGATGAAGGCTGGGTCTGAAGCTAATTCAGGGTCAAAATCATTAAGGTCAGGGCTCAGAACAGTGCTGAAATAATAGGGTATATACTCAGGCTTTAGGCTGATAACAAGGTATTGAGAAGAACTGTTCAGTGTGAGATTGAGATAGCAACCACACTATAACAGGGATCTATCACAAGCTCCATGTGTGGTGTCCAGACCTGCTGAACAAGGACTGTTTATAAGGTCTAGAGGAGTACTAGCAGAGATTAAACAGGCTCAATTAAAGGCCTGGCAACAGGGTTTAATATGAGTAAAGCCTGGGACTGTATAGCAGGGACTTTAATCATAATAAAGGTGATGGGTAAAAGGTTAACACAGGGTTTAATATGGTCTGATTTTACAGACGAACAGAGGCTGAAAACAGTTTAGAAAGAGGACTGCATTCAGTGGGGTTTATGGCAGAGAATAAGGCTGAAACCTGGGAATAACAGACTGTTTGGGGGCTTGATGACTGAAGAGATAGGGTCAAAGGGGCTGAGGTCAAAGTGATAACAGTGTTAATGTAAAAGAATTCTTGGGACAGATTATGGGATTTGTGATGCAGACATTAGAACTAGGTGGGACCCACACGTGGCTTGGTGGGTTCCACACAAGAAGAAACATGGAGACACACGGAGGAACATCTTTGGTACACATGATAGAGATTTTTTTAGTCTTTATTTGAGTGTGGTTACTGTTTTACTAAATATTTTATGAGTTGTTAGAGTCTAGGGCTTGAAGATCATTTTAATTTTTGTTATTGGGTATTTTTGTAATTAGGCATTATTGCCATTGGGATTTTAATAATTTTAGAAAGTCAACAAATCAAAGTGCGCCCCTCTTAGCGTTTTGGTTGAAATCCTCCAGAAGGGCTTGCCTTTGGCACTTTTTTGTTTTTAGAAAGTCAAGGTTTTAGTAGTTTTGATTTTAGGTCTTAGGTATCAAGTAAGCTAGTAGTTTAGGAGCTTCTAGTTTGGTTTCTTGTTATTTTCTTAAGTTTGTGAGTCTATATATAGGGATGCGCGTTTTTGTAATGATATGATGAAAATTAATAAAAGGTCTTGGCTGGTTTTACTTCCACAAGTGGTGTTTCTCATTCTTCTTCAAGTCTTGTGCCTGTATTTGAAATCCTTGTAGAGATTACTTGGATCATGGGATAGGGAAACTCCAAAGGTATTTATATTCTCCTCTTTCTTTCTTGTTCTTGTTCTTGTTCTTGTTTTTCGTCTTCATTCTCCTTTTCTTCTTTCTTCTTTTTTTCTCTTGTTCTTTACTGTTCTCTATTTTTCTGGTTTCTTAAATTAAGTGTGTGCAATCTAAGTTTTTATATAATTTTATATAGCTAAAAGTTTATGAATAACCTGAAATTTGATGTACATACTCCTCATATATGTCAAAATCACCTCATCAAATTTCAGAATTTTTTCACACACGATTAGGGTATTTTAGTAATTTTGGATTTTTGCCAAAAATTACAAATTTGCCCTTTTGGTTTCTTTCTCCTCTTTTCTTCGTCTTTTCTTGTTTCAATTCTTCTAAACCACTCTAATCAAGTTTCTTATTCTAGTTTCATTAAATCTTGATTATTTAAAGTTTAATTCTCAGTTCTTTAATCTTATTCTTATTTTCACTATGTATCTTAGGTTTTATTGAGATTCTTGGCTATCATTTTACATCAACTTTGGTATCAGAGCCAGGTTGGCAAATGGTCTATACTCAGTTGGGGTCATTTGGATTATGTTTTCAGCCAGGTGGTTTCTACTCTTTAGCTAGCAATGTAAAGACAATGGGTTTCACAATTAAGTACCCGTTTACTTTTCCTCATGGAAAACGCATCATGGTCATAGTTAGTGACCAATATGAGGATAACTTTATTTCTCATGGTATGGCTGAGAGACTTTCACAACATTCTAAGGATCATTTTGTGATAATGAGGATGGGAACTTTATTATTCAATTTGGGTCTAGAGAATATATTGATAGTGCTGATTGCTACTTCTATAAAGCTTTTTTAAAAGATTATCAAGTGATTTTAGGAAAGAAGTGGTTGGATGCATGATGTAGGGTAAATAAGAATTTGGATCCTACATGGAAAGTATGATGGGAGAAAGCAAGAAACAAATTAAAGAAAAACAAAAATTCAAATCTTGAATTCAAGAAGGGAAGAAAATTGAATGTAAGCAATTCAAGAATATAATTAATTATAACAAGAAAGCAATTCTTGAAATAAAGAAAAGAGAGAAAAGGATTAAATCAAGAAAAAAAAAAGTAAAAATATAAATAATTAAAAAAAAAAAAAGAATACTGAAATCAAGAAAGTAGGAAGATTCAAGAAGACTAAAGAAAGAATTAAAGAGTGCAATTCTTGATTAAAAAAAAGGAATAGAAGAGGATAAATTCAAGAAAACAAAGAAAGAATCAATAAATTAAATAAAGAAGAAAAAAGAAGGTGAGAACAAGATTAGAGAAGAGAGAAGAAAAAAATGATAGAGAGTTCACCTTACGTGAGGGGTTTTGGAGAAGATACCAATCCAAATCATGGACTCCATAACTCAAATTTATTCCATTACCAAAAACTGAATTATAACCTAAAGATCCATCTATTTATAAACTTAAATTACTTAGACTCCTAATCCAATTAGGATTCCTAATTAAAATTCCCTATTTGCAATTATATAAAGTTCATATTTTCGTTACTCTATAATTTACGTTCTATTTAAATATTTTAAGGTCTGAACTCACTACTAAATCCTTCTTTCAGGTGGCTACTGATAAATGTATCATGCTCTTTCTGTTTCATATTTCTTATTGTCAAAGGAAATTTTTTATTGTTACAAAAATGTGCAGCCCTACATACAAACTCATAAGAAAATAGCAAAAAACCAAATTAGAAACTCCTAAACTACTAGCTTACTTGATACCCAAGACTTTCCTAAACTCAAAACTACTAAAACCTTGACTTTCTAAAAACAAAAGTGCCAAAATAAGCTCTTCTAGAAGATTCAACTAGTACTCTAAGAGGACCCCACTTTGACTTGTTAACTCACTAAAATTAGTAAAATTCCCTTGGCAACAAAGTTTTATTCCTAAGAGACTCAAAAACAAAAACATAATGACCCTCATGTCCTAGACTCTAGTAACCCATAAACTATTAAGTAGCATAGTAAAACACTCAAATAAAGACTAAAAAAAAACTCCATAAAGTGTCCCAAAGATGCTCCTCCATATGTCCTCTTGGGTGGACCCCACCAAAGCCATGTGTGGGTCCACATTGCCTCTAATGTCTGCATCATGATGTCTGTGATTTGGACTAAAAGTTGCCACAAAAAACCTAACTATGAGTCGGTTTTGTAGCCTTATTCCAGCCACTTGAGTTCTTTGATGTAGTGAATACTAGTCCAATCGATTAGTTCTTTAAAGCTTCAATAGATACTAGATTTACAAAGTAGAGAAGGAGAAGATATATCAAGAATGATGGAAGAAAGAAGAAGATAGACTAGGGATGCCACATGACTCTAAGCAGGGGAAGAGGGATAAAACTATATATTCAAATTCAAACATTCATCATGTCTAACTTCATTCAAGTCATGTGGTGCCTTTAAATAGGCTTACATCACATAAAATTTCGAAATAACCTAAAATAGAAACTTCTTATAATCCTAGGAAACTTGCTGACAAAACTTTCCAAAACTAAATTACTAATACTAAGGACTCTTAGGGGTTGTTGACCAGCACAACTAGAGGGCCCACATGTTGACTTTTAAGATCCAAATAAAGACAAATAAACCAGCTGTTGACTTTTCCTATGAATGACTAAACTATCATTGGCTTTTCGCCTTATTACAAAATTACCCTTACAAACCCCTTGGTACTAAAGGCCTTATTACAAAAGTACCCATCCACTAAACTCTTAATAAAACCCACACATTGCACAATATTTGAATCTTGCTCTCTTGTGTGGGGGAACATACAATAATCTCTTAATTATGTCCACATCATATTGTTAGTCATTTTAAGGAAGAGGGTGAGCAGGGTGGTTAGAATCTTAAATTGAGAAATAGTTTGAATGATTCGGAGCTGGAGAAGATATCTAATCTGCTGAGTTTTTTGGATGCTTTTAAGCTTTTTCCCAGGGGGAAAGATTGTTGGGTTTGAGAAAGGGACAAAAAAGGTGGATTTGGAACCCTTTGTTTTTGGAGGGTTCTTTTCCTTCAAGGCTCATTTGGAACCATATATCCCTTCTAAAGCGGCCCTCATGTGGGCACCGTATTTGGAAAAATCTTAATTGTGTATCACCTTAAAAGAAGGGGTTTGGAGTATGGCCAATCATTGTGCAATGTGCTTGGTGGAGTAGGAATCAATGAATCATTTTTCTTGCACTAATCCAGTGGTCAGAAAAATTTGGTACTCTTTCCTCTCTCAGCTTAGAGTTTCTTGGCCCTTTCAGTTTGGTTTCAAGGACCTTGTTTCAGGGTGGTGGATTTCAACCTTGGAGGGTGTCCCTATTGAGCTTTGGCTGTGTAAAAGGAAAGGAATAAGAGGGTTTTGAGGATAAGTTTTTGGAATTGAAAGTTTGATTGTTTTAGTCTATAAAAACCTCTTTGATTGGGTTTCCATCAGAAAAGATTTTGAGGAGAGGAAATGTATTCTTATTAGGGATGTTTTTATTTTCTTTTCTCATTCTACTTTGTTCTTGTTTGTTTCCACTCTTCTTTAATACCTGTTTCGCTGTTTTATTCTGTTTTTACCTTCCTAGTGAAGTTGAATTGTCTTTGCCTTTTATAATTTTCAACCACTCTAAAAAAAATATTAAATATGGGAATTCGGTAGATTCGGTCATGATTTTGACTTGACAAGACATACTCATATTTTATTTAAGTTCTTGTGCTTTTAAGCACTAAAGGGAACATTTAACATCAAGTCAGCTTTATAATAAGCACACTCATACCTCATTTCCACACAGGTGTGTCTTTCGAGGGGTGTGGTGTCACTACTTTCCCTCCCTTCTCCTCTAAAAAAAAAAAATTAAACTCTAATCTAAAGTCTGATCTGATCTAGAGGTTTAATGCAGAAAGCACCACCACATAATAAGCGGTGACATGCATAACCTTATTTTTTATCCTACCCCAAATTGAAGTATTACTTGATCCAGTCAAGCTTCTTTGGAAATCCCACGACCATCAATAAAATTGGTGATGTGGAAGCATATCATCAAGAAGAAGAAGTTGGAAGACCATGGATAACCTTTCATGGAGTGTCCAATAGTGTAGAGTTAATTTCATGTTTTTAAGGGGTTTTTTACAAATATTTTAAGTCATACGAGGTTTAATGTAATAAGGCATGTTTATTAAGGTGTGGAATAGGATTTTACGTTGAAGGGTATTTTTGCCTTTTTATAGGCTGCCACCTTAATCCATGGGACCCCTAATGAGCTGCAAGATATCTCTAATATTTTCTAAGATTTTGGAGAATATTTGAGAGATATTTGGGAGACCCAAAATACCAATTCAACAGTCCAATATTTTCCAAGATTGTGGAGAATATTTAGAGATATTTTCTCTAAGATTGTAGATAATATTTTAGGAGATTGTTTAAGATCTTATATAGCCCAATAACTTGGCCAACAAGCCAAATATAGTGCCAACCAAGATTTTTTTTTTTTGAAAATTTTTATTATTTGGCAAAGTCTATTTTAGTTAGAAGATCTAAAATATAGGATTTTATTTTATTTTATTTTCAATGTAATGCCTATTTAAAGGTCCTTCTAAGCATGAAATAAATCAATTGAAGATGAGCATTTGAAAAAGAAAACACGTGTGTATGGCATCCCACAAATCATTTTCCTCTTGAGGTGTGGTATCCACTCTCTTCTCTTCTCCCCATGAGTAAGTAATCTTTTCTCTCCTTCTTACTCTTCGTTATGTTCTTCTTTCTTATTTTTTTTGTTTATGGTTTTCTGGTTTCCTTCTATAAACCCAAAACAACAAATTTACGTATATAATTTCACACATCTAACTTATCCAAATTTGAAACAATGGTGCAACGTGGACCCAAGAATCACCTTATCAGAGCGCATAATTTTCTGATGCATGAACAGGGTATATTGGTAATTTCACACTACTGCCCAAATTTTCCAGAATTCAGATTTTGGGCTTTCTTTCTTCTTTCATTTTGTGGTTTCCCTAGACATATCCTACATCAATGGGCAGCAACAAATCCACCTCATGAGAATAGAAGTCCAGCAGTTGTTTGTTTTCTTTCAAGATGTATGCAGCAGCAATAGGTACCAAGTGTATGATGCAGCACCAAGTATGTTTTGTGAGTAGAAGAACATGTGTAGTATAAAAGAAAAGCTAGTGTTTCTCATTGGAGAAAGCCGATTGATACCTTAAAGATTGGTTGTGCAGCTATACTAATGCAAGGTGAAATGCTTTGTTTTGGACTGTGTGTGTCAGTCCAGATCTATAACTTTCGTCCAAGCCATATTTCTCCTATGTCTCCATTTCTTCTATTGCCTTTTTTCATTTGTCTATTTTACTGTTTCAGTTTCCATTTGTTTACCTGTTCCTAAATCCTAATTTGCATCAACATTTCCAAACCCAAAAAGACCCTAGCATAAATCATACATCAATCCATTTACTCTTGTTCTTTTCTTCTTCTTTTTTTGGTGCAACAAGAGCTTTATTAATGTATATCCAAAAGATAAGCGTATGTACGTAGGAATGTAGTGGGATCATATGTCATATACTCATATGTAATAAGGGCATTCTTGTCCAGATTCATGTATTGAGGGTATACTCGTAAACATATGGTATAATCCATGTATCTGAATTTCTGATTATATAAATAGATTTATTAAGAGAGAGTGTGTGAGAAAGAGTAGAACTCTTCCATACATATTCACTCCAAAATACATACCTCTTTCTCCTTCTTCCTCATCTCCTTCAAGCTTATATCAAACCCTAGATCTTTGATCGAACAGTTCCAATTTGGTATCAGAGCATAGAGAACACTAGAAGAAGACAAAACTTCCAAAAGCCCTTGCTGAATTCAGCAAGCCAGATTGCAGACATTGGCAGGCTGTATGGATAGCTACAGTGATCTGAGGGAGAAATCTCAGATTTCAGTAGAGCGTGATTTAAGGCATTTCTGGTTATTTTTTCATAATTTTTTGAGGTCCATCAGAATGATTTGAAAGGGATTTTGTGTGAGAAATTTGAATGGCCAGATTTGGGGCTTTTGTTCAATTTGCTCAGGTAGAAGTTTCTTTGTTTGATTGGACACTAAATCTGATGCAGACAATATTAGTAGGCTCACATATGTACCCCCACATAAGAGGTCTAGATTCAAGTGTACATGTTATGTAGGGTTATTTATGGTCTTATAGGGGTGTCAGTAAAAACGGGAATGGTGTTTTTTTAAGAAAGACTTAAGTTCTGGTAGTTTAGACTCAAGGAAATTTTATGTTTTGGAAATATTAGAAATTAGGAAACTTTTGCAAGAAGTTATTAATGTTTTTAGCAAGTTTAAGATTTTAGAAAGTGTGCTTTAGGAAGATTCAAAGTTTAGAAAGTTTCGGCAGCAAGATACATGTATTTTAGAATATTTTCTTTCTTTAGAAAGTTCTAATTTCATTAGGATGTAAGCCTATTTAAAGGCACCCCCTCCTCATAATTTTACACTGAAGAATAAGCAAGTTTTTTGAAGATTTGGGTGTTCCCAAGGTAGGCCATGGGTCTGGCATCTCCTTCTCCAAGGGTTGACGCCATCTCCTAGCACCCCCCCCCCTTCCAAAAAATTAAAAAAAAACTCCCAAAATACTAGGTGAAGCTCTATGATTGGGTGTTTGAATGGGACTATTATTTTCCCTTAGCTATTGCTCTCTTTTGCCCAACTGGGTTGTACCTCTCATACTTTCTCAGTTGCAACAAAATTTATTTGATTTATTTAAAAAAAAAAGGTTGGGTGAAGCAAAGAGACCTGTAGCCAAAAACATCCACAAACTTAATTTTTTAACTAGGATCTTGAAGGCACCACCCATTGATCAAAAACCAAAAAATATCCAAGTTAACAGCTCCAAAAAACTTGTGTAAAGCTCACTCAAAACCTTCTCTTGGGTAATGAAATACCAAATTTTGCATTCATTTGATTGTTGAACTACATATGTTCTGATGCCAAAGAACATGAATACCTCCAACAACCCCCTTTTAGTCAAATAATAGAAACCAGAGCAAAGAAAACAGAAACCATTCAACATAAGGTTCTCTCACTTCCTTACTGAGATAACCAATTGTTTCCATCTCCTCAAGCTTCCCTCCCTCACTTCCTAATGTAACTCACGGACCACTTGTTCAAGCGTCAACCTTCCCCCTCTCAACTTTTTCTTTCTGCTGAACGAGTAAGTTATGAAGTTTATTGAAGAAAAAAAAAAAGAATGAGGTAGTGAACGAAGTTCCCAATGTGCAATGTATCTTTATGTGCACCCCTAGACCAACGGACCAGCTACTTCATTGGAACTGTGTAAACTAAGGTCTAAAATAGTTTTAGATGGGTCTATGATTCCTTGTTGAGCATTTCCACTGGTGTCAAAGGCCAAGAAGAAACCAGCCTCCAAGAAGCCAACAAAGGAGAAAATATTTCATCATGGGCAAGAAAGCTCCGCCAGTAAAGCAGAAGTCTAAGGCCGAAAAGAGGCTACCATAGGAGGGTTGTGCCAATGGTGACAAGAAGAAAAGGAGCATCAAGTAGGGGAGCGAGAAATATAAGATCTTCATCTTCAAAGTGCTGAAGCAGGTCCACCCAGACATCAGAATCTTGAGCAAAGCCATGAGACCTTGAAGCTCATGTGGTACAACCAGAAACCCACCATTACTTCTTATAAGAGTCTAACATCTATTTGTCTTCTTCTTCCCAGTGAATTGATGAAGTATGTGGTCTGTATTGAATTTACGAGTTCTTGAATGGTGGCAATCTGATCATGTTAGGGTGGAGAACAATTAGGGTTGGGTATTCCATCAATCTTTTTTTGTAATCCGTCAACATTTTTTCTCGATACTGGGATGGTGGGATGGTTTTGTGATGTAGTATATATATATATATGAATCCAAATTTGCTGAGTGGAGAATAAGTACAAGGAATGTAGAACCAAATAAATGTTTCTCTTTGGCTTTTAATAAATTCTTCTTTATCAATCAAAAAAATAAAATATTTATATATTTAAAAGGAACAGAGAAATGGCTATTGGTAAGAATTGCTGACCTTTTCTATATTTTCTTCATTTAGCTCAAGGCCTGTTTCCTCATCCTTAATTGCTTCAACGGCAACTATTTCAGGAATCTTTTCCATTAAACGATGTTCGATGCCCATTTTCATTGTCATCACCGAACTTGGACAGGACCCACATGCTCCTTGTAACTTCAATCTGACAACATTGCCATCAATCTCGTGCAATGCCACATTACCCCCATCTGCCATGAGATATGGTCGTACATCATCCAATACGGTCTCAACATTTTCTGCAGTTAGTGGCAATTCCACTGCTGAATCTGGTGTAGCAATAGCTTTGACAGCTGCAAAGGCAGAGGAAAGATTTGAATTTCATTAAAGGAGCATTAAATACATCCAAAACATCCTACCTATGCCAAATTTTGAAGGAAATAACTTTAGTTTTAGAGATAGAAATAAAAAGAAAAGGGGAAATCAATACCAGAGCTAAGCCACTATCCCTTAGATCGAGAACATAAACCAACTGCATAACTAGAGCTTTATAGATGGGTAGAAAACAGTCTAAATCCATTTATAATTACACTTCATTTTATCATATCCTGTCACACAACTAGTGATATAATTTTCCAGACTTCATATCAAATGTAGTAGGTGCTTAATCAAGCTCCTCCGTTCTAATTAGATGGATCATAATTCATGTAAGACAATATGTAACGCCCTGTTTTTATGCAGGGGTATTTCGGGGATTTTTCCATAAGAAGAGGAATACAAAAACGAGAAAGAGGGTTTTACCTCTATCATGCGTTGACGAACCGAGAGGGAGAGCTGAGCAGCGACAGTGAGGGAAACTTGGGAAAGAACATGAGAAAATCAACGAAAAACAAAGGAAAAATTCATTAAAAAAATCGCTATTTTCAATAATTAACCTCTCCTTCAGTTTATAGTAGGGTTTACATGACTATTGGGTCTTTTTCTATTTCTTGTCTTTTCCCTACATATAAACCCTAGCTTCTTATATCTTTGCATATAAAATTTCTCTGTTCCATGGCCCTACAATTTTGTTGTTACATGAATCTCAAGTAGAAGATATGAAAATTTTCAATTAGGGTTAGAGGATTTAGGGCTTTTGCTGTAAACCTTAAACAATTAGCTAAAACTTCAATTCTTGAAAAAAACTTTATATGTTCTAAAAATCCTGAAAATTTATTATGGAATTAATTCTTAAATTGTTAATCATTGGTTTTCCCCTCTTGATTTGTAGACTTTACTTAAGGTTTATCTGAAAAGAAAACTTGATGTGTAAAATTTTAAATTATATTATGATGAAATAATATATGGGATTGTTATCCTTGCTGTCTAGAAACTTTAAATGGCCATAAAGTGTGTTGTAAATGTAGATTCTGAAATGTTATTTAGGAATAAATGAATGATAAGTTTCATAGACAATATCTAATGATCTTGTTTATATGATGTGATGATTTAATTGAATTTGTGGAATATTATATCTGTCAGATATCTTAAGTGTCCCAGATGTAATGGATTAAGGGAAATTATTGTTATATTGCAAATGAACATAGTTCTTTAATTTAAGTTGAAATGATGCATTATAACATTATTTATTATTATTCTTGTATATTGAGATGCGGTAGGGACTCTCGGATATGAGATCTGGAGTCGCCTTTGTGGCTAGGTTCAGTTTTGGACGACAGTCAGGTGGACGCACCTGTTACTAGCTATCCCTGCATATTGAAATGCAGAAGGATCTCCCGAACATGACGACCTAGAACTACTGACGTGACCCTAATGAAAGATCACTAGGCTGGGTTCATGGGGTCATGGAGTTTGTCCCTGCGTATTTGAGATGTGGAAGGGATCCTCAAACCTGATCAGTCCAGAGCTGCTAACGCGACTGTCCTGTTGAGAAGATCGATAGACGGGATCTAGGAACAGTATTATATATGCTAGTCTCCATGAGATGAGGATAGTGTGGTGGTACAGTTGCTATTATGGGGCCTATTTCTTATACATATTGATACCTGATGTAATCACTTAATATAAGCCCAATTTTTATTTTTCTGTATTATTGTTATTTATGAGATGATAGATGTTCTGCTATTTATTAGAGATAGACTGATGTTGTTTAAATTATTTGTTAGCTGCATTTTATATGCATATCTTATGTTGTTTACATAATCAATTGGCTGCATGTTATATGCATATCTTATGTTGTTTATATCATCTGTTAGCTGCATTTTATATGTATATGATGCAAAACAAACCCCACAAGCAGTTTTGTGAGTTACAAGAAGGGCAAAATGCTCTAGTAGAAATCATGAGCCTCGAGAATGGAATTGCATGAAATTTGGTGAGCTTAAGCGAAATTTCGCAAGAATCAAACTCACAGCTTTGCTGTGAGCACCGCCACTTTTCACGTAAATTCCTTCATTTAAGCCCTTAAATCAGCGTTTTTGCTATTTTTAGTAATTTTTCTTTTCGTTATAACTTGCTATTTAGAAGTCAGAATTAGATCCCGTTTGTTCTGGGATGTTTCTTAGTGATAGTAGTATTTGATTCTGTTATTAACTCAATTTTCTATTTTTGGTAAAATTTATCAAATTAGCCTAATTTCGTGCCTAACACGAATTAGGATTTCTTTTCTCTATTTAAACCATTGTAGCCTTCAAGGCAATTCAGTTTTTCATTAATAAAAGTGTTAGAACGATTTTCTCTTCCTCGGTAAAGTTTAGGGTTTTTTCCAACAAAGGAGACGACGTGTTCTTCTCCTTGCTATTCCGCTGCGTCAGAAGATATCCATACGAGAGAGGGAGAAGAGCTCTTCTAATGTGATTCAGGCCTCCTGTGAATGTTCCAAATTTAGAGCATGATGTAGAACTGATTCCAAGATCATTGCAAACATACAGCTAACCAACTGTTGATCAAGCATCAGTCAGTCATTGTATTGTGGATTCTCTTGAAGATTGCCTTTTGAATCCATAACAAGCTCTTTTGGAGCAGGCTTTGAGCCATCGAGAAGATGAAGCAACCTGTGTGCTCTAAGCGTGGTCAAGAACTGTGGTTACGTGACCAGGCTTATGACAGATCTGAAAAAAAAATTGTTCTTTCTATACCTCCCTCTGCCTGTAGTACGATCATACCTTCCTCTGTTATTTCCATTTGAACTATCAGAGTTCTGAGTAGACACAAAAGCAGACAACATTATAGAAAACTAGGAGGAACTATTAGTTGGAGAAACAAGTTGAACTTGTTGTTCTTCTATTAATAAAAGATCATGGAGTTCCGATGTAGACACTGGATGAGGCCTTGTCCTAATAATTGTCTTTAAGGCATGATATTCATTTGGAAGGCCATTCAAGATATATAACACCAGATCTCAACATCTATGGGCTTTGAAACTGCTATTTGAGTATCATTAATAGTTTTCATTTGCTGTAGATAATCGCTCATTGAAAATGAACCTTTCCTGAGTGTTTGAATCTAGCTTTTTAGTTGAAGTATGTTAGTTCTTGAGAGTGAAGACAATTTTCTCTCATGTGCTATCAACGCATCTCTTGTACCATCAAGTTGCAAGATATGAGGGAGTGCACTCAGGAACTGAAGCAAAGAGGCAACTTAATAGTTGCTTATCCAAGGTGAATCAATCTGTAAACTCCAGATTTAGTTGAAGTTTGCCCTCAGAGTTTTCAAGAAACTCAGGTGGAGGTTGCTGAGAACAATCCAACAAGTATTGCAAACGGTGTGCTCGAATAGCAGTCAAGAATTGAGACTTCCAAACCAGAAAGTTTTCTTGTTTGAGCTTAACCAGTGAGAAAGAGTACTTGATCTAGAGATCAAAGATGAAGCAGTAACTGATGTCGAAGACAACGTCATCACAGGTGTTTTCATGGATGCCATCGAAAAATATACTTAGTAATCTCAGATTTGATTCTCAGTAGAAATCACAACTTCAGAAGTTTGAACCAGGGTGGAAACTTAACGATCAGATCAGATGCAAATGGAAACCAGCATTAATTTGTTGACGTTTAGTCTCTCATGGCTCTGATACTATGATGAATTTACAGATCAGATCTAAGAAATGAAGAACAGATGAATAATAGGTGAAAGAGAAGTGTAGAGAAATGTGGAGAAGAAAAAGTATAGAAAGAGAATCAAAGTTTTAGAATGAACTCAGACGATTAGATTTGAGCGTACTAATCTTATTTATAGACTTTCCTTTCCAGATTAGTTTTTACACATCTTCTCCTTTCTTACAGTTTGTTATAACCAACTCTCTAACTGATCTATCAGCTATTCTACCTGTTTAACAAACTTTTACCGCACTTCTCTTGAACCGGTATTGTTTCCTTAATAAATATTACATGATATGTCAGGCCCTGGTGCCTTTAGCATCACTTTCACACATGAATTGTGCATACCAAAGCCGAGGCCGTACGATACACATCTTTTACAAATGCACCAAGTACATGTTTCATCCTTTGTTTTAGCAATGGGAGCGCTCCCCTTAACTAACACTAACCACCTGTTAGGGGGCGGGCACATCAGCACTGAAAAGTGATATGTACCCCCCTCCCCCCAAAAAAAAGTATAAATCACTTTTCAGCACTGATGTGTCAGCCCCCTGTCAGAGGGCAGAGGTTAACTGTTTTTAGGAGAACATTCCCAAACCAAGAGAAGTAGCTTTCTTGTTCCCTTTTTTTTTAATAGCATTACATGTTTCCCACCTGATCTTCGCCATTTAATAAATACCAAATATACTATGGAATTTATTCCCCGTAAAAGTATTGGGCAACACACACACACACAACCAAACCAAACCAAAACTTAAAAGTACTAAGTGCAATGGCCAAATTTATACAGCTTATCCAAGGAAGCACGGATACCTCTGAAACCTTGCTGTATCCGTGTCCGATACGTATCGGATACTGACACTCCAAGGATACTTTGCCTCCTTATCCAATCCCTGTCAGGAGAAAGAAAAATGAAATGTTTTGTTAGACACATTTCAGACATGGTGGAACACAGAAAATAAGAGTATTATGGTAAATTCAATAAAATTAAAATAAAAAGGGCAAAAGGATGGATCAACCATGAGAGAACATGATCCAACAATTCTTGCCACCAAGCTTTTAAATTAGTTTTAGATATATTTTTTTATATACTTGTTGTTTATTTTTAAACATAAAATCTAGTTAAAAATATTAATTAATTAATTAGCATATCCCTGCCGTATTGTATCCTACTTTTTCAAGAATTGCCATATTGTATCGTACCATGTCCCATATCAGTATCCGAGCTTCCTATAGCTTATCTAACATTTCAATGTAATGTGATCGTGTAAACCATACTATGGAAAACCTCCATCCATATTTAAATATTTTTTTCTTCTTCTTTTTTTCTTTTTTTTTATAGAAATCCATATTTAAAACGTGAAGTTAATGTTCCTTAACTTTGGAGTATGAACCAGTTTCTATTACTAAGGCTAACACGTTACAGTAACTGGTTAATAAAAGATATAATATGATCCTCACGCTGCCAAGGGAGCATCGTGACCAAACCTGCAATGAGATAAAGACACTAAAAATCCATAAGGAACGAGGTGAGAATGTCCTTGAAGAAAGCCCTACCAGTGGATTCGATAAACAAGCTATAAAGAAATGTTCGTTCACCTTATAAGATAGTTTAGAAAGATAAAGGACCAAATAAGTAAATTAATAAAATTAGAGAAACTATTAAATTAATCAGGCTTTTTGAATTTATTGAAATTTTTGTTATTATTTTGACTCTTATTAACAAGAATTAGTTTTTAAAACACTTTATTAGTTTTATTATTAAGCCAACTATTTTATCATCTGTAATGCTATGTAAAGACCATTGTTCTCTACAAAATCCCTTCTGTTAAGAATGGTTCACTAGGACCTTAATTTTAGAACATAACAAATATAGTGCTCTTTTTATATATAATTATGAACCACTTATATAATGTGGATCTTTATTAAACAATCACTAGAATATCAAATATTACAAAGAGGATTGAGAAGGCTCTGCTTAACTAAGGCTAACCATTGCCCCCTGACAGCAGGCGGGCACATCACTGCTGAAAAGTCACCCACCCCCCCCCCAAAAAAAAAAAAAGTGCAAATCACTTTTCAGGTAATGTGCCCGCCCCCTGTCAAGGGC
>JAOXJP010000001.1:19215573-19238280 GCA_025762735.1 Platanus orientalis
TAGCTATTCTCCTTCCTCAGGTGACCATTTCATTTGTTTCAAGCGACTGCAAAAAAGCAGCCCATGACATAGCAGCTTGGAAAATGGTACACCCTTCCTTCAAAGGATAATCTTCATTGTTGCAATGGATATTTGTACTTTAGAGGAAAATGGTACACCCTTCTTTTAAAGAATAATCTTCATTGTTGCAATGGATATTTGTACTGTAGAGAAAAATTCTGTTGAATGAAATTGAGCTGATACTCTTTACCCCAAGTGATTGGAGCATCTCTTCCTTGGAGAGAGGTGACGAGGTCAAATCCCTCTGTCATCATTCATCAAGTTTTTCCGTTGATGTATCTCTCACCCACCTGTGGACTGTGATATGTTGTTGTAGTCATAGCTTATTTAAAATTCAATTTTTTGTTATTATTTTTTTATTTTATTTTGTAAGAAATATATTTGTTTTTGTTAGAGACAAATAGATATTCTTTAGGAGAGAGAGAGAGAGAGATGGTTGGAATCCATATGATGGGACCCATCTCATTATATTAAATTAAACCTAGTGGTCTAATACTAATCTATTACATTTCAAAGTTTTTAGTTTCCTGGCGCCTACCAAAAATAATTATACGGTTTAGTTCGCGGTTGGAGCAATGACAGCAAGATGGGCGTAATCGAACGCCTACGCGTCTCTGGAATTTGGAGTAACGGAGTAAAGCTCATCTAATTCTAATGTGTGTGAAACCGTATTGACCTCTTTTTAATTTAGAACTACTCTCCTCTCTGGAGCCCTTTTTCAAATTGAATCAGCTAAGGCCCTTTTGTTTCTCTGTTCTTCGCTATTCAAATAAATCTTCCTCAAGATCTCAACTCTCCCCTCACAACTGCAATTCTTCTTATTATTATTTTTTTTAAATTCAGTTCGAATTGGGTGGTTGAGCAATCAGAGACCGGAGAAACTATGTCGTACGCCTACCTCTTCAAGTACATAATTATCGGAGACACCGGTATTTTTCTTGATCACCCTTTATTTCCTTTTCTTAGAAGAAAATATTGGTTGGGTTAATTTGATTGATTAAAAAGTTTTTATTTATTTATTATTATTTATGTTTTTTCGGTAATCTGCATCATGGGTCCTTGCTTATGAATTTGAACAATTTATAATTTGAAAATCTTAATGGGTGTATGGGTTTTAAATTATAGGGAATGCATCTGTATTCTTTCGCTTTGTTTATTTGATTTGGTAATGGAGCCCCATATTTTCGATTCTGGGCAAGTTTTCTTACTCAAAAAATTTGATGGGTTTTTATGCTTTTTGAATTTACGAGGGATTTCTGGATGTTTTGAATAATTTTTGGAATATGTGCAAGGCTTTTTGTGGGGAGGTGTTTGTTTGTTCTATTATAGATCCGCTTAATCGAGTTATTACGCGAATGCATATATTTTAGTTTTTCCTTGTCTATGTTTAGTACATGTTAAATATTGAATGTAGTGACAGTATTTCCATGTCGTTTGTTCTTAATTTTCTGTTCCATGTATGTTGAAATTTGTTAAAAGATTGAGCTCTCCTTCTTGCAGATCCTCAAAGAGCATTTTTTTGGGGGGGGGTTTATTTACTGCATGTTTGGCTGCCAACTGTAATGTAATAATTTCATTTGAGTTTTCCAAGGCATCTGTGAGGTTTTGTAATGAACTCATTCAAATTTATACTGATTTGTTAACTAAAATTAGAAATGAAGTCATCTCAGGTTTTCTTTCACATGAAATGACTTATGTTATCAACCACAAATTGCCGCAAATCTGAATGAGTTCATTTCAAACCATCCCCTTGTGGCTACAAATGCCTTGGGAAACTCAAATGAAATGATTTCATTACAGGTGGCTGCCAAATACAGCCTTAGTTATGGTATTGGTGTTTTTTATTTGCCTCTTTTTTTTGGATTAATAACTGAATTTTTTATTTGCTCTTAACTTCTATCCATGAGCCCATTATGGATTTCCTTTGTGGACTTAATTGTTCCTCTTGTTGGTGAACTCACGGTTAAGAGGTGTCAGGAATGGTAACTCCGAATGATCTGACACTATTATGCACCCACTCAATGGAGTACATGTGATAGATAAAAAAATTGGTTCATAAAAGTGGGGAGAAAATCTATTGAACAAAACAATGAAGAAAAACCTAAGATTGTGACCTGAATTCTGTGTTGAGAAGGGTCCATTCTACATTTATGGGGCAGCAATCCTTTGTATTAAGTAGAGTTCCCCTGTCACATGTGTATAGAATATGGTGGGTGCTGATATAACTATAGTAGTTAGTTTCTGATGACACTCCTGTCATGCTCTGTCTGGAGACCATGATTGCTGCTTTGGTCAATTTTTTTTTTCCCACAACACAAGCTTGGATCATTGGCAGCATTTCTTTTATTATTATCATTTTTTTTTTCTTTTGGGTCTTCCTCTCATGTTATTTATTTATTTTGTAATTCTCTCTGATAGTCTGATATGAATCAGCTCCTCTCCACTCAATAAGCCTTATCCCAGCTATTGGGAATCAGCTACATGAATCCTGTTCCTCATTCCACTATTTCTAGGGCTGTACCATTCTGTTAGTCAGAAAAGAACATCTATTTCTTTGATTTCTTTAAAACTAATTAGGATATTCTCTTCATTTCTCTGAAGTATCAAACCTTTTAATAAATGCTCTTTTATGCGATTGTGCAAAAAAAAAAAGAAAAAGAAGATATTTTGTGGATTTAGATTATCTCTCCTCTTGTGTGTATATATGTGTGCATATGCAGTATGTAAATTGATCATTATCTTGTGCTATTTCTTCTTTATATGTTTCGATTCTCTTGATTTTACCTTGTGGAGTTTATTTATCTGTTGAAGCTCTGAGGATAGAGCAGGATCAATACAGTTTACATGTGTTTGATTCTTTTGTTCCATAGGAGTAGGGAAATCATGTCTTCTTCTGCAGTTCACAGACAAGCGCTTCCAGCCAGTGCATGACTTAACCATTGGTGTTGAATTTGGTGCCAGGATGATCACAATCGATAACAAGCCAATAAAGTTGCAAATATGGGATACGGTCTGTTTTCTTGTTTCCCTTGTGTTTCATTATATTACTTTTTTGATGACTTGTTACATACATGGTTCATTTGTTCACACTTTTTTCCTGTTTTAAAATGTTGTGATACTTTTGGATTTTTTCTTTTACTTCTATTTATAGTGTCAGCTGACATAATCCAGTTGACAAGGATCAACCCAATCTTGGCTAGAAGGTCAGACTGACCTGCCCTCCCAGCTGGATCAACTTATGGTCTTGGTTTTAAGCATGTTTCCATCTCCTCTGCATGTGTTTGCCCTTCCTTCCTTTCCACATTCAAAGCCTACTTTACATAAGTTCAGATCAGCTAGTCCTCTTAGCCTAGTGTTTCTCAGTTTTCCATAGCTCAATGTAACACATTAAAAAAAGTTAGGGAATTTTGGTAAATGCATATATGGGATAAAATATCCATTGTATTTACCAAATGCACTGCCTATAGCTTTCGACATGTCATGCACCGGGCAATGAGCGAGTGGCAAAAGCTAGACTAAATGTGCTAGCTGATGCGAACTCAAGTTACATGGGTTTACCAAGAAGATAGTATTTGTCTCATAAATAATTGATTTTGTTTAGGGTGAATAACACAAGATTTTTCCATTTTCTTATTTTGTGATATATGCCAGTCAGTTGCAATATTTGTTGTGAAGGGGCTGGTGTTCTTTTGGCAAAGAAGATCTGATTTGATTTGCGTAGATTTTTGAATCTGACAAACAAGAGGAATTAGTATCTAGAAATATCTCCTGCAAGGGATGATACCTATCATTTAACCTCATGCAGTAGGTTACATTAGCACACTCTATAAAAAAAACATAAATTCGTAGAACTGATTGTTAATCTACTAACTACACAAGTAGACTATACCCTAATACTTGAACTTTAAGCTTTGCTTTTGCAGCATAGTTGATTGGTCTTAGCATGGAATGTTGACTTGATAATAATCACAGCATAGTATATGTAGTGCTCACGTCTGTGTTGATAAATTTATGGTATGAAATTTAAATGGAACTTGAAGATTACTTAAAATCCTGAGATTACTGAATTTTTTTATCTATTATGTACTGATATGATAATTTTATGATGCTGATACTTCCGAGGAATATCTCAGGCAGGTCAAGAATCCTTTAGATCTATCACAAGGTCGTACTACAGAGGGGCTGCTGGTGCTTTGCTAGTCTACGATATCACCAGGTACTGTTCCTATATGAGTTACATAAAGCTATGTGACAAGGTCATTTCATGTTTATATATATAATGTGTGTGTGTGTTCCCCACTATAATTTTTTGCATTGCCAGTCCGAAGGTTGGATGAAGGAGGAGGGTTTCGTCAAATTGATAGCCAACCGCCAATGTAAAACCTTTCCCAAACCATTTAAACATCAATCTTGAAAGTTCGTTATTTCTAACTTATGCTCTGGCGTTCCTTGGAAGTGACATGCTGCATCAATAAGGTGCAGCGAGAAATGGGTAAAGGCTAGGGATGCCCTACCATGGAAGTGACACTCTACATTAGCACCAAAATATAGTGAGGAGGCAAGGGGTTCCCACCTCATGGACAAGAATGCTGGTAAAGAAGCTAGTTTAAGAAAGTAGAATTCACCTAGCAACTTGAAACATAGAGAATCCCTGATAAGTAAGAGTATGGAGTTGATAGATACAATGAAAGAAATGCAAATTAATAATACCTATCTACAAGACACTAAGTGGAAAGGGAAACAATATAAGGGAAATTGATGTCTATAAACTTTAATACATGAAGAAGACAATAAGAGAAATAGGCAGAAGTAATAGTAGACAAAGATCTAAAGGAAAATATCAAAGATGTTAAAAGAATTTTTTTGATGAATATAGATGTTAAGAAAATAGGTGATAAATAATATCATCTAAACTTGTTTTACGAAAAGAGATAATTAACATAATTAGTATATATGCACCTCAAGTAGGATTAGATGAAAGCATTAAGAAACAGTTTGGGGAAAACATAGATGAATTAACTCAAGGAACTTCTGTGTGTGTGTGTGTGTGTGTGTGTGTGTGAGAGAGAGAGAGAGAGAGAGAGAGAGTTTTTAGGTGGTGACTTACATGGGCATGTAGGAAAGCCAACGGGGGATACGGGAGATCTAATGGAGGACATGAATTTGGAGAAATGAATAAGATAGAGACGCAATCCTAGAACTTGCAATAGCATATGTTCTTGGAATAGCAAACATGTAGTTCGAAAAGATAAAACATTTGGTGACCTATAAAAGTGGATCAAATAAGATTTAGATGCTTTTTTCACATGAAGAGGATAAAAAAATCAACATGTAAGACTATAAAGTTATCTCAGGAGATAGTTTACTATAACCACAGAACATAGATTAGCTTTTAGATTTTTGTTTTAAAAAATGGAAGAAAATGAAACAAGAGAGTATTTTCCCAAGTATTATATTGTGGAACATAAGAGGAGAAAATTGGTGATATTTAGAGATAAATTGATAAAGGAAAATGGAATTTGAAAGTAGTTGATGTTATGTGGAATAAAATGGTCAATTGTATAAAAAGAGTAGCACAAGAGATCATTGGAGAGTTTGGAGGGCAAGGTAAATTATCTAAAGAAACTTGGTAACCATTAGAGCTAAGAGGTCTTATTGTAAGGCTTGGCAAAAGATCGAGAATGGGAAATTTTTTAAAAGGTGTAAGAGTACTAAAAAAGCAGTAAGAAAGGCTAAATTTAAAGTATATGATGCTCTTTATTATAATTTAGATGCTAGGGTGGTGAGACATGCGTCCAAACTTTCTAGAATTAAAGGAAACAAAGGACCTTGATTATGTTGAATGCATTAAGAGTGAGGATCAAGGAGTCTCATTGAAGGACAAGGAGATTATAGAAGGGTGGAGAAGATAGTTTTAGAAACTACTAAATGAAAATTACATAGGGAATGTCAGTTTAAAAGGAAACAATAGCGTTAATTGGATTGGAACAGATGGTATCTCAATTGAGGTTTGTACATGCATGGGAGGCGATGGCTTATCCTGGTTAACTAAGTTGTTCTTCAAAATCATTAAAAATAAGAAACTGCCAAGTGAATAGAGGAAAAGCATCACGTTGCCGTCTTACAAGAATAAAGAGGGAATTTCACTAATTACCATGGGATTTAATTTATGATCCATTCGATGAAACTTTGGGATAGAGTGATTGAAATATATTAATTAATAAAATTGGAGCATTAGAAAATCATTTTGGGTTTATGCCAAGGAAATCAACCATTTGATGTAGGATATGTCTAGGAAAACTACAAATTGAAAGAAGAAAGAAATCCAAAATTCAAATTATGGAAAATTTGGGCAGTTATGTGAAATTACCAAAATACCCCTCTCCATGCGTGGGCAAATTATGTGCTCGGATAGGATGAATCTTGGGTCTAATATGCATAACTGTTCAAAATTTCATCGAATTTGGAGTTGATCTGGTTTGTAAAATTATATACGCAAGGATACTATTTTAGGTTTAAAGAAAGAAACCAGAAAACTAGAAACAATATTGAGGTTGAAGAAGAAGAGAACAAGAAAGAAGGAGAAAGAAGAGGGAAGAGGAGAGAAGAGAGGGGAAATAAATTACTCCACTCGTGGGAGAGGAGAGGAAGAGGGGAGTCCATGACTCGACCCTAGGGGGAGAGCATGGGTCACAATCCACTAATCACACACGCGCACTTTCAAAACATATTCTTCACTGATTTATTTCATGGGGATGAGTGCCTATAAATAGGCTTACAATGAGAATAAAATAAATAAATAAATCAGATTTCTAGGATTTTGAATAGAAGAAACTTTCTAATTAAAACAAAAGAATCTTGCTAAAAAAAGGCACTTAACTTATGTGAACTCTTGGCCAACAATTTTGGTTGGAATTGCGCCCACAAGAGATCTCTAAATATCTTCAAAATCTAGAAATATTAGGAGTGTTGACCAGCTAAAAATGGGTCCCACTCTTACTTTTCAACAGTCCAAAAGGACTCCCATGTAACTGTACGATCATCACATGTGTGGGCCCCTTTTTGTTCGTTTTAACAGTCAAATTAATTCCAAAATTTGCTTGGTCGTGCTTCTCTAAAATCTTAACACTAGCACACTTTTATTTATTACATTGAACTCCGTAAAACCTAATATAATTATAAAAAAACATTAATACAAAATAACTCTAGAAAAGAAACAAAAAAATCTACAACACTTTAAATCGTGTCATCTTATGAGGAGGCATGTACAATAGTCTCTTCAAATTGACTGCATTATTTTCCTAGGGCGGGGAAAAATTCGCCCTTGAATTTGAAGCTAGTCACCACCAGTCACAATTGCTTGCTAACGATCTTTCCGGACTCCGCAACAAAGGTGAGGAATGTGGTGGAGGGCCTTGGATGGATTTCTCACACGATACCTTTAACTTCGGTATCTTCCAAGTTTTGGTGAGAACTCCAACCTTCTCAAATTTTGGCATGACTAGAGGTGAAAGGATGTATGGAGATGGCCAGATAAATCATCTACTTTTTTGTCAACTTTGATGCTCAAAATTGGAATTGGCATAGGTGACCTAGAGGCAGATAAAGCATTGGAAAGGCTCAAAATAGCCAATCTTATCTGTACCAAAGAATCCTTCATGTCATTCATACATGACTTAACTGAATCCATAGCTCGATTCATGTGATGTAAATTCTGTTTTATGTCCTTCAAGGTGTGGCAATTTTGAGAGGCTATATAGGCTTTGGTAGGAGCCATATTTCACAGGACTCAACTAGATAGAATCAGCTGAAAAAAACTCAAGCTCTAATATCAAAACGGATGTGGGATATGTCTAGGGAAACCAAAAATTGAAAGAAGAAAGAAAGTCAAAATTCAAATTCTGGAAAATCTTGCCAATTGTGTGAAGTTACCAAAATACCCCTACCTGTGCGTCAGAAAATTTTGCACTTAAACAGGGTGAATCATAGGTCTAATATGCATCACTGTCCTAAATTTCATCGAATTCGGAGTTGATTTGGTTTGTGAAACTATATACACAAGGTTGCTATTTTAGGTTTAAGGAAAGAAACCAGAAACAGTATTGAGGTTAAAGAAGAAGAGAACAAGAAAGAATAAGAAAGAATGAAGAAGAGTGAAGAGAGGGGAAATATATCACCTCCACTCGTGGGAGAGGAGAGGAAGAGAGAAGATAGGAGGGGAGTCTACGACTCTACCCTAGGAGGAGAGCATGGGTTGTAACCCATTAATCACACATGCATGCACTTTCAGAACATATTTTCACTGATTTATTCCATGGGGATGTGTGTTTTTAAATAGGCTTACAATAAGAATAAAAGAAAAATAAAATTCCTATATTCTAGGACCTTGAATAGATTAAGTTTTCTAATCTAAAATAAAATAATCTTGCTAAAAAAAAACACCTAACTTATGTGGACTCGACTAACAATTTTGGTTGAAATTGGCCCTTCTTGATTTCTCAACAGTCCAAAAGGACTCCCATGTAGCTGCATGATTAGCACACGTGTGGGCCCCCCTTTTGGCCATTTTAACAGTGAAATTAATTCCAAAATTGGCTTGGTCATGCTCCTCTAAAATCCTAACGCTAACACAATCTTATTTATACATTGAACTCCCTAAAACCTAACATAATTATAAATAATAAAAAAAACCTAATACAAAATAACTCCAGGAAAAAAAATTTTAACACTTTAAATTGTGTCCTCTTATGAGGAGGCATGTACAATAGCCTCTTCAAATTAGCTGCATCATTTTCCTGGGGTGGATAGAAATTCACCCTTGAATTTGAAGCTGGCCACCACCTATCACAGTTACTTGCTAACGATCTTTCCGGGTTCAGCATTGCGCCAATATCTCTTTGCATTAGTTATAATTGAGTTGACTAGGTAAATACAGGATGAAGTCCCATGGTGTCTGTTTTTTCCCAATTGTATAGTTTTGATGATATTTTAGTTATAATATTGGCTGGACTAAAACAGAATATATGGAATGCAGTTTTAGAAAAGTAGGAGTAGAATTGAGGAGTGGTTAAGATTGATAACTAAGAGATATCCCAGAGTGACATTTGCATTATCTCTGCTCAATTTCAGAGGGAAAGATTGAAGAGGATGCTACTTATAGAATTAGAGTGGTATGGATGAAGTGGAGAGGTGATTTTGGAGTGCTGTGTGATAACAAAACTTCTCTAGGCCGAATGTGCTTGGGTGCAACGTGGCACACTTTTGAGCTTACAGTGTTGAGCTTGTTGGTGCATCTACACACTATACTTCAGCCTGACTAGTGAACCCTAAATGTTGGATTAGAGTGTTTTTTCATCATAGCTTCATGAACAGGCCTATAGAGGCCATGATGAAAGACATTGGTTCAGAACTCAGAGAGAGAGTGAGAGAAGATGTTGGTTCAGCATTCCCCAGAGAGCTTCAATCACCAAGGGTGGGTATAAACATCAATGGGATCATTGAGCTCAGAATTGTGCCACGTGGCACTGAAATGCCTCATGCATAAAGATTTTTTTTATAGGAGCTGGATGAGACTCCCAATAACTCTATTAATTTAAAAACAATATTGCATTTAAACAGTATGAGTATCAAACCTTACTTTTGAGTGACATTTAGATTCTAGATACAAGCAAGGCCAGCAAAACTTTATCCCTCCGAAACCTCAGATACAATTAGATTGCTTTTTGAAGATGAAACAAACCAACCTTATCCAAAAAAAATATCACCTTTTGAGTTTGGAGTCCAAGAGTTAGAGTTTAGGAGATCCACCAGCACTAGTCACTTTCCAAGGTTAACTGAACAATACCAACTCAGGAAATATCAACACCCCTTCATGACAGTACAGATTTGAGAAAGAATTTTTGTGCACACTTCATAGAAATGACTGAACCTCAAAACAAACTATCCTTTCCATGTTGAACTGTACCTAATTATCGGAAAAAAAATGGTGAACTGTACCTCCACCACCACTGGCTCTAGGATTGCCGCTAGATGCTCCTTTCTTATTAAGCTTGAATGTACCCTCTCTGTGCCTCAAACCATCTTGTAAGGACAACTTGCATCATAGGGATTCTGAGGCTAGACAAATGAAAGCTTTTCCAGGAATATTCTTTACTGAAAGCTTGCCCATAGAAAACTGAACGAAGTCATTTTCAGCCTTCCAAATAACATTTTCCATAGATATCTTACCTTCGAACCTGCATGTGCATGTTCATTCCAAATTACTCAAAGAATTAAATAAGTAACCATGCTCTAAAGCATCAAGCATTGAGTTTTCTCAGGCACCCTAGCAAACCTGACCAGAACTTGCTCCTGAATTGATTGGGTACCATAGATAGTCATGTTCAATATGGCACTGAAGCATAGCAAAACCTTTTGGCCAGCTTGCTCTAATAGAACAGCTGATATAAACTTCCTGTTGAACCTGAGGCACAACTCATGCATTTAAAAGCCATAGATAAACCCTTAGGCAGCACCTCCCAGCAGTAGGGAGCCGATCATACATGGTCTGTTCATAAAGCACCTTTGTAGGAATATTGTTAATCCAGACCACTGTACTCCAGCTTTTTATGGTCACTATCATTAACACACTTCCAGGAAGATTAGATAAAGGAATCTCTACTTTTATTAGGTTCTTTAAACAAGATATCATCATTATTTGAGAAATCTAGAGCTACATATAGTAACTCATGCGGAATTTTAAATGGTGAGTTACTACTTTTACCATGTCCTATGATCCATCCTCCATCTATGCCCACCATATATCATAACAAAAACTGATGTTTGCCATGACCAACCAACATTTTGCAACAAGACATCCTTTATACTGTAGTTCTCAAACACATTTGGAGGCTTAGAATTCTCTTGTAAACAAATTACGATGGTCACACAACACCATATTTTCTACCATGTGTTTCCATTTTTGCTTTTTCAGGAGGGAAACTTTTAATCACCTGGCTAGCTGGCTTGAAGATGCAAGGCAGCATGCAAATGCAAACATGACAATTATGCTCATTGGTAACAAGTGTGATCTTGCTCACAGAAGGGCAGTGAGCACAGAGGAAGGCGAACAGTTTGCTAAGGAGCATGGGTTGATATTCATGGAGGCATCTGCAAAAACCGCTCTAAATGTTGAGGAGGTAATGAACCCTCCTATTTATATGTCTAGCAGAAGGATGGTTTTCCTTTAACAATAATATAATTAAGCTTTGCTTTTAATCTCTCTTTTTCTTTTTCTTTTTTTCTTTTTTATTATTTTATTTTTTACCACAGGCATTTATAAGCACGGCTTCTACAATTTACAAGAAGATTCAGGAAGGGGTCTTTGATGTTTCAAATGAGGTTAACTTCCTTTTATCTTTTGCATGTGGGCTGGTTTTCTCTCTTCTTCTTTTTTTTTTTTCCCATCAGTTCATTTTTTAGGGTAAAGGTATACAATTTTGGTTTTATTTAATTGAAATACTGAATAGTCTTGATCTTGTTCACTATTTGTGTTGCTTCAGAAAACTGATTTTAAACTTTGGATTTATGAAAAATTATACTTGATAATTTAAAAATGAGAAGATCATTTTAAATTGAACTGTTGTGCCTAGAAAATAAATATTCTGCCTGAAAACATCTTTGTCTTCATTCAAAATCAAGATTATTCATGAGAGAGTAAGGTCAGAAGTTCCAGGTCACTAGGTTTCAGGGTCACATATTAAAGCCATAAAAGATAATATTGTTTCTTTAAATTCTTTGTCACTGTCATCTTTGGGGCTTTGCCCTTAGTAATAAATTCCCTTTTAAAAAAAAATCTGCCTGTTAACACTGTTGCACTGAGTGCCAACATTTCATTGTCATTCTCAACTAAAATTCACTTCCATTTCCAGCACTCTTGTTCAATTTTGCGGGAATTGTGTACAATTTGGAGTCAAGATACTTTGATCAATATGGACATTAATCATGTCTGTTTATTGATGATACCAGTTTCTAAAAACCTGAGGGTATGATTGCTTTTTATGAGTGGCTTCATTTGCAATAGTAAAAGTTGGGTTTCAAAGTATTATTATAATTTTTGTTTTTTTTTGGGGGGGGAGGTCAAATCATATTAACACTAATTTCCAGTATCAATTGATTGACATTTCTGTGTAAATGGTGTACAACTGTAAATAATTAAAACAATATTGCAAAATGCAAACCGTTGGATGGATATTTGGAATCTAGGTTCAAGTTTGCAATCTGGTGACTGGGTGCATATTAGGAATTTTTTGAAGTAAAAGATATAATCAAATTTTAAATGAGCCCTTTTAAGTCGTTCTCTTAATTAAATAGAGGCACGCTCATGGTTTTATATTTGCTGTTGCGAATGGAGACGCTAAAATTCTGCCTCTGGCCTTGTTTGCAGTCATATGGAATAAAAGTTGGATATGGAGGAATCCCTGGGCCGTCAGGAAACAGAGATGGTGCTGTGTCTCAAGCCGGTGGCTGTTGCAATTGAAATTTGAGAACCCACTCCTAAGTGAATTGAAGTCCTTTTACATTTTCTATTTGTGTTAAATCTCTCAATCTTCTGTTTGTTTTTACTCTAGCAACCTGAACCTCAGATATGCAAATATGCAAAATTAAGATAAATGAAGTCCCTTTACATTTCCTCTTTGTGTTTATCTATTTGTCTTCTGTTTGTTTTGAGCTCAAGGAACCTGAACCTCACATATGCAAATTTGCAAAATTAAGATATTTGCACAATCACTCTTGGTTTCTTCTTTTTTGATTGCTTGAAAAGTTTACATTTATGTTTAGACTTCTATTCAGTCAAAATATTTGGATGAGAATGAAGCTTGATTGGATGCCCACCTCGAACTACTGGATTACAGAGATAGTACATTTCGTTTGAATCTTCTTTTGGGAAGCAAGTGGGGTCCTATGTCAGCCCACAGCCTTTAATTGTAACCACAAGCATTGCCCCGTGAAGGCTCAGGTATCGGTGTATCTTGATAAAGTCTGATCACAGTGAGAAGGCATATATATATGTCGGATTTGAATTTCAATTGTTTGTGATGGCTGATGACTGGTGAGCACCACTTGGATTCCCCACAATTAAACGTGGCTCACCTCATCAAAGAGGGATGTTCTTTCGGTTTGGGTCACTTCTTTCCAGTCTGAAACCGTGCAACTCAGGCTGACCAAGGTGCATACACTGCCTCCAAGCATCTGCACAGCCATGTCGCAAGCTGTCAGCCCCTCTGGAAAACTCAGGCAGCCCAAATCTACTGAAAGCCTCAGGTGTGATTTACCTCTACATGGCCTAGGCAAATTGAAATTCAAGCACTATAGTTCAAATCGATCATTTATGAAAACAAGACGGATTATTCGCAAATCAGCTTGATAATTACCGATGTAATTAAACAAAAACCATACCAACTGATCTCGACAGTAAAACCATTTCATTTTCTTAGAGGCCAGGGATAACTCTCTTAATGGATCTGTATTTCATTCCCCACCGTAAGCAAAGACAAACAAAAAGGCTCCACCACTGAAACGCGGTAAGAAAAGACTAAACAAAAAGGCATTCTCACTGAGGTTTCAACAGTAGCCATATTGGCAAGCTGCGCCTGCTAGACAGCGCACAGCCACCTCACCCCCTTTGAAGCTATTAACAAGGGTACAGCAGCTGCCACTTCAAACCAGGGCTGAGAAAGCTGGCCTACCATCTACATTAGACAATTTCTCACTGGGTCTCCTCTCCAAAGACTGAAAAATTACAAGTTCCATCAAGGGGCCCCCAGGGACTCTTGAGCGAGCATAAGACTACTGCTTTGGGTACCCTCTGCTTACCTGCTGCCTGAGCAGTAACCATGGGAAGTGGGCCTAGTGGCATTGCAGGTTGCAGTGGCTCTGGCTAGTCTCATTGGACGATCTGCAGCTTTTGCTGAATCAAATTTTCTACCCAACTTTAATACCCCAAAAAAGAGTATGGATGACCAACCAATGGGCACGAGTCTGATTATTAAATGGTTAGGACCTTCCAACTTTAAGGGTCACCATGAACATATCGTACAATATCCATGAGAAGACCTTTCCCAAAAACTTACTAAGGTCGTGCAGAAGTGTTAGGTTACAGGAAAGTCTGATTCAACCGATCAACAAGGCCACGCACATACAAATTTTAATTAAGAATCCAAAATTACACTAAAGACCCCCTCTTCTCAATTTAAAACCTTATCAAGAGTCAAAAGAATCAACTCAATGCAAAGTTGGAACTATAAAATCACAAACCTCAACTTTAGAGGCTGAGTACTGATCCAAGAATACCCAACCTCTGTCACGTCAAAATCACCATCATCCCTAATCATGGACATACGGTTCCACGCAGAAACAATGGTCTGATTCCTTCCACCTAAACGCCAGATCTTCCATTCACATTCTGATCAATACGCTGATAACCATTTCCACTGCGTCCAGATGGGCCCCTCCCTCGCCCTGAAAACTCACCCCGGCTTCCAAAATCATTTCGGCCATAGCCCCTGCTGCCACTGAAGTTCCCCCGGCCCCTGAAGTTGTCATTTCTGTATCCACCCCTCCCAGGGGGGAATCTCCCTCTCCCACTGTTAACTGCAAGAACAAGCAGCAAGGTTGGTCTCACGTACAAGGAGAACAAGTACTCACCATAGCTTCAAATTTATAAACCAGTTGCCTACATTTGAGAAGGAAAAAAAAAAACACCCTACTATTAGAACATTCACTTGCCTCGAGTTGTAGTTCTCTTCTCTTCAATAAAAGCTTGACAGCCACCGATCGTGACAGGTGAGGCCTGAAATTTTTACATGATCATGATTAAATAAAGAAGTTGCCAGAAATAGTGTAGTGTAAAGTGTTAATGTACCAAAGCTTCTATATAGTTACATGACGACAAAAACATAAGGCTACTCAAACAGATTTTATCAGATACAAAGAAAATGTATATAAGAGGCAGCTTTAGTTAGAAGGTCAAAACAAGAAGCCCTCCATGCAAATCGCCAACAGAAACACAGAATGGTCGCAGAGAATAGAAGTCACATCGGTCTTAAATTTTAAGTGATACAGGGAGTAAGATGTTAAAAAGGGCAGGTTTATCAGTGCACTTGCACATTGCCTCCACAAGAACTCCAAATGGAACTTGATTTTCCTTTTTACTCTTAGAACTCTTCTATCCATCTCTTTTTCCCTATATTAGATATTGATTTCCCAGTATCTGCAATAATATTCATCTTTTATTAACCATTAAACATAGATATTCAAGCCAGAGTTGAGACAGGATCAAAGTTTTAGGCCAGCAAGGCTCAACTTGATTTAAGCTTTGGTCTATAATACTATTTGCAACCGAACAGAAGCCAAATAAAACTAACAGATGAACAGAGAGATGGTAGACAGTCCATACCGACTCTTGCTAGACATGATAAGTTCTATGCTGTTAGATTAAGATGCCAGGTTTTTTTAATGCCAATTATGTGACAACTGAGAATACAAATTTGTAAACATTTAGGTGAATACTCTAGGTATATCAAAAGGTGCTAGAATAGGCATATTCTTTCAGTCTTAACTCACAGTGGGTGAGAGCCCGAGTGATTTAACTATAACTGATTAGATTTCCATTTATGGTGAACTTAAATTCATCAAGATGGCAACAGTAATCACCTATTATTCTGGAGTTGAAAGATTGAATCATGTATTGGAACATGGAAAAATTGACTGACTAATTCAGTAAGGTGAAAAAAATTGATACTGGAATTTGGAAGAACAAACTCCTCTAAACTTGTGATGAGCGAAAAAACCACCATCATCACTCCAAAATGGTCTTCACAAAAAAAAGAAACTATAAGGAAGTGAACGATCAAGCCTACTAGTACAACCCCTTTTTACTGAATGCATGAATTGACTGATAGAATACATAGGAGAAAGTTGAGCAGACTAAAAAAAAAAAAGCAGATTTCTTCTGGGTTTTTCTCCCTCCATCTTAAAGGTGTCAAAGGTGGTTCTAAATTATGTTTGCTGCTGGAATAGATTACTCTTTAGTCTGCATAATTTACTTAAGTTTTGTTTTCAATGTAATTTACAAATAATTATAAGAGAGAGAGAGAGAGAGAGAGAGAGAGAGAGAGAGAGACTCCGAGGGACGAATATCCATTAGAGCATTCTCACAGGTAGTGATCAAGATCATAGGGTTGCGCAACTTCACTTCCAACCTAGAGAAGAGCATAGAGAAAACCTTGTGCAGCAAACTCATAATATAAATAAAGAATGATACAGCACTTAGGTTGGTCAGCCATGTTTAGGGAGCTCATTTTTCGGAGAAGGCATACGAAAGTCTTCTTGGCCTTTTTGAGACAGCCAAATCAGACACCTGGTTGAGCTAGGCTATCAGGAAAAGAAAGCTAGTAACACCATAAATATAACACGTGGACCAAACTAGTCTTGCAGTAATATGAAACTAATCACAAACACATTCTGCTCAATTTCTAGAACATGACTGAAGAAGAGCAGAGTTTATACCTCAATTGCACTCTTCATGGAACTTATGGACTCAAATTCAACAAAGCCGAAACAGAATTGCTGTTGCTGCACATAGAATAAACAGAAATATTATGTTAAGAAATGCTACGATTGAAGTGGAGTGGCAGAACCAGTTATATAAAAGCACACAAGACTATATCTGAAATAACCTTATTACTTCTGACTTGTATACCACCAGGCTTAATAGGCCCAAACGTCTTGAACACCTCCTCAAGTTGATCAACTGTGGCGTTTAAAGGCAAACTCTTGATATAAATGGAGTGACCCTCCACTGTGAAGAATGGAATGCACATGTGTAAGAAACGATATCTGGTTATTGAAAGAAAAAGCAGTAACTCAACTCTTCACTTAGGCACACATAATGTTTCTGGCACACTGACCCAGACAGATCAGAATATCAAATACAAAGCCTTTAGATGGTTAATCTAACTCATATATTAATTTACTATGTTGCATGGACTGTATAAAAATGTGTCAGCCACATGCCCAATTCCAACTATCAATGGGTTTTTGCGCAGCGCCAATAGATTATTTCCTTAATTTCTACGACATATGTGGTACATTATGAGCTCATCTTTTACGATAAAAAAGTTGACAAAGAGAACATAATGCATTTACTTGCCCTCAACTATAGATATATAAAACCATTCATCAGACATCTTACTGTTTAATCAAATACAAAGGTTATTATTGTATGAATATAGCTAATTCTTCCATGGTACTTACATATCGCCATGTCCATAATTCTATATTTACAGCTTCATACAACATCAAGTTCTTACATTCATACTCATGTCAATGCAGAATAGTAAATGTATAAAAACTAATACATATAAATACAAAATAAGTTGTTTAAAGATAAAATATAATAACCTCCACAAATTAAAGCAATTAGTAATATCACTATTGATGTTACTTAGACATTGATATCTGCATCAGGGTCAAACACGGAACTTAATGAACCTGAAATGCATACCGTCACATTCTAACTTTCATATCTATGGATGTGACATACTTAATGCATAAAATAAACAGTACAAATAGCATATCAAAATAATATAGCATAAAGATGACGAATAAAAAAGAATCAATACTAACATAATTGAGACAGATATCTGCATTTGAGTTTTAACATATATGTCCTTAACAAACCCACAGCAAACAAGTCAAATTGTCAATGCAGTAAATTTCTTATATGACAAGGTGTACTTTCAAATATAGCTTATTCATGTAAGTAATACAATATGAAAGAATGTACATAATGTGATTAAAATAGAAATTATATGTACAGTATACAAATTCTAGTTTAAAAAGATAAAAAATAATTTAAGATTAGTATCAATAAAAGTGTTCATGGTTTCTGAAACAGCCAAATTTCAGAAAATTGTGTAATCCTTGTTTATAGATAAGAGTACAAAAAAAATGGACAGATAAAAATCTGTTGTAAAAAAGAGAGTATGCAAGTTGTCAATGTAACGTTATTCAAAAGTGGATAAAGATTATATCGACACATAAGCAAAAAATATACCTTCCTCGTGAGCATTACTGTTTTCTGGGGCATTGCTGCTATTTGGAGCCAATGCTTCAGGCACTGAAGCAGGTGCTGCAGACCGAAGAGACTGCTGCTCAGTGTTTGCAGGTGCCACCCTTACAGTGTTAATAGGAACATAAATTGATGTAGGACCTGCATTCCCCTTCACAACTTTCACCTGTACCAAAAATTCACTTGCTTAACTAAAATTCAAAGAGAAAATCCCATACCCATGTAGAGAACACCCTTCTGCAAAAACTCACAATTGACGCATAGGACTTTTTAGGTCCATCCTCTTGGACTATAGAAGAAGCTGACTCTGCAACTGGATTAGCTTCATTTTGACTTGATTGAGCTGGGACCTCCGCAACCACCTCTTCTTCCACAACTGATCCTTCCTCATTGTCTGATGGGTCACAGACCTCCTCAGTGTCTTCACCATTATTAAGATTTTCCTCTGTGAGAGGAATTTCTGGGTCCAATGCAGGTTGATCATGATCATGAACAAGCTCTGGAAACAAAATAAGAGTGAAGCTAAAATGGTTCCAGAGGAAATGTTAAAATAGAAATAACAAAAAAGGGTGACACTGACCTGGGTCTGGGGTCAAGGGAGCTACCAAAGTGCTTTCACCAACACCATTAACTGACACGGGATTGCTCTCCAGTGCTTCGTTTTCATCCACATACCTAAAAACATCATTCAGGACAAAGTAACCTTTGTCTTGTGGAGCTAGAAAGAATGATTGTGCGAATTTCCTTCTCACGTTGTCCTTTCCAGTAAGCCATCCTGTTACTAAAACAAGCACCCCTTCTTTGTAAGAGTCCTGAGCATCTGCAGTCTTTATCTCTGCCTTATAGTCCTTGTAGTCCAGGGAAAGAATCTTGTCATTGATGGCCTGCTCCAAGGTGAAGTGTAATTAAAGTTCAAGCTTTCACTTTCATGTTCACGAACAAAACCAAAGGCAACATATAGCAAAGGTAAATTATTTTTCAGGTAATTAAGGAAAAAATAAAGGAAAGGCATAAAAAAGGGTAACTACAAAAAGTTTCGGTATAATCTGCTTATGCATGAACCATTGTTCTTTCACTAGATACTAACTATTGATCTCAACAGTTACATGCTTTTAAATTTGGAAGAGACACATACTTTGGTGTGGAACTTGGGTCCAGATATCAAACAACACAATTCTGACACTCCTGATGTGCCAACATGTTGTGTAACATTTATCATATCAATTGAAAAGTACAAATATTACTCACAATATAATAAGAGTAATAACCAAGAAAATTACCAAATCATTATACAAAATTTTCAAGGGGCCTGTGTAACAAGGACACCATTTTCTGAAATTTGGCCATGTTAGATACCATGCCACATTCATGGGTCAGACCCATGTTGATGATTCTATGTGAAGAAAGCTTGATATATCCTACATCATTTGCTTTCAATTAATTAACTATATAATACTAATGTATATCAGTATCTTCTAATTATGTTATTTTTATATTGAACACTTACACGAACCAAAGCACTGTACAGAATATCCTGTATTACACAAAATTGATCATACAGACATTCTGCATATCAGGTTTGTTGAGGTCTTCGTGTCTGACACTTAGTATGAGTGTCAGATGCTGACACATGTCTTTGTGTCTGAGTTACACAACAGGAGAAAGTGCTTATATTGACAATTAATTGACTTCTCCAAATCTACTGCAAGTCCATAACACCACAAAAGGTTCATGTCCCACTCATACAGCACATATACCCCATCAACATGCTGGTTAGATTTTTGAAGTGGAGGACCACCTCTTGCATGAGTCAAATTCTAAAAATCATCCCAATTAGAAAACACTAACCTGACAACATGAAGAGTAGAAACTCCTGATGATTATCCAGACTTTCCAACCTTGCAAAGGTTGGAAAAGATCCTCCAATATAATTATCAAAAAAAAAAAAAAAAGGATCCTCCAATATGCCTTGGAATCTATTGCATGCCCAGCATCAGCCTACTATTTTAAGGGACATGGGCATTGAATAAAAAAAGCAAACTTTGGGGTGCACCATCTGACATGGCTTTTAAGGAAGTCCTTGTCACAGAGCTAATTAATTTAATGCATTATTAAAAATGCTTGCTTTCTCTATGCATCCTTTCAGATTCTAACAAAGATTCAAGCGCAGTTGATAAAAAAAAAATATAGACCCCAATCAAGCACAGAAGATTGATAAAACAATATAATGTTTGTTCCAAGAAATTTACTTGCATAGTTGTCACCGATGTCATTACTCCATCAGGTTCTGGTCGGCTTAAAACACTTGAATCCTGATAAAATCTGTAAACCAATTCTGGAGATTGGTGGAGAATATGGTAATACTGCTCCACAAAGGCATTTCCAACCACTTGGGCACTGGGAGCAGGTGCAGGACTTGCCGTCTCCATTGCCATCTCTGCAGAAAATTCGTGTTCAGCATGTTGTAAAAAGAAAATCTCTAAATAATTTTTTAGCAGAAAGAACGAGGGATGCGGAGAAAAGAGAAACAAGGTCCCGATTGAATGCTAAAGGAAATGGAACATAACACCCGAAAGATGACAAAACAATAAAAGGAAACCAAAAAAACAAAATGAACACTAAATAACAATCAAAACCAAATAACAATAGAGTAACTCGAAGAATGAACTCAAATTGCGTCCCTCAGGCAATGGCTGACGGATACCCAGTGAAATTAAACTGGGGAAAAAAAGATAGGAAGAATAGGGCCAAAGCCAGAATGAATAAGAACTAAGAGATCTATAAATTTCGAAAGATAACTAGAAACCAGAATGCGAAGTTGCGAACTGAAATATTCAGAATTCCAAATCTTCAGAGAAACCTAGAAAAAAGTTAGAAAAAAAAAAAAAAAAAGAGCCCATCACCCTAAATCAAATATCTTAAGTCCTGATGAGCCATATCGATTCAGAGACTGACCCAAAACCCTAATTGAAAAAGATAAACAAAATGAAACCACACGATCCCACCCAAAATAAAAGGATTGTAAACCCTAGATCTAGACAGAATATGATGTAAAAATATATAAAATATAGCTCGAACCCTCCCCGTCCCTCTCCCAAAACAAAATTAATTGGAAAAAAAAAAAAAAAAAAAGAAGCTACCAACGAACCCTCCAAAGAAAAAAAACACCCACAAATCAACCAAAGCTACCAAACGAAAAACACAGCTCAATGACTACAACAAATACAAAAATAAACATCAAATCAACAGCTACCCAATACATGAAAAATCCAAACTTCATTGTTGATAGAGTGCCAAAACTAATCAAATAACAACAACAACTACAACAGTGAAGAAGAGAAACAGTAGAAACTCCAAAATCAACAAAAAAAATCAAATCATCCTAAAAGGATCAATGAAAATCTACAGATACAAAATAGCTAACAAGCAAGAACAAAAGACTGAAAATTTAAACAAAACAAAAACTAAAAATTACCTCTTAAAAGAACAAATGACTCTCCAGATGAGAAACGCAGAGAGAGGGGGCGAGGAAGAGATAGGGGCGCGTGTACTTTCTATAGATGAGCACGGAAAGGGAGTAGGAGGGACGGCGAACAGTAAGCGCACGAAGCAAGGAACAAATTGTAGAAAATTCAGATCTTATAGAAGAAGCGAGCGAGGAACTTGGTTTTTGCCTTCTTTTTTAATATTCGGGTTCCTTCAATCTAACCAACTGTGGTTGGATCTTCATTTAAGAGTGAGCTGTAGGCCCATGGCTGTCCAGACTCCAGATCCATCCGATTATGAAATCATCTAAACCTTGTTTTTCATTTTTTTTTTTAAGAAAAAACGTCTAAACTTTTTTGGATTCATGTTCATCAGGATATTTTGTGGGCCTTATGTTATTTCTACAACCATGTTGATATCTGGCTTGGCCATCTAGTCTGGGATGATATCCTCTGCGCCGCCCCCCTCTGTGACGCTCGGAAGCCAAGACGGGGGGAATCAATTCACTTTTTGGGGGTGAAGTGACAATTCCAAAAGTGAATTGATTCCCCCCATCTGCCTTGGCCCTTGTGCATCACAGAGAGGGGCGTCACAGAGGATATCGAGCCAGTCTATCTTGGAATCATGGAACTCCTCTAGGGGTGTGGAGGCTGGGCCAAGTTGGCAAGGCCAATGTCAGCAAGAGCTTAGTCTCACCTATGTATTTCGGTTCAAATTGGAATTGGGGTACAAACTCAATCCAATCCAACTTTTCGGTTTAAAGAAAGGCCCAACCAGGTGTGCAGTTCTTTGGTGAACAAGAAGCCTTTTGTGGGTCATGAGCGGCTACAGCATCGCTTTTCCAAGAAGGTTACGGTTTTAATCCCATCTTGCAGCATTCCGTAGTGCCTGTGTCAACGTCTATCTCTCCTGCCTATGGTGCAGGTCCTACACTATGATGAGACAATCAATAGACCTAATTATCCTACCAAAATAATCTGCCTTCGAGTATAACAATTTCGGATTGCATGAGCACAAAAGATGTGTGGATCAGGGTGAGGACACATCAG
>JAOXJP010000001.1:19238380-19267121 GCA_025762735.1 Platanus orientalis
CCTATAAGGTGCTGGCACTAGTATATGCCCTTTTCCTTACAACTGAACACAATAAAAAGCTATACATAGTATCACTAAACACTAATATGATTGAAAAAATTAAGAAACTTAGATTCCTTCAACAGACAAAACATAAGTTATGAACATAGCAGATTGACCCCATGGCTTAGCAAATGGACCTCCCATACCTAGTGAATCAGCAGTGCAACCAATGAACAAAATAGTGAATTGAATCTGCCAAATTGAAATTACTAACCAACCTAGAAATCAGGAACTGAGAATTGTGCCTGGATGGTAAAACCTAGGATCTTTCTCAAATGCACACCACTTCAACCTACAAGAATTAGCGCGCACAGCTAAACCTAGGATATCACAGGCTGAAGTGGCGGAAATGAACATGATATAAATTTTTTTGGGACGGGAAACTCAACAACTCCTTTATATATCAAGTCCTTAAATTATAGTAAATATCAAATCAAGGCATTTAAAAAACTTGATTCTCTTTGAGTAAAATTCAACCTATCCTAACACCAGTCATTCTTCTGTGTTTCTAAAAATCTTGTGTCCAGTAAAATGATACAAATTAAAAGGTCTCAACCTAAGCAGAAACAAGGCTAGGTGTGGGCAGGTAGGAATTGGGATTTTGGGTCTTGAGAATGGGATAACATTTATATCACAATCAGCATAACTATAGGCAGTGCAAATACTGTGGATGTACAGGTGTTGGCATTTGCATGCCTAATAATATGGGTGTGTGCAGGCACATTGGAAAATATGGGTGTGCAACGGTGTTGTGTGAGTGAGGCATCAAGTAACCAGAGTGGGAAAATGCCAAGGAACATGAAAAAGCAGCACATTTAACAGAAGCAGAAGAAGCAAATGTTAAATTCTTCACATAACAAACCACATTAAGAACTCTCACAGCAGAAAATAGCTCCAAAGGACAAATCCATATATATCCCTTTGCAACTTACCAGAGATCTAATCAATGGAAAAGACTTTGCCACCATTGGTCCAGCTAAATAAACCAGTGGCCACGTTTCACCTTTCTGCACTGCATGTTCCCCCAGTAAGGACAAAAAGTTCACAATCTGCTCAATATGCTCAGAGGTTTGCTGTAAGTGCTCTTCTTGCTTAAGCATCTCCAGACAATCCTCTTGAAATTTTGCACAAAAAGCAGTAAGCAAATTGCCTTCCTTCGTAGAAATGTCAGATAAAATTGCAATAATGCATTTCCCCAAGTCTTGCACATAGCCCATGGGGTACATGATATTCAGCCGATCCTTTGTTCTTTCTCCAAAAGGTTGAACATTATCATCAGATGAGCCAATGGACTTCCCTGAGAAGACATCATCCTGATTTTTTGGGCTGAGTACCGATAGGTAATCACGCCACATAAGCATTACAAGAATATTTTCAATAAGAGATACTTGGAAATGAGAAATAGTATCTACTCCATCAAAATATCTGCACATCAAAAAAGTGAAATAAATCAGATCCAATACATATATAATTTAAACATAAATAAAAGTTGCACGAGAATTCTGTTGAGAACAAGAAATAACATACTGAAATTTAAAATAATAATGATAAGAATTCACATCTAGATTATCAATATTTTTTATGAGTAAAAAATCCTCAATAATTACCCAATTAAGGTTGAAAAATCTCATACCTTGATGCATTATGTACTCCCCAAATAAAACAATCTTTAAATGACTTGAAGAATGCCAACCGATCTGCAGATGACGGGTAGGAAGGATTCCTTCCTGCCCATAGGTTCTGGAAAAAATTGAGAAAAAACTGCTCTCCAAGTATTGCTTTAGGAGGTATTGTATCTAACAACAGAACTAAACTTGGATAAGAAACTTGTTGGGACCCATAGCATCCATTCCTCAAGAAATGCCAAAAGCGATTCAATACAGTCTTTTGAATATTGGCAAGGGTCCAACTGTCTGGAAAACTTTTAGAAAATAGCAATATTGTCTCCCACATTGAAGAATGACATGTTGGATCCTTTTCTTGAAAAGCACCAAGTATTGTGGCAGATAGAGTCTTCATATTTTCTTGATTAAAAACACGAGGAATGTGTTTAATGAAACTCCCTAACACTGAATATGTAGCTGACCGAACACCGGGGCTTTGAGACTTAAGAAAGTCAATAAAATATTTATGAGTGGAGAACACTTTTTCAGCAGAAGAAATAGCAGTTGCCCGAGCCTTTGAAGCATTTTTTGGTTCAGCAGTTACATTTTCAAAACCAGGTCGTTGTAATTGCATCCCCAACAAGATATCAATAAGTGTGGCTAATGCCAATAATGATGAAGAAATCACCTGCGATCCAAGAAACCAGAATGCATAAAATGGTGTTAGAGATGATGACTAACACCTTGGACACATAAGATAAGCAACAGATAAGAGATGCTTTGTGCATCAATGCATGCAGAATCCAGAGGTAACAGAACCACCAGAAAAGAAAAATAAACAATGAAGAGAGGACATAGGTACAGTAACCTGTTGCACCCAATCCAATAAGGTGGTAAGGGTATGAACAGGATACAAATGTAACAGGGAGCATTCTACCATAAAGCATAAAATACAGTTCAACAGGTTAAACATACATAACACATCATCTGTAAAGAAAAAAAAAAGAAACAAGGTTCTGTTTACCTATAAATGCAACAGTACATTATTTAAACGAAGAACAGAAAAAGATACAAAACATCAAACAACAAATGCAAAATTCCAATCTGGAGGTAAGGGTATACACAAGGTTATATGAATCAGAAAGTCAGAAACCACTCAGGCATCCTTCAGGTTGGGTCTCTGTGATGTTCCCAACCTATTGAACACTATAAAGGCTATGGAGACCATGGTCCCAAGGGTGTGAGCTTTTGCTTGGAAATCCCTAATAACAATAATATTGTGGCTAAACAGCTTGAAAAGCATAGAATTCCATGTCATAGCCATGCAGCTATTCCCATGTAGTGGTTTTGTGGTTGAAGTTTAAACCTGTTTATAGTTCAAACTATTGACTGAGCACTCCTTACAATGGTTCCAAGGACCTTCGCTTCTCTTTGGTAACCACTATGGTCTAAAATAATGGCCATATTTCCAAAATATCCCTTGGTATTTCACCTTCCCAAAGGGGGAAATTTAAAAAACTACAGAATTCCGCACTTTACAATACATAACTGATTGTCCAAAAAGATCAGTTACACTTTGGCCTTCAATTGTTCTTTTCTACATAATATTTCCACTACTAGGGTATCTCAATTGAAGTTTTGACCAGACCCATAGTTTTTTCTTTCAAACATACTTATATGAAACCCCAAAAAATGCCTTTTCACCTCATTTTTTTTGTTGGGGGGGGAGGGGGAGGCAAGGGATTGTTCAATTCCAAACTAATAACCAACACCTCCACTTTGATTATATGAGATCAAATCATACTATGAAAAGAAACAACCATCTCCACTCGCTTTTGTCCCTAACCAATTCTAAGGTTCTCTTTTCCCCCCTTAGTTCTTTTCTAGTTTCCATAGATGTAGTATCGATTTCTTTTTTGGATAGGTAAAAGAAAATTTTATAAACTAAAGGACAAGAATCACCATAACTGTATAAATACTTTACAGAGTGGACATCAAAACGACAACAAGAGCCTGGGCCAGAAAATATTTACAAAATACTACCCTACTGTACAATTAATCCCAATAATAGTAGCTCAATCCCCTAACAAATCCCTCCTTAAATTCTGACAATTTCTACAACATAAGGGCCCAAAAGTAAATCCTTTCCGTTACTCTTCTAGTGACTCTGTAGGCTTGTTTCGTGCAGCTCTGTTGTTCCTATCCAAACACAGAGACCAACAGACTGCTGCTGGAACCAATCTCCATAGTGATTTAAATCTGCTGATTGTAAATGTAGTCCTGAAACCAAACACCAGACTCCCAAAGTCTAGGACTACCCTATGCTGACTGAACTCAGCAACCATTACTGTCTATACTTTCATTCCAAAAAGTCAATGGATCAGCACGTGAGAAATAGATTCTCCACTCAAACATAGATGACAGGCATAGACCTCGCTGAACCAAGTTGTCCATTATCAGAATACTACCCAAAACTGCAGTTCAGAGGAAAATTGAATCACTGTAGGGACGAGGTGGAATCAAATCTCCTTCAACTGGATTCTATAGGAGTATTGGGGGCACAGCATGTTGAAGCACGACCTAACAGTGAAGATGCCACAGGTTTCCAGACTCAATATCTTACAGTCATCTTCATTGAGCTGAATCTGACAGCCTTCCAACCTGGTCGATTGGGGTCTAGGGAATAGATACAGGATTAATCTATGGAAAGAATTGGAAAAAAATCATCAATAGAATACTTAATCATTTTAATTTCAACTTTTTTTTTTTTTTTTTTTGAGAGGTAAAGATGTAATTTATTGAAGGTAACAAAACAACAAAAGTACAACAGACTATGATCATTGGGAAGGTGATGCTAAAATGAAAGACAAGAACAAGATAAAGACAACTACGCTAAGCAGGAGAGTCCAATCAAAACACAAAACACATTACACCTCCTCACACCATATGGCATACCACACCAACTCCTCATAATCTGACCAAACCGAGATCCATTCAAAAAGGATATTATAGATACATGACACTAGATCACTCTGGCTTCTATATTTATCCATAAAGATCCTGCTATTCCGTACCTTCCAAAGCCCCCAATATATGGCCCCTAGCAAAGCATATCAAACGGAAAGGGGGAATCTCTCAAGACCACCAATCCACCAACCCGAGAGCAATGAATATGCCCCACACCCCTTTAGCCATAGAGCAATGAATGAAGATGTGACTTACCGATTCCTCCTCCTCTATGCAAAGAATACACCTATTAGCCAAATTTCAACTTCTACTCTGAAGATGATAGAGGATTAGAATTTTATCCACAAAAGTATTCCAAAGGAAGAAGAACACTTTAGAGGGAATATACATATTCCAAATGCCTTTGTGAGGAATAAAGACTCAGTGGAGTTTGGTAACTTGTCATAAAATGATTTAGAATTGAAACAACATTTTCTGTCAAGTTTTCAGATTCACCTATCATTGCCATTCGGCACAGGGTTGATACTACCCAATAGCTCCAATAAATTCACAATTTCTCCCACCTCCTAATCATTAGGAGCTCTCCTCAATCCTAGATCATAAACCCTCTTACTAGAATCATAGCAATTTGGCACAAAAGCTTGAAGATCCAAAGCCAATCTAAAGATATTCGAGAAAATCTCATTAAGCAGGGCCTCCCCCACCCATACATTCTTCCAAAAGCCAAATAGAGGAAATAATTTGGAATACTTGCAAGGGAGCTTTTAATCAAAATAAGTCTCCCCCCTTTGTACAATAGTGGAGCTTTTCGAGAGTCGAGCCTTTTCATAATTCTTTCCACCACCGGCTCCTACACCCCCCATGAATGAGGTTTGGCCCCCAAAGGTAATCCAAAATAAGAAGCGGGAAGGCTGCCAACCTTACACCCGAAGATCATGGTATCAAATATCTCAAAATATCTTAAATATCTTTTGACATATAACCATGTCTACCAGGACCGACACGACATATTCATATACCGATACAATTTTGATTAACATGATGTACGATGTCGGTGTGTTTGAGCGAATATTCCCCATTTTACAATGTATTATTGCCTAATATCGACATTGTGTTATTATGATAAAAATTTATATGAAAAACGATAAATTTTAAAAAAAGTAAAAGGAGGAAGAGGAAGAAATTGAAGTTAAGAAAAGAAAATAAAGATAATCTACTTGTTCCCTTATGCTTATACGATTATATTATAATATTTTTGTCAACCATTATGTATGCATGTGTATTTTTAAAGAATATTAAAAATTTAAAATACAAGTGTACTAAAATAAGCTACAATTCCTAATGAATCTATTTGTTTCCTTGTGTATATGTAATTAGATTAGAATATGCTTCTTAAGTTTCCACAATTTTTACAATATTTCTTTTCGATATTTCCGACATTTATGATATATGTCTTATTTTGGCTTGACCGATATTTCCACCGACACAGACATTTTGAACCTTGGTAATAATTCCTCTTGCAAATCCCATTGAAGGAAGGCATTCCCACCCTGGATCCCTAAACCTCCTCTATCACCTTCTGGTCCACTCTTCTCAACTTTGATTTCCTTCACCATTCTTCTCTTCTTTTTGCTTCCCAACCCCCGCACATTCCATGACATGATTGGGATCTTCATATTGAAACCATCCCACTGCCCCTAGCCTTCCTCTCCAAGTTACTTGCATTGATGACTTCCCCTTTCTCATACAACAGCCCCCTATTGCAACTAAAATGATCAAAATCTAAGTTTTCTCTCACTCATTCTAACAAGCTTGTTTAAGTCCATTTCACCATCCCTGGTACCTAACTTATGATAAGGGTCATCAGCCTATAATTTAGCTTCGCTAACTACTTTCTTGTACACCAATACCTTTCTCAATTTTCCTTCTTCCTAGTCCTTTTGCCAATCCTTATGACAAGACCTCTTAGCTCTAAGATTTGTTTGAACTTCATCATTTTACCAAAGTTTCTTTAGATACTTGCCCTTTCCTTGTTGACTCTCTGATGACCATTTTCATTAATCTTTCAATAAAGCTGGCCCTTTCATTCCACATAACATTATTTCTTCTTCCAAATTCCATTTTCCTTTATCAATTTCTCTCTCTATTTTTTTTTTTTTTTAATGATGATTTTTTTGTCTTTACATATCAGTAGTTCTCTTTATAGATTCCACTGCCTACTTCAATAATCTATCATTTCTTTCTCTTTCAACTTTTAATACAAGCATCTAAAACCAATCCATTTCTATGGGAACCCTTGTTTACTTTTCATAGCAACCATGTTCCATGCAGCATGTTAGTTCCAAGAACACCTTAGCTATCCCTTGCCCATTCTCACTACATTTGGGTGATATTGCAGCACATCACTTCCAGGGAATGCCCTAGCATGAAGTCAAAAAAAATGAAATTTCAGGATTCATGTATATATGGTATAGCTTAAGGTTTTATGCCGGCTGTCAACATGATGCAGCCCTCCCTTGCCCATTCTTACTACATTTGGGTGATATTGCAGCACATCACTTCCAGGGAATGCCCTAGCATGAAGTCAAAAAAAATGAAATTTTAGGATTCATGTATATATGGTATAGCTAAGGTTTTATGCCGGCTGTCAACATGATGCAGCCCTCCTTTATCCGAGCTTAGGATTAGAAGTGCAAAAAAATATTGGCAGGATTCGACCAAAAACAACATGAGTTGATACAAAAGCAATCTAACCCTCCTGGACTTCAATGGGTCCAAACCCCACTTTTAGTGAACTCTACTTTCAAAACTCGAAAGATAATACAGTCAACAGTTAAGATGAAAGCTCAACAAGCTCCTCCTGGCCGTAACACTTCCAAAAGCTACTAGTAAATGATAATGCGCTAAATTTAGCATACAAACATTACCGTTAATATATATATATATATATATATATATATATAGAGAGAGAGAGAGAGAGAGAGAACTTTTTAACTCTGTTGAAGATTATAGAGTAAACTGAAACTGTCATGTTGAATGCCTAACTCCACTTAAAAAAAAATTTCGATAAATCTAACTCCACTTAAATTAGTACAAAGAATTAAGCTTTTAGTTTCAACTTTAAATAGAATGAGAAGACGCTAGTCATATTAAGAGCATGAGATCCACCAATGAAATTACTCTCCAAAAAACCAAACAAACTTCATGTAGTGTCTAGATATTATCAAGAGAGCTGTTGACTACACTGTCACATTAAGTAGCATATTAACCACTCCAGCAACAAATTAAGTTAATGCAAAGATCATGTACAAAAAAAAAAATGCCTATAACTGAAACTCAAAACAATCACCTGGTTCACCGTCTCCTGTATAACCATAATCTGCGAAAAAGCAGCTTCTGTAGAAGGGACACTTGAAGTGCTACCTGGTTCATTAGAAGAATCTGTGGAATTGAAAGGGCTTGGAGAAGGAGAAGATGGACCTAACAATTGAGAGTTTTTCCCCTTCTGTTTCTTCCCTTTTGTAGCTGGAGCTGAGGACTGTGGAATTGTTGTTGTGGAAGACGATTCAACAACCTTTCCATGCACATCTGTTGAGGAATCTTGAACTTCATCCTCAACAGCACTTGAAGGCGTTACACAAACATCATCAACTTGCTGATTCTCCACATTATAACTTTCAGCAGACAATGCACAGCAACCTCTAGCCATCTCAACACTAAGATCTGAAGCCTGGGAGCAAAAGGATTTCTCCTTTTTCTCTGCAATAAGAACATGGGGTTCTCTATGAGAATCAAATTCATCGTTCTGACTGGACCCAGCCTCACCCACATCTTTAACCCCCACCTCAACACTCTCCACATCATTGTTGACAATAACATCTAGCACCTTAACCTCACCCCTTCTCATACCCTGTGTGACCTGATTCTCAGAGGATGGAACAGCCATTGATAGTATCTCAGAAGGAGTTATCAAATGAGTTGGATGTTTGAATGTGATAGGAGGATTAGGCACCATAGTAATGTCACTTTCTGCAACTTGGTTTTCATCCTTCCTGGATTTGTCGTCCAAGGAAGGAACATCGGATAAGTTTGTAAGAACCGTGTCCACTTTCCTATCAACCAAATAATCAACTGGTTCACCATGATCATCAAGTGGGGAACCTGTCTCAAAGTTATTTGATAGACTTCTAAAACCAGATAGTTTTCCAGACAACCTTGGACTCAAAGGAGGAGGTGGTGGTGAAACATGGATACTATCGGCATCAGACATTGCTGATAGCAATGCACTTCGCTTAGATTCAATACTCGAGGTAGCCAATTCTTGCAAGCCAGGAACCTCAGCAGAGTCTGAAATTACAGGATATCTAGAAGAGGGTGCACTCTCGGAGCTGTTTACTAAGACAGGTGGTTTGGGTGCAGCACTTCCTACTGTCATCTCAGTAGATGTACTTACATAATAAGATGACTCCAAAGCAGTGAATCCAGCCGAACTAGTTGTATTAAAAGCACGAGAAGCACTGGAGTATGTCTTCTCTAACCCTGCAGTCTCCAGTGGTGGTGGCAAGCAGAGAGACAAATCCAAAGCGTACTGTTGAATAGCCTGTGTCTGGACACAGTAAACCTGAACAACATGCTCCCCTTCAGAACTAGTTCCAGTAAGACTCAAAATAGGCATTGTGACCGTAAATTCTGCGATATAATCCATACGGGTCGCAGCTGGATTTGGACCATATTCTATGTGTATGGCATATATAGCATTCTTCTTGGCATTTGCAAGTAGAATAAGGCCTGCACACGGCAATGCTACAACTTGATTAAAGAATGCCTCCTCGACTTGGGGTTGATCAGAACTTCTTAAGTCCAAAGACTGAGTACACTGCCATGACTCAGCATCAGTTGGCAGCAGCCAACCTTCTTGGCTTGCCGAGGCCCATAACTTCACTTCCCGATTTAGTGGGCCCTGCAAACAAATATTTAAAAAAATATTTATCCAGTTCCTATATCCATATTTGTCAAAGCAAGGCAATGTTTAATGGTTGCACAAAAAAAAATTAACATTTTAACCAAAAAATCTAAGAAAACTATTTTCCCCATGACATGATAAACCATTCCAAGGACACCGAAACCACAAAATCCATGTAAACAGACTAAGCATATTCAGAAACTTTACTTAATGAACAAATAAAACTGAGGAAGCAGTACCGCTGTGAAAAGATTAATGTGATCAGGGCGGTTAGGAGCAGTTAAGAACATAACCGAGTAAACAGGTTGACCATCATGTGGCCTCAGTACCAGAAGGGGTGGTGCTTTACGATCTTCCCATATCTTTACCTGTTGCAATATGACCAACACAGAACAGGCAAACAATATCATTTATGCTTCTGAACCACACAAGAAATAATAATCAAATCAAGAAATAAGTTAAAAACTGGAAAGAAAAATGATAAACACAATATTACAAATTACATTTTTTTTCAAATCCCCCAAATTAGTTAAGCAGGTTAAAATTCAAGAATAACTTATCCATTCAAGGAGACAAATCGTTTTTGTAATCTCAGAAACAGTACCAGAAAGTCCTCTAGGCCACAAAATTTAGATATTATCAAACATCTAACTGTTTTTAACACATTAAGTGACTGGCCATTCTTCTGAAGTATAATCAAGAGTTTGTAGGTTCTTTTCAAAATTACCCGGAGAAGATAATCCTGTTTCTCTAAGCTCAGAAACAGTATCAGAAGGTCCACTAAACCATGAAATTTAAATATTGTGATGCAGTATATAGGTGCATTTATGAACATTCAGAGATTTAGGCAATTATGCAAAGCAATAAGAAGAAATAAACTGGATTCCTATTCTCAAAATCAAACAAACTTGAGTCTCAAATCTCAATTAAGGTTCAAGTAATAAAATACTAACTACCAAGATTAAGACCAAATAAAATAATGAAACTAATCAGGTTATTATGCAAATTAAAATTGACAAACCTAATGCAAACTTAAAGAATAACAGCAACTAATTCAATGAAGTAATGACCTAGCAACAATTAACTAAACAGGGAAACAATGGGTAGACAAGGATTTCGGTAAAACTGCTGTAAGGGTAAAGGGGACTGTGATGCGGAATCCAATGCAATTTATATGCGAAACACTAGCAGCTGGTCTCTAATAATATAAAAATTTCTCCAATAAACAACTTAGAAAATTCTGCCTAGTAGCAGTTCCGTAATTTTCCTAAAAAGTGAAATTACCAAAATACCCTTCTGACACATCAGAAATTTTCGGGTCTTGGGAATCTTCCGACAGACTATAAAGATGCTTTCCTCTAAATTTCACCCAAATCAAGGCCCCAATGTATATAAATTTTGCTTTGAACTTTGCTGAGATAAGGTGTACCGCCTGGGATAGCTTCAGCCATTCCCTACTTTTTAGGGATTGGGTTTGATTATGAAAGGATACCACAAGAGTGGTTGTCCAAGGCTTAAGGAAGTGGCGGTGGACTGGTTTGTAGAGATTTGGAGAGATTAAAAGATGGTGATGAAAAGAAGGGATGATTTTAGGTTCCTGTCTACAGCAAACTTTAATGGAGATCGAGGAAATAATGAAGGGAGAAGAAGGAAAGAGATAGAAGAAGATGGGGATTAGAGAAAGAGAAAATTTTCTTACCTTGGAATCGTAGAGAAGAGAAGGAGAGGTTTCCCACACATGGGAGTCTGTCAAAACAATTTCTTATTCATTCTCATAGCCCAAATCATTACAGCATTAGGGTATTAATCCCTTTTAAAACTTTAGACCCAAAACTCCCTAAAATACCCCCTATACTAGTCACACGACCAACATTCATTCCCCTTCATTTTTTTTACTTAAAATTAATAAAAACTTCCCTAAATACCCCTAAAACACTATTAACTAATAAACTCTATTCTAAAGCAGCAAAAGAGCCTTATTACATGCTTAAAATTCAAAATTAAGAAACCCTAAACACTCCTCTACCATGGACATCTCCCATTGGTCCTCTTCCCTTAAGATTTCTTCCTCTTAGGCTTCCAAATAGGATAGGATTTCTCCAAAAACTCTAATGCTGCTGCATCAACTCCACCCCTCTGAAAATAACTCAACCCCATTGAGTTAGAATGGGGTCCATGGATACCATCACCTCCAAGAATCTGATGAAGCAAGTATGATCCAGCCATCTTCTTAAGCTTGATGTTTCCCATGTCTGGACAATAAACCATAATCACCCTCTTCTTATCATGCAAGAAAGAATAAGTGTTTTTGAAACCACAATATTGCACTTTTCTATCATATAACCACGGCCTTTCAAGTAATATATAACATACTTTAAGTGGTAGTACATCACATAAAACCTACTCAGTAAACCCACTAATCTTATAGGTAGTCATGCACCTTTCCCGAATCTTCAGATTAGTATTGTCTACCCATGCAACCTTATAAGGTTCAGGATGTGGTTCAATTTTTAAACTTAACTTCTTGCAAGCTTCTTCAGACACAACATTGGCACAACTTCCTCCATCAATGACAAGTGAGTAAAGTTGTCCATTACATCGCACTCTGGTCTAGAAAATACTATTCTGCCTCCAATCCTCAGAATCTTTGACCTCTTTCGTGGTCAAGACAGGGCAGAGAACAAGCATAGGGCCATCTTGCTGTTGCGCAAAATCATTCTCAACTTCCACAATCATATCCTCAGTCGGCATGTACATCTCTATATCCTCATCACTCTCAGCTGTAGCCTGCTTATCTGCAACTCCGACGACACGCTGAGGACACTAAGTAGATATATGGTTAGGACTTCCACATTTAAAACATATCCTTCTACCCCCCCAACTAGAAGACTCTGACTGTCTGACTCTAGGTGGTGTAGAAGCTCTGTTGTGTTTAGATGTTACTGTAAGGCTCCACTAGGCTGTGGCCTGCAGGTTTGCTCACGGAACCACCATATGTCTGGCTCACGGCCCTATACGAACCACTAGATAAAGCTCTCTTAACTTGGAGCCCCAAAAGTCCATCTTTCACCTGATAAGCAATCTGCATTGCCTCATCTAAGGAAGGTAGTCTAGAAGAATACAATCCAGCTGCAACTAGAAGATGTAAACCTCGCTTGTACATAGCCACCACAATATCATCCTCCCATCTAATCTCAACTCGTGCCAACAAGAAATAAAATTGGGATGTATACGCCTCAACTGTAAGATCCCTACTGCAACTGCATAAACTCCAGATGAACTCTTTGTCTGTAACCTGGGATCTCAAACCGTCTCTTCATGGCTGCTTTCAAGTCCTCCTAATTTCTTAGAATACCCAGTCTTCTATGTTCTTCTTCTATAATTCTCCCACCAAATGTGGGTTGTGTCTTTCAACTTGGCTTCAGCAAACTACAGTCCCTTGTTCTCTGGGATATCATGTCAAGTGAAAAACGCCTCAACACTATGAATCCAGTCATGGAAAGCATCTAGATCTTGGTGTCCATAAAAATCCTGCACCTCCAGCCTCACATATCTATCCAACTCATGACGACCTGCATGATACATATAATCTCAATCTCCATATCAACACCTATGTTGTTCAATCCTAGGCTACTCATATCTAACCTGATCATATCTAGGCTACTCAAGTCTATCCTGATCATATCTAGGCTGCTCAAATCTAATCTGACCCTACCTGGAATAAATGATCTCATGCTGAGTTTAATGGTTTGTCCCAATACCATGCACCCTATGAGATTGCCCTAAAGGAGGCAGCTCTAATTGGTGACTATCCTTTTCTGGCAAAGCTGATTGATTATCTATAGCAGATGCATCTAAAAGAGGCAACCTAGCCATAAACTCAGCAAACATCTTGCGTGTCTCCTGTTGCATTTGATCCATCATGAATGTAAGCTTAGACTCTAAGGCTCCTAATTCTTGTCTGAGGTTCTGAACATCTCCCTTTATAGTTCAAATGTCAGTACTATGTTCATCCACTATACTGGATAGTGTATTAATGATGTGAACCATGTTTACCTCTTGAGAAATTTTAGGACACAGAAAATCCAAAGAAGAAACTTCCCAAGAACCCAACTAGATAGGACTTAGTTGAAAGCTTGCTTTGATACCAAATGATGCGGAATTCAATGCAATTTATATGCGAAACACTAGTAGCTAGTCTCTAATAATATATAAATTTATAGCCCAATGACAGTTTCGTAATTTTCCCGAAAATTAAAAAATCACCAAAATACCCTCTGACATGTTAGAAATTTTCGGGCTTTTGAGAATCTTCCGAGCAAATTATAGGGATACTTTCCTCCAAATTTTACCTAATTGGGATGCCTCTAGCTATATAAACTAGAAAACACTTATTTAAGCAAGATGTTTTAATGTAGAACTTCAATGGAAAAATCAGCAAAGTATGGGGATTTCGATTATCCTTCGGATTCAAATAAATGTAAATATGCAGTAGTTTAAATAAACAACAATCTCACACTGAAATTTAGATGAAATCAAAGCCAAATAGTAACCCCTACAATACTAAAATATGCTCTGTTTACACACAGATACTGTAGCAGAATTCTTAAAACAACCAATAAAGTGTTCACCAAGAAACGTACAGTCAATATCTGTAAGAGTTGTGCTTACCTCTTGTAGATGTCCCAAATATCTCTTAAGATTTGTAGAGACCTCACCCAAATCAAAGCCCCAAAGTATATAAATTTTGCTTTGAACTTTACTGAGATAAGGTGTGCCGCCTAGGATAGCTTCAACCAGTCCCTACCTTTTAGGGATAGGGATTGGGTTTGATTATGAAAGGATACCACAGGAGTGGTCGTCCAAGGCTTATGGAAGTGGCAGTGGACTGGTTTGTAGAGATTTGGAGAGATTAAAAGATGGTGATGAAAAGAAGAGATGATGTTAGGGGGCTTTCTACAGAAAACTTTAATGGAGATTGAGGAAATAATGAAGGGAGAAGAAGGAAATAATGATCTCCCAAACCCTTGTTTGCTTTCCCCCTATCAATACAATCTTGTTATTCGGCAAAAAAAAAAAAAAAAAAAGAGATAGAAGAAGATGGAAGAAGATGGGTATTAGAGAAAGAGAGAAATTCCTTACCTTGAAATTGTAGAGAAGAGAAGAATGAGAGGTTTCCCACGCATGGGAGTCTGCCAAAAGAATTTCTAATTCATTCCCATAGCCCAAATCATTACAGCATTAAGGTATTAATCATTTTTAAAACTTTGGACCCAAAACTCCCTAAAATACCCCCCTCCTATATTAGTCACACGACCAGCACTCATTCCCCTTTATTTTTTTGACTTAAAATTAATGAAAATTCCCTAAATACCCCTAAAACACTATCAACTAATAAACCTTATTCTATGGCTGCAAAAAAGCCTTATTACATGCTTCAAATTCAAAATTAAGAAACCCTAAACACTCATCTACCATGGACATCTCCCATTGGTCCTCTTCCCTTCAGATTTCTTCTTCTTGAGCTTCCAAATAGGGTAGGATTTCTCCAGAAACTCTAATGCTGTTGTATCAGACTGGTTTAAAGTTTGTAAAGGCTATGGTCATAGCAAAACAGCACAGATTAATAGAGGATTAATATGGGCTTTAGGCAGGTTCAGCTAAGGATTAGGATGGGGTTAACCGGGTCATAACAGGTTCTGGTTATAGGTAAGACAGCAAAGTATTAAAGGGGTTTAGAGGGGTTTAATCATAGGCTGATGGGTGATAAGGAATATGACTGAAAACAGTAGGGAGTTGGGACTGATTAAAGCTCAGGTTTACAGCTACATACAGTAGGCCACAGATTCAGATTTCAAAACTGATAACAGCAGATAAATTACATACTTTTATTAATTTAAAAACAACAACTTAGTAATATGGTTGTTGGAGACTAAGTTAGCCATTATTATCCTCCAATAATGGCTTTCTTCATTTCACATGGTATATGCCTTCTTCACATTACAAAATGTCTTTCAACCACCCCGTTCAAAAAAATAAAAAACACATTACAAAATTGTAATGGAGTGTCTCTGTAACACGATAATAGAGATTCAATACAATAATGAAAACAAATGCTAATACTTTGTAATCTGGTCAAAACAGTAGCAGTTCCTAGTTGAGATTAGAGATCTTCGATAATACCAGAAGAGATTAGAATCCTAAGACTCTTTCCAAAGCTGCCGCAAGAATAGGAATCAATGCGATTTCTATTCTCCTCCAAAAATCAACAACAGTAACACCTCCACAGTCTGCTACAAGTTTTCTGGTTATGTATCTCCAATCAGAACTCAACGATCAGCAAGACAATTTCTAAACTGATGTGGCTGCAAGGGAGAATTAGGATAGATGATGGGTTTGAATCTGCAAACTCCAGGGATGAAAAGTTCTAGTGATGCTGCAAGCTAGAAAAGAAGTTGAGGCAGGATCTCTTGAAGGACACAAGAACAGGGAATAGGTTTGAGGCTAACCACAGATCAGATATTATTAGTACTTGGGTTTTAATGGAAGGAAAATAAGAAAGAAGAAGGGAAAAAATAAGGTGATGGAGAAGAGAGAGATTCAGCAGGAAACTTTCAAGAAGGGTTCTTGATGGTTAATGGAGGCTTAAAATTGCAGGGACAACAAGAAAATTAAAGAAGAAGAAGAGGGGAAGATAAGGAGAAAATTCCTGCTGTGGAGAAAACCCTACCCCACGACTTGAAAAATCTCAATCCAAGTCTCAAACTCCAGGCAAGCTTGAGAGAGAAATTAGCAAACCACTCGTTGGATGGAAACAAAGCAATAATCTATTAATTTCAAAGTAAAATAAATAATGTAGCTCTCTGGGTTTATATAACCCACGATCTAACCAAAAATCCAAATCCCAATATAATTTGTAAAATTTACAAACTCCTTATGCAAGTCTAATTCTACCTAAAGACCTCAACTTCTAATTACATTCCAAGACATAAAAATAAATAAATAAACACTACGGCTCTACTCAATCCAAAGGGCTGGTCTGGATCTCCTCCTATGATAAATCCACCAAGCTCCATCATGTGGGCTGATGTCCTCATCAACTCTCCCCGCCTGGGAAAGATTTGCCTAAACTTGTTGCACAATTTATTAATAATTGGCTGTCCTTCTGCACTGCAATCAAAAGTTTCAGGTTCTATTCCAACTACTAGGGGAAGAAGAAAAAGAAGATTGACTAATTAAGAAAATCAGGTTGAAGGTCAGTACTCATCCAAATAAAAGTTAATTTTCAACATTTCTTAAACACAGATACTGGTTATTGTTGGAGATCATATATGTAGTTTATGTATATGGAGCAGGGTTGTAATTACATGTATGAGGGTTTAGATAGTCCTTTTTTGTATTTGTATTACACTTATATGGTATTCCATTCATATACGGTATACTGCATATACAAAGTACATATAGAATCAATAGTCAAGAGAGGAATAAACTCTTCTACATTTTCCCAATTTCCTCATCTTTTCCTCCTCCTTTATTCCATCAAGCACAAAACCCTAGATCTTTATCAACCTAAGCATCTAATCTAAGTTTCAACTTGGTATCAAAGCCAAACAGAACCAGGGGAGTTTATCAAACACGTCATCGTTGGCATCAGGAGATCATACTACTGATGACAGCATCCATATGGGATTGACTACCAAGAAACTGTTGCACCAGTGGCCAAAATGAACTTTATAAGAGTCTTGATATCTCATGCAGTAAATCAAGAATGGTCACTCTTGCAACTAGATATGAAGAATGTCTTTCTTCATGGAGACATAGTGGAGGAGGTTTATATGAGGCAAACCCCAGGTTTTCAGTCATATATAGGGAAATGAAAAATGTGCTGATTAAAGAAAACATTGTATCGGTTGAAGTAGTCACCAAGAGCATGGTTTGAGAGCTTTGGAGGTGCTATGGTAAGGAATGGGTACAAACAAAGCCAAGCAAATCATACGTTATTTGTGAAGCATGAAGGAAGAAAAGTAACAACTCTCATTGTTTATGTTGACATCATTGTGGCGACAAGTACCCGCATGAAATAAAGGTCTTAAAAGACTATTTAGGGAAGAAATTGAGATTGAAGATTCGGGGCAGCTAAGGTACTTCCTTGGGATTGAGGTGGCTCAATCCAAGAAGGGTATTTCCTATAAAAAAAGGAAATGTGTCCTTGATCTCTTATAGGACACAAGCATGTTGGGTTGCGAACCATGTGATAGACCGATTAATCCTAATTGTGAGCTATAGAATAGTAAAGGTGACTGGTTGATTGATGCATGGAGATACCGAAAAGTTTAGTGGGAACGTTGATTTATCTCTCACTAACTAAGCCTGATATCTCTTATGCTGTTGGAGTTATCAGTCAGTTTATGCATGCCTCCACTACTACACATCTTGAGGCAGCCTAATGCGTTCTTCTGTATTTAAAAGGAATCCAGGTAAAGGACTCTTACACAGAATGATGAGAAGTCTTAGAGTTGAGGCATACATAGATGCATATTAGGCAAGATCTACCACAGATAGGAGATCTACATTAGACTAGTGCACATTTGTGGGTGAAAACTTAGTCACATGGAGAAGAAGTAGTTTGTAGTGGCAAGGTCAAGTGCTAAAGCAAGGTTCAGGTCAATGGCCCATGGGATCTATGAACTCTTATGGCTTCAAGGATTGTGGACTGAGTTGGATTTCCTATTCAAGGCCAATGAACTTGTACTATGAACTCTTATGGCTTCAAGGATTGTGGACTGAATTGGATTTCCTATTCAAGGCCAATGAGCTTGTACTATGATAACAAGGCAGCAATCACTGTTGCTCACAATCCAATGCAACATGATACAACCAAGCAGTGGAGGTAACTCGTCCCTTCATCAAGGACCACCTACAACCAAGGAATATTTGTACTCTTTTTGCCAAAACAGATGATCAACTTACCGATATTCTAACCCAGGGGTTAAGTAGTGTTCACTTTTCCTCTATTGTTAGCAAGCTAGGAATGGGGGGTCTCTATTCTCCAACTTGAGAGAGAGTATTGGAGATCAGATATGTAGTAGTTCATGTATATGGGGCATGGTTGTAGTTACATGTATGTAAAGGGAATTGTGTTACGAGGCTTACGGGTTTTCTTGGATGCAAAGTAGATAGGTGGCCTCTTAAATATAGAGCTGCAAATTATCTGGTTTAAGATCCATATTTGATCAGCCTAAAGTAAATATGGATCAATAGATATCCAATCCGTTTAAATATCCATCTGATTATAAAAATATCCGCTTATAAAAGGACCAAATACAAATATATATATTCTTGCTTTACATTTCTGCGACTGACACTGCCCTTGTGGCAGTTTTGGCTCAACACGATGACTCTAGCAAGAAAGAGTCTGCGATTTACTACATCAGTAAATCACTGGTTGACTATGAATAGAGGTATTCCCCCAGGAGGGTCTCTTAACGCCTTCTTTTTTCTTTTAATCGGAGTTATTTCACAAAGATTGCCATGGTAAGGAAGAGGGGGGAAACAAGCACACTTAGAGAGCACAGTACAATGGAGAGTTGTGTGTGTGTGTATATATATATATAAAGCCCTATTTAAATACCTTGGCCTCCTTTTTGGTTGTAGCCAAAGATTGGGGAATTTTTGTGATCTGATGGTAGAAAAGGTGGAAATGAGACTGTCTCACTGGAAAAGAAATTACATCTCTTTGGGAGGGAAGTAGAATCACTTTGATTAAAGCAGCTCTTACAAATATTCTAGTATACATCATGTCTTTATTCAAAATGCCGGTCAAAGTGGCTAAAAAGATAGAGCAACTCCAGTGAAATTTCCTTTGGAAGGGAGGTGGTGATAAGAAGAACCATTTGATTAAGTGGGAGGAGGTGTGTAAGGCTATGAGGTATGGAGGTCTTGGAATAGGGAAATGCTTGTGGAGATTCTTTTCTAAAAGGGGTTCATTATGGAAATCTTTTATTTTCAACAAGTACGGGTCTGATTCAAACGGGTGGGATTGCAATCCCTTTTTGAATTCTCATGCTTCTTTGACTTGGAAACATTATCTTATGTTCTTCCGTTGTTTCTCCCCCACACTTGTTTCGTTCTTCGTAATGGGTATAGAATTAGATTCCGGAAAGATTGTTGTTGGGATGAAAATACTCTATTGGCAATCTTCTCAAGACTTCATCATCTCTCTTCTCTAAAATATTCCCTTGTGCCTAAAATTCTTTCTAATTCCCATGATGGTATTTCATGGAATCTTCTCTTCTCTAGAGATCTCAATGATTAAGAAGATTAGTGACACATTTAATTCCCCTTCTTGGTCACGTTCATATTTCCAATGTTGATTCTGATAGTCATGTTTGGGCTTTGGATCCCTTGGGTGTTTTTTCTTCAAATTCATTCTTCGAGAATCTTTGTCTTCAACCTTCTTTGGAATGCTCATTCCAATATAAAAATAAAATAAAATCATGTTCATATTAGTGCCTTCTCATATTCAGGCATTTTTATGGATTGCTTCTCTTGACCAGATGAACACTATGAATATTCCTCAAACAAGGCACCCATTTCTGGCAATTTCTCCCAATATTTGTGCTCTTTGTAAGAGAGACGGAAAATTAAGAGCCCATATCTTGATTCATTGCAAATTTTTGGGATTCATTTAGGATTATTTCCTACCGAGAATCTCCTTCTCTTGGGTTATGCCGGGTAGCATGGCTGATCTTACTTTCCAATGGCATGGTGAGTTCTTGGGTCCTCGTGGTAAGAGCTTTTGGATCATAGTTTCAAGTATCGACATGAAACCATCGAAACTTACAGATACATTTCCATTTCCATGGGTTCCGATTCGAACCAATATATATTTTTAAAACTACATGGTTTCAATGATATTATCAGTACCTCTCATCGATACCATGTACTTTTTGTCAATAAAATGTTAATTTTTGAAGGGTATTAATGGAAACCCATCGATTCTGTATCAGAACCAAAGGAAACTAATGCCAACTTCTATAGAATATATTGTTCATCATTTTTTTGTTCAAAAAAGCTTGATTCATACTAATATATACAAATTCAAGGGTTCTGCTTGAGTCCATTTGATAAAAAACCACAATTTCACTTCAGATCGAACTCGAAATCGAAAACTTTGGTAAGTCCCAATTAATAACTCATTTAAGAATATATTTTTTATATATTGCATCTTACAACCCGATCTCCACATTCACGGAGTTAGATTTTTTAATAAATTAATAATAAATAATCAGTAAACAATAAAAAAATTGAAAAGTAGACCAAATGCACATGGCTTGGTTTGATTATGTATGATATAAGCATGCATGATCTACATAATTCTAAAACATGGTATTTTTCTGACAAAGAGTTATTTATTTATTTAATTATGAAATAATAAAGATACAAAAAATGTAAAAATATAGATACATAGTAAATAAGAGAGAACATCAGAAAACATTTAGTTCGTGTTTTTCTCTTTTCTCCCATGTTTTACAGTATTTTTTACTTAATTTCTTATCCGTATGTAATGAGGGTAAGGGTATCGGTTCCCAACAATCATCATAAATGATTGTTTTGCATAAGTAATGATATATATGTGTGTACTAGTGTTTATTCTATCATTTTTTGGAAGTTTCATCCAAAGTTTCCAATGTTTTCATAAGATTTCCATGGTTTTCATGATTTTTACATGGTTGCCAATACGTTTCCATGGTTTCCACGATACGTTTTTGTTTCCATGGAGATCGAAACCTTAACCAAAACCGAAACTTGAACCTTGTTTTGGATCAGGATCCTCATGGAATGTGTTGAGGAATCTAGAATGAAGTAATAGAAAAAATGTTGACGGGTTGTGTAGGTCTCCTCTTGAGGTTGCAGAATCTATCTGCTTCAAGGTGGCTTCTTGGGCTGTTGCTTCCAAGGAATTCTATAGTGTGTCCTTGACTTAAATTAGATATTGGCCTTCTTGTTTTGCTTCCTTCTTATATTCCTCTATGTGATGTGTAATTTTTGCTTTCCTTGTATCCTAATTTGATTTTCCTGTTTTCTAATAAAATACGTTATTCATCAAAAAAAAAAAAAAAACATGTATGAAAAGGGGTTAAATAATTCGTTTTAACATATTTGTTTTACTCTTGTGTGACATACCATTCATATACGGTATACCACATGTCTGAAGTATATATATATCAATAGTAGAGAGAGGAATACACTCTCCTACATTTTCCCTATTTCCTCTTCTTTCCTCCTTCTTTCTTCCATCAAGCACAAAACCCTAGATCTATATCACTCTAAGCATCTAATCTTAGTTTCAACTGTTATACCCAAAAAAAAATAAAGCAGATATGTCGAAAGTCCTCGGACAGTTTCAATAGATCTATTTACCAAGCATTGCTTCCTAACTTCTTTAAAACCACCAATTTCACACGACACACGCAACCATGCAAGTAACCTCTTGATATCAGCTGATCAAGGGCCATATGTGATACAAAGTGCAGCAACTTCTTTATGAAAGCCTAGCTTTATAATTTTTCTCATTCCATCATATTTGCATTCAATGTTATACAAGCACTAGCAAAGCTTAATCACTAGCCTACTCCTTCATATAGTGAATACTAATACCTGAATTTAGAATATAACATAACTACAAAATGGAATGTTATGAAACCAAACTTCCTCATGTCTCCAACAACTTACCTCACCTCGTATCAGGTTATAAAATCAAGACAAATTTTAGCTAATGGACCACAATCCAACAGTTACCAACTTAATTAGAGGTCTGTGTAAGCTTGCATGATTCCAAAATAGACAAATACATAATAAACTTGCAAAGTCCATACGAAGAACCTAGTTCAGACCATAAAATCAACTCGAACAATATCAATAATAATAAAACAATCAGGAAAATATACAAACCGTGCCATCCGTTGATGCCGAAACTAAGCGGGTGGTCATCCACTGGCAAATTGACAAGTCAGTCACTTCCCCATCGTGTTTACCAACAAATTGGACCCCCTCAATCAGCTTGTCAACAGGGCACTTGAGAGGTTCTTCTGCTGAAAAAACTTCGCCTTTTCCAACTTTTGTGGTATCAATTTTCAGCACATGTTTTCCAATACCCACTACCAAAATTTCCTTTAAAACAGTATAGAGGTAGATAAAATGTTAAAGAGACTTCATAAACTTATACGCAACTCCACTACCAACAAAATACTATTAACAACCATATATATCCCACTAATTCCAACCATTGCAAGGAGGATCTAAAATTAATCCTTGACTTTTTTCTTTTTTCCAAAAATACATAATAAAAAACTTGTTATTACTTGTTTGTGAGAGTGCCAACAGACTCGTGGATGTACTGATTCTCCCTCTCCCGCTATCTGAATGGCAATAACAACTTTTCCTGTAATTTGGGGCTTCTCTTCTTCATCTGGACCTTCATTAATCTTCCATATAAAAACTCTTCCATCTATGCTTGCACTGCACAAAAGCAAGTAAGCACGCCTCTGAGAATAACCCGATCAAGGAAATGAAGAAGTACAAGCAAAGAGCAACCTGGCCAAAAGGTGAACATCCTCGGCAAAGAAAGCCATGTCTGTGACCCTCTGATAGAAAAGAACAATATAAAATGATTACTGAAAAGGTTTAAATATATAAAGATCTGGAAAAGAAAAACAGTTTTAAAAAAGGTGCACTCAAGGGATGACAAATAATGCAGGCCAAGAAATATAAAACAATACTTTATACAAAGTCAAAGACTCCAATTCTCATGTATACATCCATTACTCAAACAAAATTACCTAAATAGTTTGTGTAGAAGGAATGGGAAGCATATTTACTAGTCAAAAATATAATATGTGATTATTCCAGTAGAAATCAGAAACATCGAGTAGAAAATCTGGATCAGTATGAACCAGAAATGTCATCAGGGTCTACTCCACAAATGTAGTCAGGAACCAGGAGTAATAACATGAAACATTAACCAAATAACTAAAAAAATGTCATTAAGGACCAGATGAATGTTATTGGTACAGTAGCTTCCTGTTGACCACAACTGGCAGACATGACCAAATTCAAAACTCAGTAACAGCATAAATGATTAAACATGACAAGTCGCCAAAGAAATGATACAATGCCAAAAAACTGTTGTCTCAGAAGTAAGAAACAAGAATTAATGTAGCGTTCCACATTGCACATAAGATAGATATAGCCCATTGTGAATTTCTAGGTGGAATAATCAGGTAACTCTTAGTCACACAAAACGGAAGTGGGGAATTCACAAAGGGGAGCCATAGAAATGGAAAGTTCTTGAAAAAAAAATCTGAAGTAAAATCACAAGAGCATGTTTCTATAAATTATGTATAAATTACAAAGAATAAATACATTTTTCTAGTTAAAGCAACATTGGATACAACCTGCCAACTGTTGCTAAAAGTTTTAATGATTAACAATATCCAGAATTAATAGTATTATTGTTGGACAAAGCCACGGTCGGTGAGACTCAGGAGGCTGACGTGTGGCTCTGGGCAAGAGAGAAAAGTGGATGTTTTTCAGCTAAATCAATGTTTCAGACACTGTGTCCTTTGGGTGTCTCTTCGGTTCCAGCCAAGGTGATTTGGCCCTCAGTCATGCCTTCAAAAGCCTCTGTCCTGTTGTAGCGTGTGTTTTGGGAAAGGGTTCTAACCGTAGACAACCTGGTGGCTCAGGGAATGCCAATCCCCCAATAGGTGTTGCATGTGCCTCAAGAACGAAGAGTTGGTGATTCACTTGTTTATTCATTGCCCCACCTCCTATTCCATTTGGGTCTTCTTCTTGGCCAGACTTCGGATGGACTGGGTGATGCCTGAGTTGATGTCTAGGCTACTTGAGATGTGGAGTTGGTCTCAAAAGGAGGGCTTGTCGCCTAGAGGCCGACTAGTATGGAATTGCATTCCTGACATTGTCTGCTGGGTGATGTGGAGGGAAAGAAACTCATGACTTTTCAATGACAGAGTTACAGAAGCAATGGAGCACCTCAAAAAACAAAACAAAAAAAACTCCTAGCCTTTTCTTTTTTTTTTTTGACAGACAAAAAGCAGAATTTTATTGAAAACTAAAGGAAGGAAACAAAGAGAAGACAACCGAAGGCCCTCACAAGAAAGTGAAGAACCAAACAAAACAAAGTAAGGCAAAACAGAAAAGCCCACTAAAGCACAGCCCCGTACACACAAAAGGGCAACTACTCGCTCCAAAAGGAGTCCCACTCGCCATCAATAAAGTCACTCCTAATAGATATCCCTTCTAATAACATATTGTGAATTTGAACCACCAACCCCTCAAAGCCTTTCGACTTTCCTTCAAAGATCCTAGAGTTTCTCTCCTTCCACAGATCCCAGCAGATCACCCCCGGAAGATAAGCCCAAATGATTGAAGGTAATCCGTCCAAATCACAGGTCCACCAACCACAAATGAGCTCATGAAAATGGAAAAGAAAGGCCCAAGAGATAATATGGGAAATAAAGAAGCACCACACCACATGCCCCAAAGCACAATGAATGAAGAGATGATCCACTGACTCCTCCTCCCTCAGACACATTGCACATTTGTGTGTCAACTTCCAACCCCAACTTTGAAGATGGTCAAGGGTGAGAATCTTATCAAGGAAGCTATTCCACATGAAGAAGCCCACTTTAAATGGGATACCCGGAATCTAAATGTCATTGATTGGAAAAGAGGCCGTCCTAAAACCACCCAACTCTTAGCCTTCTCTATCATTGGGTTTCTTTTTTTCCAGATTTCAGTCAAACCATGTTCCACAACTGGGTGTTTGACTGGGATATTATTATTTTCAGTTGATCTATAGTTTTGCTGCCTTGGGGGGTACTGTTTGTTCTTCCCTTCTGCAACCTTTTTCTCTTTAATAAAATTCTTCCTTACCGATAAAAAAAATAGTATAAAATAAAATATTATTGTCTGGTTTAGCATTAGCCCGTGGTGGAAGTGAAAGCCCAAAGTGGGTGTGTAGATCGGTTAGAAGATTTCAGCACCCAGGAACTGAATCTGTAACTGCAAGACTAAGTATAAAAACTACCTTGTTCAGTTGAACCCTCAATAGGTTAATCTCGAATGATGACATTAAATCAGATCACCAAAAGAATCCAAGACAAATTATCCCAAAAAAAAAAAAAATCCAAGACAAATGTGCCAATAGTGTTTTGTTAAGTACTTCAAGTCTTCAATTCTTTATTTTGTGGATCTAGGATGCTGGTGGATCACTTCATACTGAAAAAGAAAGATTAATCGACCGCAAATCTATGTTTGCAAGTCGCTTATAGACTATGACCCAACATTCCAAACACGGTACAAGATCTTTAAATTATTCATTTTTAGTTGAAACTAATAAAAACATGGGAAAGTTCTTAAAACGTGACCAGTTACATTTTTTCCCAATTTAATTTGTGTTATAAGCACCGGTGTCTGTCCATTTCTACGTGGTAATGAATAAATATAGTATCTAACAACAGCATATCAGAAGAAGATCGATAATAGTATATATCATCAATATAACAGGAGCAACCTTTATACTATTTTTCACAGCAGGATTCAAGTTCAACCATGGATCATATTTTATGTTGAAACCAAACAAACTATTCAAATCATAAATTGTAGAATTCCATGACCAATGTTCATGAGCTCAGCATTGTAACATTACTAATCTAAATGCACAGACATTACACCAGCCCCAACAAGAATATCACTTGACATGCAATTATTTGAAGCAACAGTAACTTAATTTTCTGATTCCCAACGATAACAATATAGTACTATGAAATATACTCAATATAATTAAAATGCAAGCCATTCCAAAATCATTTATTGGGGTAATCTAACTTCTGAAGAACAATCAACCTGACCGTGACCTCTGAGCAGTGATCTCAACGCAGTATTAATATTAAGGACCCGAATTTCCCCCAACTTCAGTCCATAGCAAATATACGTCCTATTAACTGCAATCTGTCGGCCCACAATGAGTGCCGGATCTGAGAAGTACTTAGTAATTGGAGTGACCTCGAGCTGCGGCTGCACCTCACCCTGCATCCTAACATCCACATCGTACACCACATGGTCGCCCACCAAATGTCGCCCCTTGGGGAACTTGCTGCTCGGTAACCGCAAGGGGGTTGGCTGGGCAATCGCCAGATTGACAGGCGGCGCCGACGGGATCGCAGGCAAGATCGGAGGATTCGTGCGCATAGGAAACTCTGAAGAGGAAGACACTGTTGACATTGAGGGCATCGGTGAAGCTGGCAATTCAATATTAGATGGTGGGTTTGTGCCCAATAGAGCCATCAATCTTGCTCCATGGTTAGGATTTGGATTAGGAGAGGAGATAAGAGGAGGAGGCTGAAAAGGGGGTGTAGGGTAGGAGATGGGTTTCTGGTGATGCACAACCTGGTCCTGTGCATAGAGAAGATACTGGTCCTGTCCATAAGGGAGAAAATGATGATGAAATGGGGAAGTCTGAGGTGGGTAAGAGAAAGGACCAGTAGGGGGAGGGTATGAAGCAGAAGGCGGTAGAGGATAAGGAGATGGTGAAAATGATGATGAGATTGGATTGGAAGGATTTGGGGGAATAGGATTTGAGGGTTTGAAGAACTTTTGCATATCGAAGGTTCCTCCGGGTTGATTTGTGTCCATTGAAGAAGATGAATCAGTAAGACACAAAGGGAGAACAGAGATGTAAGATACAGAGTAAAGAAAGAGAGCAGAAGATAGAGAAAAGCTTTGGTAGAAGAATCGCGTAACACCAAGTGAGGGAAGGCTGAGATCCGATAGAGGAGAGGGGATCAATTGGAGGTATCAAAAGCCGCAGCCGAACCCCCCTGAGGACTTGATGTAGACAGAGAATAAAAAATGTTAAGGAGAGGAGGACAGAGCGAAGTGAGCTGAGATGGAAGAGTGATGGAGACGAATAAATTAAAACTCGCATTAAAATTATAAAATAAAAAACAGGATTATCTCGCATCCGTTAAGGGTTTTTTTTTTTTTTTTTGGAAGACATTAAAGTATTAAACCCTTTTTTCCTTATCATCATTTCAGCTTCAACTTATCCTCAATGGAAACAACTGTTCTGTAATGAAAAAGTGTCTGTGATGAGCTATAAGTTAACACGCGATGGGTTGGGGTTAAAAACGTCCGAAAAAGTGGTTAATTGAAAATGTAGGTACCTATTAACTCAAATTCTCTGGTTAACTATGTATCATGTGTCAGGCGTGCCATTACCATGTAAGTACAATGAAATTAAAATTTTGTCTAATTTTGTAACCCCATGCACCAAAGTAAACTAAAAAGAATCTTTTTATCTGAGACCACCTTTTACCTTCATGCTATTACATTGGGAAGGGTTCTTCCCTCAAATAAAATTAGTTTTTGTCTTATAAGAAAAAAAAAAATTTTAATTCTTCCCCAAATGATACAAATAAAATGAATGATTAACAACATAATAAGATTATCAATAAAAATTTGCTTTCGGTTTAAACCCAACCATACAACATATAAAGTTGTAGAATCAATACCAAATCGTTAAACAAAATTTGATCCATTACATTGAATTCATGATTACATTCACTAATAATTGATTCAATGAACAAAAAGAAGCAAACTTGATTTTTATGAGTAAGAATACAAGTGATAAATTTGATTAAGTTTTCAATTGCATAAGTAATAAATTGTCTGATATGTATTAATACCTTAGTCTTCTATTTATAATGTTCTGATTTAGTTATATGTCTCATTTATGTGTCACATTTTGAATTCTCTCACTTGTTAAATAACATATTCCTTTGATCATTGTTCGATACCTTGTAAAATATCTAAATCTTTTGAAATCTTCAAATAAAAACATGTCATCTATTTTGTAAGTATCATAAGATCTTCCCTTTACCAGATTCTTTTACATGTTGGATTGATAATCCTTTCAAATTCAAATCCCTCTGCATAATTGTATCGCATTTTATTTCTTTTATGATATTACCACATGGCTTAATCTCAACCAAGCATTTTAATAGTATTTTTATGGTGTAAACAATACCCAAAAAAGAGGCATCAAATTCAAAGACACATTATATGTCAATCTGTGGTAGGC
>JAOXJP010000001.1:19302380-19313228 GCA_025762735.1 Platanus orientalis
CCCCCCCTCGATACTTGACGCAATATCTAGTAATGACCCTAAAACAGGGTCTTTTATGTGTAAAATTTGAAACTTATCATGTGGTACGTGCCACAATACTCAAAATTTTTGAAACTAAAAGTGAGTTTTGAACCCCACTCCTGTGATACCGATTCGATATGTGCGACACGGCACGTATTGTGCGATACTTTAAACTATGTTACTAACCCTAGAAAAAACTTAACCACTGAAAAACTAGTTTAATAGACACTTAATCAAGGTACACCTTTGGAAAGCATAATCGGATTTGCAAGATCCTGGATTTGGAACGTAACTGAATAACCTTTAAATGAAGCCACCATCAAGCCAAATGGGTACGTTTTGATTGCCCAAATAAGGCTTAAAGAAAAGGCCAAAGGGATGGAATTTAGGACTTCTTTTTCTTAAATTAAACCTATTCTATGTAAAAAATGAATAAAACTTCCTAACTTGACTGACAAGAAGCTAACCTAGATTAATCTAAAACTAAGAAAATTAAAAAATTGTTACCAAATACAAAATTTAAACCTAAAATATTGCTGTAATTGATATTTGGATATTTCATGGCTTTTGAATTTGGCCCTTTTGAGAGGTGGAACACACAAATGGCCAGTAAAAGGGCCAATAGAACAACTAAATGTGGCTGTCATTTTCCTTAGGTGGGGAGAAATTCACCCTTGAATTTGATTAGGTGGGGAGAAATTCACCCTTGAATTTGATAACGGGCAACTTCCATTGTACTTCTCACTCAATCATTATGTTGGGTTTCGCAGCAGATGTGGCAACTGTTGTGGAGGACCAGGAATGGACTTCTGATGCCATTCATCCTGTCTTTATGGAGGATGCTTATTTCACCTCCGAGCATATTTGAAGTTTAAACTTCTTGATGAGTTCTTACGCTTGTTCTCGACTCTTGGCATGAGAGCTGGTGGAGGTGAACTTAGTACATCCTTTTTCTCGAAGATTGGTGTGATCATGGTTGTGGTAGGTATTGATGAGATATGGGCAAATGGAAATGGTGCTGACCCTAAAAGGGCAACTGTCAATGATTCCTGACTGGCATTGATAGAATCTAAATTCAACTTGATGGAATCTAGAGTGTGTTAAGGAATGCCTTGTGCCCATTCAATGTATGGACATAAAATCAAGCTTTGAAACAATAGAGGATATAATAGAAATCATTTTTCTTCAATTGATTTTGTTTCATGTTGCTATATATATGTGAAGTGTTATTCTTAAGGAAACTGAAAAGACATGCATCATGGTGAAAATACTGGTTAGTTAATTAATGTTGTAAATGAACTCAGTGCTTGAAAATAGATTATTCAACAGTTCATTGCTCTCAAAAAAAAAAAAAAGGTTGATTAAGAAGAGATTGAAGGGCTGTAATAACTAATAACAGATATAAATTGCTGTAAATAGATCTAAAGAATTTTACAATAAACGATTCATAGTAAGAGAAGAAATGAAACAGATCAAGAAAAGATTAAGAAGTAAATTGTGAATGGTACCTTATGAATAGTAAGTCACATTGGGTAACTTATGTGAAGCAATAAACAATTGTCTCGTCTAGTGTGCTTGTATAAATTAGTGAATTTGGTATGATTATCACCACTGAACATTTTTCAGTTCTTGTGACGGTATTCTTTTGTTATTCTTCCATATTGTGAAGTACAAGCTAATTATCCCTATTTCTGTCTTTTTATTTGCAGATCTCAAGGTTAGCCATACTTCTCTACATTGAGCTGATACTTTATGCAAATTGGAGCTAACAGGAACTTAGTGTCATTGTGCTAAGCAGCCTTTCCCAGTTAGAAATTATTCTCATTGATGTTCCCATTGCACATCTTTATATTAGTTTATGTGATTGTGTTTTTCATGATTATGCATTTTGACATTTAACAGCATAAAGTTGGTTATGGTTGTAGTAATATTGGATTGGTAAATGCTGGAAATTCATAATTTTAAATCAAGCTTTCAGTCTTGAATGGTTAGGAACCATTTGTTTGACATGGAACTTACATTATATATCCTTGCATAAAACATTATACTTTTTCTACAATAATTATGAAAATTCATACACGAAGGTAATAGCTACAGAAGGGAGTTTTTGTGTGATAGAATGTACCCATTGTGATTGAGTTCTCACAGCCGGCACCACTATGTAGTGGCCTACCTGTCGTTGGTGCTTTGCAAAATGCTAGGTTGATGATCTGAAAGAACAAGATGCAAACAAGTATGGCAACTGCCAAGAATGTATTCATGGTTATTTACTTATCATTGTTCTCTCAAATGTCCATCTCTTTTGGTTTGATTAGACTTAAACAAGTCAACTCTGAACTAGATTCCTACCCTTATCGAATGCTTGAAAGTAACAAAGAAAGAAACTTAGTGATAAGACTACTCAACCTAACAAGATAGGATCATATAAAATAAAGAACAAGTACCCAAACACTTAATTTATTAACTACTTTTTAAACTAGAGAATAACTAACAACGCAATGTATAAAAGACCTACAAAAGGGGCTGAAAATCGGCTAAAAGGGGTTATGTAAGAGCTGGACAGCAAGTGTAAGTGGGTATTAAGTGTACCAAAGTATATGTAGAGTCTAAACAAATAAAGGAATTAATACCAAGTAATGCAAGGTGCAATATGGGGCAGGTATAGGGTGCTGGCAGCAAGTTTGAAAGGTTCTGAACAGTGATTAAGAAGCTAAACAGGGCTATGGAAATATGATGAAAACATGGGCAGCAGCACAAAGAGGTAGTGTATATGGGTAGAGAACACCTTACTCAAGCCAAAGGACCTTGGAAAGCTTGTAGAAGCTTTCTGGAGCAAGTCTTCAAGCAAGTAGCAAGTATAGCAAGTGAGCTCCTTCTTTGAGAACTTCCTCAAACACTTGGACAGCAGTTAGTGATGATGTAAGGGGTCTTTCTTCAGCAAAATAGTTGTAGCAGCCACTAGGACACCTTTCCCACTGAAGTAGTTAGTCAGCCACAACAGTAGAGCCTCAAGCATTAGCTAGCCTTCTTTGGAGAATTTCATCAAGCACTTACTGTGCATAATCTGGGCAGCAACTCCTATTAGGCGTGTAGGGTTTAGAAAATGCCTTTCCCTAATTAACACTTTGTGCCAACCTTGTAGGATGTCTCCCAATGCAAGTCTTTAATCAGTCCACCATATAGAACCAAACCCTTTGAAGAATTCTCTTAGAAATTCCCTCAAACACTTAGTGTGCAGGTTTTTGTTCTAACACTTTATTCATATATAAAAGTAGGATTTCAGTAACCAAAACACCTCCAAAACTATTTTCCACCAATAGTCAAACCTCCCAGAGCCAATATGTAATGATCCGAATGAGGGGAGTTGATGTATTCAAAGAGGCTTAAAACCCAAGTATGGGTGTGCTGGCCAAATGGTATAGAGTGACTGGGTTTGCATCTTTTCAACCTAGAACCTCTAGGAAGAGTTTCCTAGGCCGACCACAGGTGGTAAAGCATGTTATACAATATAAAAAAATATGGAATCAACCAAGAGGGCTTTCTATAAAATCTGGACAGCAGGTCAATGGCTTCTTGAATGGAATTTTTCTGGGCTTAGATTTCTTAGCTCAAATGTGTGATACATAGGGGATCAAAAGAGGGTGGGTGATGGAATAAGTGATGGGGATGATGTAGACAGATGGCCGGCTGGTGTGTGGAGTGCAAGGGATGAAGGAGATGATGTATGTAGGTGTGACTAAAGGGTTGTAGAGGAAGAGGGAATGGGTTGTTTTTATATGGCCAGTAAGTTGTTGGTAAAAAACCAGTAAAAAAAAATATCAAAAAGAAAAAGAAGATGAGGTGTGAAGAAGATGGAGAAGATGAGAAGTAGACCTAAGAAGGAAATCACCAACCCAAGCTCCTTGGTAGGTTGCCAAAAAGAAACACTCCAGCCATGAGAGAGAGCAAGAGCAAATTTGCTTTCAAAGTTTATTTCAAATATGGGGTGTTGACAGAAGAGGTCCCCCTCTCCTTTTATAAAATTTTAAAATGGGGTTTACACCCTTTGATTACAAAAAATAGAAACAAAAAGTAAATTGAAAACACTAAAAAACGTCTCTCCCCTCCCATGTGGTCGACCAAGCCTTTTTATAAGGCTTTTGTGACGCTTCTCACATATATCCCATATAAAATGGAAATACCCAACATATCCCTATCTCTAGTAAACCATAAAACAGTCTATAAACTCTAAATAAAAACTATAAAACTGAAATAAAAGAAACAAGACACTAAAATAAATGTCCTCCAATAAAGGTGTCCACATGTGGCCCCACAATTAAGGGAAAGTGGGTCCCACATGCCTCCAAAGTAGCAGGTTACTCTAAACTCCGCCAACTTAACCCCGGATTGAAGCAGAGAACTCTAGATGCCTCCTAGTCCATATAAGCTCATTGGGACCCTCCTCCTGCGCTGGTACACACTGGGGTTGCCACGTGGCGCCATGTTCTCATCAACCTGCCACTATAAGTGGGCATATAAACCAACCTTAAGTTTTTAAATTAAATCTGATGCAATACAATCAAAGGGATTAAGTCTTTTTACAAATCAAAGTTGCAAAAATAAAGAATTGAATTGAATTCACAAGTGGAAGCAATAGAAAACTAAGGTTTCTATATGTAAACGGAAGAAATATAGATCTAAGAAAATTTGACGTAGAAATTTAATATAAATATTTGAATTAACAAGGCTAGTTGTCAATTAGAGAATATCTAGGAATTAGAAATCTGAAATTAAATCAAATTCCTATAGTAAGGACTAAGAAATCAACTATAGAGATTATAGTTATTAATGGAAATTGTAATTGAAAGATGAAATTCAGATTCAAGTTCAATAACTAAAACTAGAATAAGAGAAGAAAGTAACAATTTAAGTTCAAGAACCTAGAATTAAAAAAAAAAAAATCAGCTAAATATGTAACTCAGAGTATGCTTACCTTCTTCTTGAATTAAGAACCAGCGTTGAACCAATTCCCAACTAAGTAATTGATGAAGATAGGATATTCAATGATACTAATGTGTACAGTAACCAATTCCCAACCAAGTAATCAATGAAGATGGTTGGTTTATTTTTTATTTTAATTGCATCTTTGGTTGTTTTGCTTCCCTGGTTGCTAAAGGATTGATGTTTTTTGTGTGCTGCATCTAAATTAGTAGATAAATTATGATGTCTATTTGGGGTAGAACAACAAGGAGCTCTGATGACTTGTGGTTTCTGTTTTTATAATAGAGATATAAAGATAAGTTTTAGGTTAGGGTCATATGGAAAAAGGACCATGGAGAACTTTTAGTTTTTAACTTGCATGACTCTAATTTTCTGAACTATCTTAATTAACAACTTTCAAAGTAATAGAGATATTTGTTTGATTTGACGTTCTAGCCATTTTTTTTTTTTTTGGGTGATAAGTAAAGAATTTTTTGAAATGGAAGAAAATACATAGCTGTATGAGCAGTACAGCGTACAAAGGCAACTGAAACTTGACAATATTTTATGCAATGGATTCGTACTTAAAAAACAAACTGAGAAAACCAAGTTCCCTCAAAAAGATCATACAGGTGGATCCCAAGAGAACAAAAAGGTTACGATTCTTTTTGCTATTTTTGCAGACCGGCTGCACTCGCCTTTAAAGATCCTTGTACTACATTCATTCCAAAAGCTCCAACCAATTGCTAGCAAGTTGTGATGATCTAATTAAATAGAAAGTTATAAACAATTAACTCTGTTAGAAATATTTTGGGAAGTTCAGAAGTCAGTTAGGATTGACTTGCTCCAACAGGTGGATCTACTAGCATCATACTCTAGGAATGAGAAGTCCACTTTAAGTCTTAACAGTATTACAGAAAGTGAATTCGATCTGTTTTGGTAGATTTTATAACAAGAACATCTGCATTCCTGGACTTCATTATTTTAGAGAAAAACATAATTGATGCCTACTGATGGAAAAGGAAAATCTTGGGCACCATTGACTGTAGCTATTATTTGGTGATGTTTGCATCTTTGTATGTTCAAAGCTGTTGTGTTTCTATTGCAGGTAAACCAGAAGTATCCACTGTTGCTTATAAAGTGGGTGAATGCATGCAAGAACTGATAAAATTGTGGAAGGAATTTGAAGCCTCTCAAGAAAAGAGAAACGATGAAAGCACTCATAATGGTCCAACTCTGGAAATTCGGATTCCAGCTGAATATGTTACGGCCATAAATCGTCAAGTAAGCACGAAGTACAAAATTTGTATCTTAAAAAATCTAGAAATTGAGTTATATGCTTATTACTTAATATGATTTATTCTTCTGCTTTTAGTTGTTATCGTTATCCGCATACCTAGTTGAATGAACTTAAGGTTGCTTCCATTAGTAATAATTGTAATTTTCTGTTATTTGACACTTGGACCATTTCTGTATCTTGTGAACCCATGCAGAAGAACTTAGCAGTACTTGAATCAATTGAGTAATTGATAGACTTTGGGACTGCCAGTGAATTAGGTCATGAGTTGATGGTGCATAGGCAGTACTCATGTTTCCATGTAGGATACTCTACACCACATACAGACCAAGAAAAGGGAGCTCAACAATAGTAATTAACCCAATCTTTTTAATTGGTTTTATTAAAATAGAAAGAAAAATAAAGTATACAATTTGGGAAAATCATCTCGAAGTAATGATTAAAGAAAGAATCAATGAACATGTGGCTCCTCTCTCAAGGGGACATCCAATGGCCACCAAAAGCAAGATTCTATTAGCTGTAAATTTAGCTAGGGTTTTCTGTAGAAGAGGAGGGAGTAAAGAAGCAAACGTGATACTTCCCTCACAAATATGCCTTGACAACACTCTCCCTCAAGTTGGAAAAGTTCCAACCTTTAATGAGGAAACTCTGGTGCAGTAAAAGGAACTTTAAGGAGTATGAATCTTTATTGAACTTGTGATGCAGGACAGCTTACAAGCTGTTAACTCCTGCAGGTAATGGGCCCACAACTGTACTCAAAATCCTTAAGCTCTGTCCTATGTTTAGCAGGGCCTTCAATTTCTTAATCTGAAATTTCAGAATTTAATGGAGATCTTTACAGGTCTGGAATAATGTGGGGTTGGAGCTAAAGAGTTGGGTTGGGACTGCTACTTTATCTTATTGCATTGTACTTCTCCAAGTCACTCTTGTACTTTTTTGTGTATACTTTATATGGCCATTGGCCAGATGATATTATCAATGAATGATATTATTATTTGGGTTATAGATTTGTGTCATTGATTATGTGGATTTGTTGCTTTATTGTGCAATGTGTAGTGTTATTTATCAACTTTTAACACTTAAAATCTAGACGTGCACAGTAGCATGTGTCACAAGAGTACTGGTTTCCAATTATTGATACCTAAATGTGTAATGGTTTTTAAGTGTTTAATGATTTCCACTGTTTCGTCTCTCTCTCTCCCTCTTTTTTTCCGGCATTTCCATATGACGATACATATCTGTACCCCAAGGGTGCAAAATGGTGCACGATACTGATAATTTAACCTTGCACTCTTTTATCTAGAACTATGCAAGTGGGTTTACTGACAGGTGACAAGGTTGTGGTGGAGGGGCTTTCTAACACCCACCTGCAGTTCACTGATGATATTGTGATCTTTTGTGGTTATTCCCATTCTCAAATCAGATTTCTAACGTGCAGTCTTAGAGGTTTGGAAGTGGTGTTGGGGCTGAAAATTAATTTCACTAAATCTTTGATCTTTGGAGTTGGGAACATTCTGAATATTCAAGAATTGGCGGCTGCCTTGGGTTGTAAGTTGGGAGTTCTTTCTACATCCTATTTAGGGCTGCATTTGGGGCTCTCTTAGGAAGAAAATTGCTTGGAATTTGGTCTTGGAAAGAGTTCAAAAGAGGCTCACTGGTTGGAGAGTCTGTACTTACCTAAAGGCAGTAAAATCACCCTCATCAAATTTATTCTTGCAAGTATCCCTATTTTTTTTTCCTGTTCACGATCCCTTCTTCTATCATTAAAGCAATGGAGAAGATGATGAGAGATTTCTAGTGGCCGAAATGGAATAGTGATGCTGGTCACCGACTCACCATCTTGTGGCTTGGGCCAAGAGTTGTAAATCTAAATAGGAAGTAGAATTAGCATAAGAAGCTTCAAAGAGCTTAACCGTGCTCTTCTAAGTGGCTATGGTGGTTCGGCGTCAAGGAGTGTCTCTGGTAGAAAGTCATTGCCACCAAGTACGTTCTGGCTTCCAAGTGGGAGTGCAAAAGTGTGGGTGCTCTTTATGGAATCAACTGTTGGAACGGTATTATGAAACTTATCTCTGATTTGAAGAAACGTATTCACTTTGATGTTGGTGATGGTTGTCATATCAGTCTTTGGAAGGACTGTTGGTGCTCTTCTATTTGTCGAAGAGATTTATCCAGGATTTACAATGTGGCTACTCAGAAAAATGCCTTGGTGGCTGATTACATGTTGATTGAAGATGGGGTTTACAGATGGCCCCCTCAGATTAGAAGATACCTGAATGATTGGGAGATTGATGACATGGTCAGCCTATTGGGTCTTATAGAGGGCATTAAGTCAATGCCGGGTGAGGCTGATAAAAGAATATGGGCTGTATCTAAATCTGGGCAGTTCACACTGAGCTCTTGTTATCAAATGTATATCTGGAAATTTTCAGGTGTGGCATTTCTATGGCAGCATATCTGGAAATTTCCAGCCCTTTCACAAAGGTCCATTTCTTCTTATAGACAGTGGCTAGGTTGTGCATTTTAACTGTTGACAAGCCAATCAAAAGAGGGCTTATGTACCCTAATGTTTTCTTACTTTGCATGCATGATGAAGAATAGGCTTCCCATATCTTCGTGGGCCCATTTTTTACTCGATTATAATACAGCCTGGGTGATGCCTCGCGATATATTCTCTCTGGTTGAAGATTGAGCATGGATGTAGTCTCCAAGAAAGGAACCTTTGGAAGACTTGAATGGCTGTGATCTTGTGGTCTATTTGGAATGAAAGAAACAACATGGCGGGCCTTTAACAATACATCAGAGCCAGCTTTTAGGGTCGATTATAAAGCCAAAAATTGCTTGTGTATTGGGCGTTGCTAAGTGCCTCTTTCCAAGGCATGGCATCAAATGTTGTATATGTCGCCTGACATATGTCTATGTCTACCAGGACAGACACAACATATTACATACCAACACAAAACATCAACTACATTATAAAACTTTGACATGATGTACAATGTTGATGTGTTGATAGATTTTCCCCATCCATAGTGTATTATTTCCTAATTTTGGCGTGGTATTTGTTATTGCTAAAAAATCATATGAAAAGTGATAAATTTCAAAGAAAATAAAAGGAGGGAGAGGAAGGCCTATGAATCCTGCATTGGTGAATGCTCTGTAAAAAGCATTGCAGATTTCCTGAGGCAATTTGGAACTGTTTTTTTTTTCTTTCAAATCTGTCTAATATGTGGGTAATGCCGGAAATTTTATTAGATGTTATTTTCCAATGGAACTCTTGGGGTGCAGGAGATCGTGGTAGTCTGTTATGGAGCTGTCTTTTCCATGGTATTATTTGGTGCCTTTGGAAGGAAAGGAACTTTAGGATTTTGAGGGAAGGTGCAAGGAGTGCAGAGATGTTATTTATATTATTATGAGAGAAGTGGGTAGCTGGCTTTTGGTTACAAAGGGACAATTGAATGACCTACATCTCTATTAAGTCCCCATCGGTTACTTGCAATGCAATTCATTGGTCTCCTTCCTTGGTGGGTGCTTAAAGCTAAATTTTGATGAAGCTTTTAAGGGGAACTTGTGTCTGGCTGGATTTGGCTAACCGATGGGCACTTAATAGAGATGTAGGTCATCCAATTGTCCCTTTGTAACCAAAAGCCAGCTACCCACTTCTCTCATAATAATATTAATAACATCTCTCCAAAACTCTATTCCATGGATCTTTGCACTTGTAGGGAGCTCCAAGCGGGAGGCCCAAATAGGTGGTCGGGAGATTGCCAGTCTGACATCCCAATTGAAGAGCAAGTGCTTCCATGTTTTCAACATGACCAATAGGATACATGTAACTTTTAGAAAAATTAACCGTAATCCTGAAACCTCGTCAAAAACAATGGACTACACATTGGAGATTACAGATATGTCGAATAAAGTTGCCACAAAAAAACTAGAGTATCAATTGCAAATTGGAGGTGAGTCACACTTAGCCTCCCTCTGCCCACCTCGAACCCTTCCATACAACAACAACAAACAACCTTATCCCAACTATTTAGGGTCAGCTATACGAATCCTGTTTCTCCCAAAAGGCTTTGGAGAGGAGAGCGCCAAAAGCATTAGCCACAGGGGATCCCCCTGGTGAAGACCTCTAAAAGCATGGAAGTATTCAGCTGGATTACCATTAAGAAGAATTGAGTAGGAAACTCTACAATAGCATTTTCTCATCCAATTTCTCTACTTCAAACCAAACCCCATCCTTTGTTGCATATAATCCAAGAAATCCCGATTAACACGGTCGTAGGCTTTTTTGAGGTCTAATTTGCAAATGACACCATTCCTCCCTTCATCATCTCATCAATGCACTCATTTGCCGCCAATACACCATCAATGTTCTGACGACTGCCAATAAACACTTCGGTTAGGAGAAATTATATTATTCAAGACTGCTTTCAGAAGAGTAGCCAAAGTGACACAGGGGCTTACAATGTTAAAAAGAAGAAGCTAGAGGACCATGGCTAATCCTCTTTGTCAATTCTAGTAGAGTAGTTTATTTTCCTATTATTTATTTATTTTAGAAGTGTTAATTAGTG
>JAOXJP010000001.1:19313328-19329682 GCA_025762735.1 Platanus orientalis
ATCGGTAGGTTTTCCACCTCCTATAAGCTTTTTATAGTAAAGCATTACAGTTGGCAAAATTACCATTTTACCCTTATACCTTCAAAGGCTCAATACTCACTATCTGTCATCCAGACCTCTGAATCTCTCAACCTACATAAGTCTTCCAGTCATGAAGCATCATAGGCAAAGCATTCATATTTTCACCTTTTTTAACCCACGGGTAAAAAATTACCATTTTACCCTTTCTACTTAGAGAATGACCCTTGGACCCTCAAAGGACCCCTAGAACCTCTCTTATGGTCTAAATGATGTAATTTCAGATCCTACGCACCCCTAAGTCTCTCTTCTTCCAAGGGCCTATCACAAGTCAGACACTGCTCGAGAACGATAATAGCCAATCTCTCAATCTATGATAACCCTGACCAAGAAATGACCCCTGTTAGAGCTCTCAGAAACTCATTCGATCTCTGAATTCAAAAAGGTCAGTCACCATATCTCAGCCTCAGCCTCAGCTTCAAATCTCCAAGTCTGGGAAGAGAGTTTCAAAGTCTCAAACCTCTGTGAAATCTCAAATCTTCCCCAAAAGGTCAAATGTTGTTTTTCCACTTTTTGCTCTTTTCGAGCCAGAATACTCTCTAAGCCTCCAAATTAGGATCAGTTGGCATCCATTTATTCAGAATTGCGAGGCCTTCGAAAATATGTTTAAGGAGCTAGGCCTTTCATAAAATCCATCTGCCAAGATTCCCTTAAATACTCTAAAAAGCATAAAAAATCAAGTCTAAAAATCAGGTCCTCGAAAGACACCCGGGAGAGCATTGGAAATCAAAAATTCAGATGGTCAGTGGCCACACCACTATAAATTCAGAGCTTCAAAACTATCAAAACTACACTAATTTGCAGAAAATCTAGGGTCCAAATAGTCATTTATATCCAAACCCAAAAAATGCATTTTATCTGTATTTGGCATGAGAATTACCCTTAAAAGTTCTCCCAAGCTCAGACTGTAGCAAGGTCAGGGCCATTTTCTTAAAATCTTCCTTGTCCTCAATAAAGCATTTCACAAACCCCTGAATCAGGCAATGATTAGTCATTCAATTCCACCCAGCTTCAGGCAGCTACAGAAACCTAATATATTCAAGCGACTCTACTTCGGAAAGCTCTCGGTAGTTGCCCGGGAATCCAATAGCCAATCTGTCAACTTCTATAGCTCTGGGACTCCTCAAACTTTGAATCCCCCAGATATGACCCAAGGTGACATTTTATAGAAAAACCAGCACAATCTCCTGTACAATTTTGTCAAACCACTTGAAAAATTGTTTTTGACCTAATTTCCTACTCGAGTACTGTAATCTCGCGTAGTCAGAAGCTGTGAACCACCTAGACCTGCGAGCATCTATCCCTCGGCCACCCTCAGATCAATTTTACCATCTTTCCCATTCAAATTACATCTGAGAGCTTTTCTAGCCAAAAAACCCTAATTTTAACCCTTACTCTTTTCATAATTTGGTTCAAACTAGATCAGTGCGACCAGGGCATTAATGACATCTAAAAATGATACAGACTAGGCTAACTTCTAAGCTTGGGAGCTCACATAGAGTGACAACAATGAGAGGGTTCAAAAAGATCAAAAATCAGATATTATTTCAAATGAGCTAAAGATGAAATATTTTGCATTAAATGCATCCTCATCTTTAACCCATTTGTTGAAGCCCTTGGATTAGAATCTTCCAACCCCCTCTCTCACCCTCCACCCTAGGATTAGGGAGATGAATTTCAAATCCCTATTGAATCCCCCATAGGCTCCCATCAAACATCTTTGACCATCCCCTTTAGATTTGAACCTAATGGGAGCATGCCAAAGGACGTCTCCCATGCCACCTCCATAGCTACCCCCCATCCACTCTCAGCAGCACACCCTTTATCTCACCCTCCATTGAAGTAGCACAAGCTTCATCAAGCCACCCAATTAGCCATGTCACCCATCCATGCCTCTCCCTCCAAATCAATCTCAACCCCTCACTTAGATTTAATCCTAGCTCTCCACCTAGTTTAGGATAGGGATAATCCTAGCCCTCCATCTAGCAACCCTTATCCCTTCATCCAACCCTCCATTCCACGGATTTGAGGCTATAAATAGCCCCAAATTCGTGGTGAACAAGGTTGGTAACTGAAAAACCCTAATTCAAGAGAAAAAAGAGGAGGAAGAAAAAAAGTGCCAAAATCCCTCAACCCTTGGTAATGTAAGCCTAAACCTTACTCAAGTTCATCATCCCCATATAAAATATGTTTATTTGATCACTGTTATGTTGTCCAATTTATGCTAGAGCACTACTATAATTCGGGTACATGGTAGAGGCTATGCCTCTATTTTTGACCCTCTTTGGTGTCGAATTTCGTATGATTTTTGTAGAGGACTACTTCAGCCCAAATTTTATTATGTTAGACTAGGCATATGTAGGATGCTCTGTATTTAATTTCATGATTTTTAGAGTTGTGAAAGGCCTTGAGTGACCCCCCAAATAAACCCAAAAAACTGGGTCTTTTGAGAGATAATTTTCAGAAATATTTGCTGATTTTATTGTGAATTTTCTATGCATGATCTTGAGCCTAATTTTTTATATGATGTTCATATATATACTGCCTATTAGCATGCCAAATTGTAGAATTTTTAAACACCCCTAAAGGGTCCAAATGGCTAAAATGAGGCTGCTGGATTGTTAATCCAGGCCTAACGCTTTTTTTTAAGGGATTAAAAAATAGGCATTGAGAAAAATAGGTGTATGGACAAACAAGCATTATAAAAGTATAGGATTATTATATATGGTTGGAAATATCTCTTTCTCAGCTTTTCAAATTGACCAACCACACTCAAATCAAAATTTTGTGGAGAGAGATATGCCCTCTGGAACATGAATCGTCCAACGCAATGCCTGTTGGAGTTGATGGAAAAACAAGGATATAGACAAACAAGCGTTAGAAAAGTATAAGCTTGTTATATGTGGTTGGAAAGATCTCTCTCTCTCAACTTTCCAAATTGACCAACCAAACTCAAATCAGAATTTTGTGGATAGAGATATGCCCTCTGGAGCACAGACTGTTCAACTCAACGCTTGTTTTTTAATTCAACACCTATTTTTTAAAGGAATTAAAAAACAGGCGTTGACAGCATAAACAAGCATTAGTTCAAAAAATAGGCATTAGACAAGTATAAGCTTATCATATATGGTTGGAAAGATCTCTCTCTCAGCTTTTCAAATTGATTGATCACGTTCAATTTAAAATTTTATGGAGAGAGATATGCCCTCCAAAGTACAGAGTGTTTAAACCCAACACTTGATTTTTAATTAGTTAAAATTCAGGTGTTGACATGAAATATAGGAATTGGAAAAATTCAGGTGTTGGGATTTGGGACCCACCCTAGTGAACCTTGACCTTCTCTAAAGCCTATACATAAGAAACTAACAACTTAGAATTCATCCACGTGCTTAGGCACCTCTGTGGGCCCTGTTTTCAGGCGTTAGGATGAATTTCAAGTGTTAGGCTTGTGAAAGTTGAAACCCAGCTTCAAACCAATCCCTTCCATAGACATAGTCTAGGGATCTCTTCACTACAAATGCCTCTTTCATCTTTCTCAATTATCATAATAAGGTTGACTATACACTTGTGATCTCCAAGTGTATTAGATACCCAAACTTTGCTTGGGAGACAATGCCTGAGTTGTGGCTGCCGCGTCAGTGCGACCAGGTCGAGTCAACCTACCTTCTCACTACATTTCAACTTGTCCCGACCTTTTACGGTCTTCAGCTTACATTAGGGTCATGTCGCAGTGGTTTGTGACCCAAGACCAATAACTATACATTTAACAAGCATGGACTTTAGCATAATTCAAAACATGTATGAATGAGAGAAGCCGCCCTAAAAAGGTGGGTATTTGGGGGTGCCTAACACCTTCCCCAAATGCAACTAAACAATTTACCATTTATCTCAGGAATGTAGATTAGTATTAGGAGTTAAACCCCTAGACCTTTGGGTCTAGACTTTTCCTCTCCGGGTAAAGAATTGATGTCCAACTCCATCGGTTAACCCTGAGTTGGTGACGACTCCAAGTAAAGTCTAACCCTCCTGTAAAAGAGTTAGCGACCTTTCACACATCGGCATCATACGTTGAAGAATGGACTCAGAAACCACGGGCAGACGGGAGAATCTGAACATCGATGTCCACAATTGGAGATGTTAAATTTCATGTGATGTTTATAAAATTTTAAATCACATTTGATTCTATAATTCCATTGCAATTTGTTTGAATATTGATGTGAATTCTGATACGTATCACATGAGTAACTGGTATACTAAATCGAATCATGGTTTGAGTTGCTCATAGAGTGATTTAGGTCATGACAGAGTTGGCATCAGAGCTAAATGTTCAAGTGCTAGTTGCGATTTGAGAATCGAAAGAGTATTGGGTTTTCAGGGCATGGTATATAAGAGGATTTTCTTTTGCCACATGGTGAGATTATAGTTCTGAAGCTTGTGACATGAGATATAATCATATGTTAGCACCTTTCTAGGAGAGATGGATGTGGTGATAGATGAATATCGTATCACCTCTCTATGAAAGATGCATGGGTAAGGACTTATTCACAACATTCTACAGATGATTGCGTTGATATTGTCATTCCCACCATATATGGGATTGCCTATGGTGATGTAACGGACCATAATGATCTCAAAATAAATAAATAAATAAGGGGGCAGATGTTCTGTCCAGGATTTTCTCAGGCTATCATGGGGCTTCACATGGAATAAAATGAGCAAGACTTTAAAATTTAACAAAGTCCCTCCCATTTTATTCCATTTGAAGCCTCATGATGTCTTGGACACCATCATAGATGGAACATTTTTCTGAATAAATTAAGAAGAAGAGGAAGAAGAAGAAAGAAAGAAAGAAAGAGATAGGATATACTAACACATGGATGCTTTTAGGTTTCCACCTATGCTGCCATGTCCGTCTCATCCTCTCATAGTCCTTAAAACCTATGTTAACGTTCTATCTATTTTGGTAGTCAACACGTGACGAAAAAAGGGTGAAAGTAAAAAAAGGGTGAAAATTGGTTCTTTTATTTTCGAAATAGACAGAATGTTACTATGTTAGCAGAAGTTTAACAATCGAAGAGAACCTGAACCTGCCGCCATGTATAAGTTCCGGGTCCTATTCACGTTTCTATTTTATGCACAAGTTGTCCCTAATGCATTGAATGGCAGTGGAGGGCTGGTGGCCGCCGGCGTAATGTGGCGTGTCAATGTGTATTGTCTGTTTTATTATTAAAAACTTAATCGATTAAATAAATAATACAAATGTGAACTGAAAGAGAGAGTCTTGTGTGTGAGTGTGGGTGTGGGTGGTGTGGGTGTGGGTGTGAATGGTTTGAATGTTAAAACTTGTTTGCTATCCAGCCTTGAACCTTTGACCTCCAGAAGGCATACGTGTTATCAAGAAGGCTATAAAGAAGTGGGTTGAAAGTTAAAACCTTGAAAGCTGACTTTACCATGGTTAGACTTGGCAATGAAAAGGAGGCGTCGGTTTGACCAGTTCCACCTCTGTCCTCTGTCCTCTGTCAGAGTGTGTGGGTTGGGGGTTGGGTTTATTTTTGCCGGGTGCCGGGGACTTCCGGCTGCTGTAGCAGTCCGTGCCTAAGGTTAGCTTCTTCATCAGCATCACCATCTTTCAACGACATTATCTCTCTCTCTTGCTGGTGAGTCTTTCTCTCTCCCTCTTTTCTATATGCCCCATTTGTCTATGTCTGATTTTGTTTGGTGCTTTGATTGTAGTGCTTTATCTTAGTTTTTGTTTTTTATTTTGTTTAGTTTTTTTTTTTTTTATCTTCTATTTTTTTTTCCCAAAGTTAGTATGATGATGTTCGTTTATGTTCTTGACTTGATTATTCTTCTGGGTTTTCCTTTTTTGATGTATTTATGGTTTTTAATTTTGTGGGTATAGCGTTTGTGCTCTTTTGGTTAATTGGTTTTTTTATGGGTTCTCTTGATTCTGATTATCCACTCTCTCTCTTTTTTTTTCTTTCTTTCTTTCTTTCTTGGGGTTGATTAATATTTGGAATTATAATTACTGTGTTGTTTATGCTTTGCAGTTTGATTTTGATGGACTGGAGTTTGGCAGTGACAAAAATCGGAACTGTGGAACCTTTTAGTGGAATAAGAGATTGGATTTCTGGAACTGGGTGGGTATTATCGACACCCATGTTCTGTACTCACAAGTTCTGGTGCTTGACTGATTGAGAAAGGCTAGGCTTTCATTTGCTGGTTATTACTTGGTTTGAGCGATAAGGGCCCTTTTATTTTTATGAGAAGCTTGAGGAACAAGTGAACTTTTATTTGTAATCATCAACAAGATGGGAGGCCTTTGCTCGAAGCGATCCACTGTAGATAATGTTCCCAGTGGAAGTTTCCCTCCTCCCAATGGTCATGTTGATCATGGTTCTGGCACAGGTTATCAATCTCGTGAATTGCCAGCAAAGATGGATAATAATTTGACTCACCCTCCAAGGGTGGAAAGCATGGAGAAGCAGTTAGAAGAACATTTTTCGTTCCCCAAGGTGAATTCCAATGCTTATGAAAGCAATCAGGATGATTTCTATGATGGGATTCCACGGTTATCCAGGGTTATGTCATACAAATCTAGATCAACAAAGGCCGTTGCAAAGGTAAGCCTTATCGCCCAAGACAAGTTCTTTCCCACAGTTTCTCCTTTCCTTCCTTTTTTCTTTTATTACTTATACTAATTATCATATCTTCAGTGAAATAATTTTTTAGAGTTCTTCAATATAAATATATTTGATGAATTAAGTTCTTCAATAGTTTTATTAAAAGTAATCCGTTGACATCAATTAGCTTGTGGATCAATCTTATTTACACAGAACTTGAAAATTAAAATTGCTATATAACCTATTTCTGATTATCAATCTAAGCTTTGCAAAACAAAAGACACTATCCAAGGCAAGAAAATCCAAATATTACCATAGTCATTTTCCAAGTATAAGATGCATTGAATTTGACTTTTTTTTATAAAGTAAATATATTCTACTGAAAGGGAAGGAAAACATAACCCAAATAACAATCTCTATACAAGACCCTATCACCAAGATCACAACCTTGTAAAGAGGCTTTTATGTAAAGGAAAACATAACCCAAATAACAATCTCTATACAAGACCCTATCACCAAGATCACAACCTTGTAAAGAGGCTTATATGCAAGATCAATGCATTGGGTGCCGTGAACAGTAGCATTCCAATCTGAACAAAAGGAACATGAGGATGTCCCTTTAGACTTGGACTTCTCTCAGAAACGTGTTGATTTCTTTCCTTACAACATGCTCTAAAAAATGGCCAAGGGAATCATCCTCCACAAAATCTGACCAAGTTGATCAAGATTGGTTCACCTCCAACTATGCATGAGCTCTAGTAGGCTTTCAGACAAGATCCAAGAGACACCAATAAGGGAGAAGAACCAGCTGATGTCTTCCTTGAAAACTCAATGGGAAAGAAGGTAGCTGATGGAACCTCCCTTTGAAGGTCTAAGAAGTAAGGCTTTAGTCAGTGTCCTCTTCTTATTTATAAGATGGATTATCAAAATCATAACTAGAGAGGCTATCATAAAACAAGGGCTGCCTTGGAAGGAACATGGGAGGTCCACAGAGATTTTTGTGGAAGAGAATTTTGTATGCTAGTAAGGAGTGAATAAAAGAAAGAAATTACAGAGAAGACACATTTCTCAGCCCACATATGAAGACGTTTATTATCTGTACTAAGTATTAGGATCAATACCTCAAAGCAGCCGAACTAATTTTTAATAAGAGTTAATATCTCAATTGTTCAAGTCACATCTATGGTGGAGTCCAAAGCATCCCATCCGCTAAACTCCAAAACAGTTATTTACTAGAGAAACTTTGTTCATATTCATTGCATAAAGAGTTGACAACTCTAACCCTGTAGAGCCTATTCCTACCAAACATCCTCCTAAAAGTGCATCCAATATCCCTTCCCCACTTTAAAGCAAGTACCTTTGAACAAATCTTCAAAAGCTTTTGAAACCCCCTTCCAAGCACTCATGGATTACTACTAGGAAATTCACCCCATGGACAAAAAACATTACTAACCTTGGTAGACTAAAAATAGATTAAAGGCATAGAATCAACACCATGCTGACCTTTTGTTTCTGCAAAATGACTTGTGAAGATGGCGGCACCACACAATCCTATAACATATCCACTCATCCCCTTCTCTATAGAATACCATATGCTACATAGTTGCCGTAGGAGGGGTAATATGGTCATATTCTTTATTTTAGTGGTATACTTGTTATTACACAAATGATATTTTATATTTATTAAATGATTGAATTTATATAAAATTATAGAAAGACAATTACTCTCTCATTTTCCTAAATGACCCAATCTTTTTTTTTTTTCTTTTCTCCTTCATTCTTTCTTTCTTCTCCACAAACCATAAGTTATTAAGGTACTTCACAAAATGAACTTGGTATCAGAGCATTGGACTGCAAATAGATCCAGGGTCAAAAAGAAATCAAGTGAAACACTTGCTGACGTTAGCAGATTGTTTGGTTGATGTAAGCAGCCATACAGACGACTTTGGCAGCCAGTGAGAAAATGGATGCTAGGTAGATTGTGACTTGTGGCACATTGTGATAATTTTTGTTCAAAATCTTCAGTGTCTTATAGCAGGTTTTTTTTTAATTCGAAAAATACAGCTCTGCAAAAAACTGCTTGATGTATGAGTGTTGGGGGTAATCAAGGAACTTGGCTGGTAATATTTGATCCCTACCAATGTTAGGAATCTGCTAAAGTGTCTTTTTTTTTTCTTCTAAATTTAAAGTTGATGGTGGAAATTTTCCCCCATGTTTCTGCCCCCATGGTTTTCTCTTCTTTCAATTTCGTTTTTTGATAATCGTTCATATACTCTGGTATTTGGTATACTATGTGGATGTTTGGTGATGGAGGAAGATGGTTTAATGTATATCTTATGCTGTTGTTCTGGTTGTGGGATCGTCCCACTCCCAGGTGCCCCACGTTTACGTGAAGTTGGACTGTGTAACCCCTGTGGAATTGTTATATTTCAACCTGTGGAGGTAGTGAATGTTCGTTTTGTTGGTAGAAGTGCTGGAAGTATACTACTATAGTGTTTGTGAAAAAGCCTGTGTAGTACTGTTTGCGGTGATAATCATAGATGTGTTGAAATTTTTGTTGGTAGAAGTGCTGGAGGTATACTACTATAGTGTTTGTGAAAAAACCTGTGTAGTACCATTTGTGGTGATAATCATAGATGTGTTGAAATTTTCTCTGCTTTTGGCATCCTAAAAACTTAAAAACACACTTCTTCATATAGTCTGTAATAGGAGTGACTACAGTGCTAAAGTTAGGGATGAATCATGATAAAATGAAGCTAACCTAAGAAAGGACCAGCGTCATGTACATTATTAGGTGTCTGCTAGTCTATTTATTTTTAAACTTTTGATTGGTTGGCTTGTACAGTCTCAAGAGACTTCATAACCCCCAATCACATGCTCAGTCATGTATTAATTCTTCTTCAAATTGGCATATAATCTTTCCTGGTGCAAATTACAGAAGACTTTCTGGAGATGTTACTTTTGCAGGTCGGTAGTAGGCTATAGATAACAATATAATCAAAATATACTACTACAAACCTTCTGATGAATGGGTTGGAGCTCATTATGCATCACCCTCACAAATGTGCTTGGGGCATTCGACATACCAAATGGCATAAGAAACCACTCATAAAGACCACCTGCATTTTGGATGCTGCTTTTTCTTTTTCGGATCTAGTGGTAGCCACTCTTTTGGTCAACCTTGTAAAATTGTAAGCTCTTGCAAATTGGTCTAGCATGTCATCCAACCAAGGAATAGGAAAACACTGTCATTTTATTAGTTACTCTGTCCAAGCACATGTACTAGCTACCATCCTGCTTTGGCGTTGAAAGCATAGTTACTAGAGTGAGAAGCGAAACCAAGAAGCAATACAAAAGACGAGAAGTGGAAAGCGAGGATCAATAAATCCTTAGGAAGCGAAAAGCGAAAAACGATAATAAAGTAAATAACCATGAGCTTCAATTAATAATTTCAATTATAATACAATAAAGTGAATAAACTTCATAAAGTACTACAAAACCTAAAAGCTCTACCATGTAAGTAACCAAGAGTCATGACAAATTAATCAATATGAATACCACTTGTTAGTAATATGGCTAACCTTTATTGGATTGGAATAAAGTAATATAACAATAGATTCAATACTAAATATTTTTTTCCCTACAAAATCATTGCTAAATTTTATAAATAATATTTTATTTAATGCCAACTGCATAGGATTTACATCAACAATATTGTTTTTTGGATCGTGTCCTACTTGATTCTCCCGACATTTTTACTCGTTTCTCCAGAGGCTTCCACTTGTTTTCCTAAATAGCTTCCACTTGCTTCACCGTGTTTCCCAAATGTGGGAAGTACGCTTCCCATCACTTGGGGAAGCATAATGGAATTAGTTTCTCAAACGAGCTTCCCACCTTGTACCAAGCTTTTTTGCAACTATGTTTGAAAGGGATGGAATAACACAAGGGCTCATACTCTCTCAAGGATAAACCTTCTCTAATAAGATCATTAACCAGCCTACACAATTCCTCATACACAGAAGTTTGTATTATACTTCCTAGTTAATTCAAGAGTATTATTAATCATGTGTATCTAGTGTCGATATTTTCTAATAAAAATATGAGATGGTTGCTGCTTTCACAATTTAGACCCTTTTACTTTCTGTGGAATAGGAAATACTTTAAACCAGGTTAATTTGGACAGCTCTGTTGTTGAAATTATGTTGTGCAGATAGCCTTAATTCGTTTCTTGTGTTACAGGTTTCAGAGGTGAGTTCCCTTTTGGGTAGAGCTGGTACTGTTGGGCTTGGGAAGGCAGTGGAGGTCTTGGACACACTTGGAAGTAGCATGACAAATTTGAACCTAAACAGTGGATTTGTCTCTGGGGGGACAGGCAATAAAATTTCGATTTTGGCTTTTGAGGTTGCAAACACAATTGTTAAGGGTTCCAATCTTATGCAATCCCTTTCAAAGCGGAACATAAGACTTTTGAAAGAAACGGTGCTTCCTTCAGAAGGTGTGCAACATTTAGTATCGCATGATATGGATGAACTCTTACAGATTGCTGCTGCTGACAAGAGGTGGATAGTAGAGAATTACTAAATTGTTTTGACATTATCTTTTGTTAATGTGCTTATTTTGTTTGGTTGTGGATGCAAAATCAATCCTCATTCCTGAAAGAGTAACTGTGTTAGTTTTCCGTATTATTTTTACAGGGAAGAGTTGAAAGTTTTTTCAGGAGAAGTGGTCCGTTTTGGAAACCGTTGTAAAGACCCTCAGTGGCATAATCTGCAACGTCATTTTGAGAAGTAATTGGGATTGCTTCTTAAAGGCCTTTAGCTTTTGTGCTTTACTACATTTTATATGTGTTTTTCATGCCTTTCCCTTTTGGTTTCTTTCTTACCTTTCCAGGCTTGGTTCAGAACTTACACCTCAAAAGCAATTGAAGGACGAAGCAGAAGCAGTGATGCAGCAATTGATGACCTTGGTTCAGTATACAGCTGTGAGTATTTCATATGTTAGTAGCCTGATAAATGCTGGATCTTTCTGTTTCAAGTCATCTATACATTTTCTTCTTGCTCATGTAGGTTCTTTTGGTTATTTATTGTATTTCTAGATTCAACCCAGACTTAAAAAAATTTATCCTCCATATTTTCATCACTCATAATTTTCTAGTACCCCAATTAGGAAAATTGATGTAGGATTGACTAGATTCAACACAAGAAAATTATTTCTTCTAAACAAATAGCAGTCGATTCAGGTTTAATAGGAAAAATAAAGAAGGATTTAGGCTACCTAAAGCGAATTTGATGCAGACAACAACGCAAGACTGAAGCATGTGCTCCCCCCCAAGAGAGCTAGATTCAAGAAAAAAAAGTTATGTGGGTTCAGTAAGGGTCTAATAGGGAGAGAACATTTATTTTATGTGTTGCGGATGACTTGCTTTTTATACTCAATGCGGATTTGGAGGGTCTCTGAAACTTACGGTGTATTCTTTGTGGAGGCGGCAACTGGTCTTAGAGTCAATTGGAGCAAATCAACGCTAAGTTTGGTCGGGGATGTGCCTGAGGTGGAGAAATGGTGAATTTTATTGGTTGTGATGTAATCCCTCTTCCTATTGACTTCCTTGAGCTCCCTCTTGGAGTGAAATCATCTTCAAAGCAACTTGGAATCCGATTCTAGAAAAAATGGGCAATAGGCTTTTATTGTGGAAAAGTATCTTTCATTTGGTGGTAAGCTCATTTTGTTGAAAAATGTGCTTGCTAGCATGCCCATTTATTTTCTCTCCCTTTATCAAGTCCCAACATCTGTGCTATGTAAATTAGAGAGTATTCAATAGGACTTTTTGTGGGGATCTAGTAAGGAGAAGAGGACGATCCACTAAGTGGGTTGGAACAGCATATGTAGCCCAGTGAACCAAGGTGGCCTAGGTGATTGGTCAATGACTGTGTTGAATAGAGCTATTCTCTCTAAATGGTTATGGAGATTCGGTGTTGAAAGAAACTCTATATGGAGGCGGGTGGTGCAGGAAAAATATGGGGAAGAAAGGCATGCTTGGGCTAGTAGAATGCCGACAAGGTCTGCGGGGTGTAGGTTATGGGAAGGCATCTGCAGAAATATGGTTGAGTTTTTCAGTCACATCATGTTCAAAGTTAACAAGGGTGATAGGGCAGATTTTGCTGGATGTGTGGTGGTACTCCAGGGAGCCCCTTAGTGATGTATTCCCATCTTGCTTCAGTTTAGCCCAATCCATAAATAGGTCGGTGTTTAAGCACATGATTTGTTTGAGAGTGCTTTGCTCTTGGGATCTTAAACCTAGAAGAAACCTAAATGACTGGGAGATAGAGGAAATGGGGCGGTTGTTGGAAGTTTTGGATGCATATCCAGTTGGAGATCCGGGTTTGGAGGATGAGATGATCTAGATTCAGGATGAAGATGAAGGCTTTTCAGTTAAGTCTATGTATGAGAATCTTTGCTTGCAGAAGCCGAAAAGCTCACCTGGTATTTGTGCCTAGAATCCTCAAATCCAACTCAAAGTGGCGATGTTTGTGTGGAAGTTGTGGTGGGATCATGCTCCAACAATTGACAATCTGATTCGCCGTGGTATAGCGATCCCCAACTGGTGTTGTTTATGTATTTCAGCGGGTGAATCTTTTGCCCACCTTTTTCTCCATTGCCCACGGGTGTATTCTTTATGGTCTTATTTCTGGGTTAGGGTTGGAGTGAAGTGGGTGCATCCGGGAACAGTCAGAAGTATGCTATCTTGTTGGCTATCCCAGAGAAGTAGGGATAGGAGGGACATTGGTAGGCACCTGTGGATTTTAGTTCCGACAGTCCTTTGGTGGTCTACTTGGGAGGAAAGGGACAGAAGAGTATTCGACGGATCCATGCGTTAGCCCAAGAAGGTGTTGGATGACGCCCTTTCAAGATTGCATGATTGGTGTTATAGCTCATTTTTTGGGGCTCAGCCTCTTTTCAAGTCTTGGATTTTTGATTGGGGGATTGTTTCATTTTTCCCATTTGTTAGCCATCCCTTGTATTGTTTTTTTTGCTTTTTGCTAGCACTTCTCATGTTGGTTGTTTCTTTTGGTTCTCGGTTTGGCTAATATATTACATTACTTTTAAAAAAAAAAAGTGTCCATGTAATAAGGCCAATAGTGTCAAAGTTTTGTTGGGTTTTTTTTAGAGTAATCGGGTCACTTACCTTTAACCCAAGTTTTTGAAGGTTAAAACATGCTCTTTTGGCTTGATTTTGGTGTCATTAGATAGGTTATTCAGTTATCTTTCTAACAAGATCAAAATTGTACAAATCCGAGGTGATTTAGGAAAATTATGACAAAATTACTAAAGGGGTATGCGAATAGTGTTATGGGTCAATAATTCAAAGTGTGGGTTCCACTAATGTGCTGGTTGATAGTCCTAATTTTCATACCTTTTATAGTTTTAATTTTTAAGAAAATAAAATTTTAGAAAGTTTTATGTTTTAGAAAACTTGGCTAGTAAGTTCAGGATTTTTAGGAAGTTTCTAATTTTAGCAACTTTCTAATTATTTAATGTTGTAAGCCTATTTAAAGGCACCTTTGTCCCCCATAATTTTACAGTGATGATTGATTAAACAAAATGTGTTATTAGATGGTATCCCAAAGCAGCCATGGGCTGGTCCCTTCTCCCTTCCACATCAGGTGACACCATTTCCTAGGCTCCCCTCTCTAATCCATCGTGGGTGTTAGCACTAAGGTGCACTCATGAGATATTCTCACCCTCCCTCTTTCCTTTAAGGTTTATCTTTTATCTTTCTTTCTCTTAGTCTTTTCTTATTTTTCCCTCTTTTTGTCTATCATACTCTCCTCTCTTAAAATTCAAAGATTTCTTTCTAATTTCATAGAACTTCAATAAAGAATCTTTGCAAGTTTTTGAAATTTTATAATTTAGGTTATCAAAATATCATGAAATTTTAACTATAAAACCCTTAAACACTTTAGAAACTATCCTAAAATTTTCGGAATTTTCTCACGTATCATGAAGGCATTTTGATAATTTTTTGATTTTCTATCCAAAATTACATAAATACGCTTTTTGGATCTTCCTATTTTTTTCTCCTAATTCATTCTAACTTCTTTCCTTTGATTATATTTACCAAATTTCTTAATTTCATGGTTACTTGTGATCTAAAATTTTAATTCTTGAACTATTTGCTTCTGCACTTTTAATTTGATAATTTATTTAAGAGCCTTGGAATATCCTAGATCAAATTTTGGTATTTTCTCCATTGTGCTACATGATCAGAATTAACATGAGTTCAAATTGAAAGAGAAAGAAGGGTTTTAGGTTTAGGTTTAGAGGTATGCAGATAAGTGTATAAGCTGATTAGGTTAAAGGGAGAAAAAATAGGGTTTGATGAAGAATTTGATTGAACGGTTGAAAAGGATTGTGTGGATAGATTAGCTAGTTATATGGGTTTGGGGATCGAAGAGTAAAGACTCCCGTAATAGAAAAATAATAGAGAAGATACAAAAATTTAGAAGTAGAAGAAAAGAAAAGAACTTAAGCAATAGGAAGGTTCAAAATTCGTTATTGCGACTTGTATTGTGGCCCCGAGAGATGGAGACGTATTGCATCTCGCAGCTTATCGTAGAAAGATAGCATCCGAAACCGAGAGACAGTGAGAAATGAGTGAAAAACTAATCAAATGAAGAAATTTTGATTTAAAACTTCAGGATTTGATTGAATAATCACTAATTCACACTTAAGAATCATTAAATATAGGAAACAACCATCTATGATGGATGAGAGAACTGTCACCCTTATGACATACATTGTCGCTTATAAAATTTATGGAAACATTATATATGACTTGAAATTTTTGAATGAAATTTTAGGAAATGTTATAATAAACATCATTAAATACTTATAAACCATTATAGTTTATTACACACTTGGGTATCAATAGTTGGGAATTGGTACCCTCGTGACACTCGTTATCACGCATGTGCAGAATTTTAAGTGTTTGAAGTTGATAAATAAGTAAATAACACTACACATTACAAAACAAAGTTCAAAATGTAGCTAAATAGGACATATAGTTCAAAATGTTCTACTACACTTATACATGAACATGACTACATGTTTGATGTAATTTTCTAGTTTTTTTTTTAGAAGTTTAACTTTTTTTATTAATTTTTTGTAAAAAAAAATATAAAAATACAAAAAACATAACAGAATTAAGATAAACATACTTTGTATGTGTCAATATGTTCAAATATGCTTTCTGAATTTTTTCTTATTTTTTGGCTTTTTCGGAATTTTTTTAATTTTTTAATTATTAAATAAATGCAAAAAAAAAAAATTTCAAAAATCTAGCAAAATGACATATAATGTGAAAAATGGTATATAGTATGTCATATAAAAAAATTAGACCAAACAATGTTCATTTCATATAATTTTTTGAATTCTTATTATTTCGAAAAAATAAATAAATAATTTTTTTCCGAAAAGAAATAGAGAGATTACTTGATGTAGCGACACTAAAGTATTTGGAGGCATGTGACAGGCACCTGCATCGAAGCCTGCAATAGGCAGGTCGATCCCTCTAGACCGGGGGTTCGGGGGGCAGGCCACTTCGCACTGTTTTCACCAATTTGCTCTTGATTTTAGGCGGATTTCCTTTAAAAATT
>JAOXJP010000001.1:19329782-19341686 GCA_025762735.1 Platanus orientalis
AAGCATTAGTTATTACATGATAGGTTTAGAGTTCAAACCTATATCTCAACATTAAATTTTTTTGAAATTCATGGGCCTACTTGAGGCCCGATCAATTAATTAGGGCCGGGCCCGGGCCTAAGTTTTTTAAAAATTTATGGGCCCAAGCCTCGGCCCGAGCTTGAACTATAATTATAGGGTCAGGCCTGAGCCTACCATGGCCCCGCCCATGCCCACCCCTAGTCAATGGCCCATGGAATTTGTGAAGCTCTTTGGTTGATGACTCTATTTCATTAAATTGGGTTCGAAGTACAAACTCATATGAGCTTGTACTGTGACAATAAGTTAGCAATTAGTATCTCCCACAATCCTATGCAACACGATCGAACAAAGCACATAGAAGTGAACCTACATTTTATCATAGAAAAGATACTATACAGACTGATTTGCATGCCTTTTGTTACTATGGTGCATGCCTTTTGTTACTATGGACCAACAATTAGCAGATGTACTGACCAAAGGTGTTACCAAGAAGCGACTTCATGACATCATCAACAAGTTGGGCATGGTCGATATTCATGTTCTAACTTGAGGGAGAGTGTTAAAGTATTGTATGGAAGGGTATTATACACCCATACCTTTGGTATACCATATGTATTGTGTACAAATACATTATTAATATAAATACCAATGCATGAGACAAGTAGACTCATGCAGTTGGCCCAATCGTATTCTACTCTCTCTTAATTTCTCTTTCCTCTCTTCTTCTTCCTCTTCCAAGCACACAAATCCACATCACAAGCTCAATCGTCAACTATACCCCCCCCCTTACAAGACCCTTATTAACCCTATATAACACTCTAGCTTAAACCTAGCCCTCTTGTGGGGTGGCACATACTTAAAGTCTGCTAATATTGTCCACATCAATAAGTGCTTTCAGCAAATCACTTATTCAAAAACACTTATAATTTAAACAATGCCAAATGCAACCCTAACTTTCTCAAAAACTGTCACAGTTTCCAACCTAAACCAACAGAAAGTGTAACTTTCAGTTGAAAGATTGAGCAACAGTCCAAAAAAAAAATTGTATTTCCTCTCTTCTAAATTTTTTGGGCAACCAAATGACCCATAAAATCCATAGTTTTGTGTCCTTCACTTCGCTTCCCTTTACTTTCTTCCACTTTCTGCACAAACAGACATGACCAAAAGTGAAAATGTTTTCAAGGCCAATAGTTGCCCATAGGTGCTGATTCCGGTGGATTAATGGCTTTATTCTATTCCTGTTTCCTCTTTTAATTTTTTTTCCCAAGTTTTTTTTATTACCTATAGAATTTACATTACCAACATGGTTTAGAAACTCAGGATCAGGATCAGTCACAAGGATCGCAGATCAGATTGGGATCAGCTAAGTTTTGAAACAATGATTACCTTGTGCCTTAGATCTAAGTTCGTCATTTTTTTTTTTTTTTTTTGGAAGGTACTGATATCATTTATTGAAAGAAAAGCATTATAAAGAGTACAATAAGGATGATCACCGCGTAGGTAATGCGAAAAAGAAAACAAGACTCCAAAAACACATACTATTACCACTCCTCACCCCATATAGAATCCCATTCTTCCTTGTCCAAATTAACCCATACCGAGGCCCATTCAATATGCATTTTGAAGATATCGATTACCACCTCCCCTTGACTTCAAAACTTGTCCTCAAAAATCCTGCTATTTCTTACCTTCCACAAATCCCAACAAATGACCCCCGGAATGCCACACCATATAGACATGGAGAGACTCCCAAACCCACTAATCCACCAACCCATTATGAGTTCATTCCAAAGCCTAGGAAAAACCCAAGAAATTTATAGATGGGAAAGGAAAAAATTTCATACCATTTTAACCATAAAACAATGAATGAAGAGATGACTTACTGATTCCTCCTCTTCCATGGATATTATACATCTATTAGCCAAGTTCGAACCTCCTCATCATATTTAATATAATATTCTGTTTAAATCCATAAACCCAATTTCTCTGATATTTCACTCCACCTTCTAATTTTCTATTTCAATTTTCAACTGTTTCCAACCTCAATTACACCCTCATCACCACTAAGGCACTAATTAATTTCTGAATTTTATTTATAGAACTATTTTTTATTACTTCTATTAATTTACTAAAATCGTATTGCTTATAGCTCTATAATTCGTAATGCATAGGTTCCCATGGCTGGTTTTAGTCTCTATTCATTTAAACTCTCTCTTCCATTGATTATTCCAACATCACATGCAGTTTTCCTATCAACAAAAGAATTATTAATAGAAAAATTAACAACTATTAAGTAACAAAAAGTATCTTCATTATATGACAGTATAAGCAAAACAGATATATCTATGGGTTCATGAATAGCTTACCCAAACTGATAGGACTCCAACGCTGGAACCGGAATGGAGATTGAATATTAAGAATAGAAGTGGCACTTGCACTGTTATGCCTAAATAATGGTAGATAGGACCTACGAAAAAATCTCGGTATCCAATTGCCAACGCATGATAAGGCACAAACTAGAAGTATAAGCGACAAAAACACTAAAACAAAAAGAATGGTTGGGCTTGTCTTCATTTGAAGTATTTTATATCTGTAAAGCCCCATTGTGGTTGACAATGCACCCCCGGCTTTCAATAGAGCAACCCCAAGTGTCCAAGTAATACTACCAGAACCAATAAACACTTGGTTATCCGTAATGTGCAAGCCCTCTCTCAAGAGTGAGACAATATAAGGTGCCCTAAAGCAGTACTGTTCTATAAACGGCTGTGGTTTTACACTGTTCTTTGCAACTTCCCATGTTTTTTCACAAAAATCCTGACCCTTCTGCAATACATCATCAAGTGTGGCTTCTGAGGACAAGTTAAAAAACCGAAACACCACAAAGAAGCCAGACATGGCATAGAACTTCCCATTGGGACGAGGTAAACTATCACTAAGAGCACAAGGTTGCAGCTCACAATCAATTCCTGGATTTGAATCCGACCATTCAGACAAATTGACAGTCACTTTTGCCAGTGCACTGCATTCATCCCACTGTGGAGCACCAATCAGGTGGAGAGATATTCCAGGTTTTCCTCCTTTACCCATATTTCTTCCCACCATCACAGGGCTCCCACTTTCTTGGTTTAGAGAAGCACACTGAGAACAGATGTATTTTTCTTTAAACCCAGACTGCAAGCATGGATGTTTAAGTTCAATGTTGCCATTAATCAGATCCATGTTGTTGATTCCTGGAAGCCTCTTGAGAAGATGAACCACGGATTTGTCAAAGGCATCATTCAAACCATAACCCGATAGAGAGTAGGCACTGAGGTGATGGTTGATAGCTCCAATACTCAAGTTTAAACCAGTCTCATCGTGTACGCTTTCCTTGGTCTCAAAAGTAACCTGCAACGATGAACCACCCAAGTCAAGTGCACCAAATGTTTTGCTCGTTGGTGTGGAACCCAGCATACCCATGTGATAATTAAGAGCTATCCATCCATAATAAGCTTCCTCCATGCCACTGATAATCTTAACCCAGTCTCTCTGGCACAGGAATGAAGAATTCTTCAAAATGGACCATGCATTCTCGAGAAGCCAATCAGAATCAGAACTTGGTAACCTACGAACCCCGGCTGTAGCATAAAGAAAGAGTGAAGTACTCTTATGAGCATGCTTGGGTATTTGCTTCTCTGCCCACCAAAGAAGTGGTTTTATTGCTGTCCTCAAGCCAGAAATATTGTGCACCAGTTTGTCAAACCCAGGCTCGGTTTCCATTCGATGATAGGCACGCCCAGTCTGTGCAATAGATTTTCTTTGAATCCCTTCAGGTAATGATCTCAAGACAATAGGGAAATCACCATCTTTCTTGTGATCAATAGATGACTGATATACATAAACACGGGTTCCCGTACTTCCACAATCAAGAACCACATAAAATTTTGATGCTTCTTGAGACCAATAAGCCCTAAAATATCTTGCACACATATAGATAAAGAAGAACAACAACAGTAGGAAAACAAGTGCCATGATTGCTCGCACCCATTTCTTCCATACAAATGGAATTCTTGGCAAGGACTTCTCCTTTGAGAAACTAGATCCAGCACTTTCTCTCTGTAGGGGATGAGGCGGTTTTGCATGGGATGCATTCCTGTTAGTTCCAAGGTCTAGATCACCTTCTTCGGGATCAAGTCTGCTATACATTGAGAAATCTTGAAGAGACGATGAGAGTCGCAAATTGTTCATCTGTCCAGGGCTGACCATACGGAAACCTTGATCCGGACCTAAAGGGGGCAATCCAGATGATACTGATGATCCAATCTGAGAGCGTGGGGCTGTCCTATGACTCGCTGCAGCAGAAAAAATTTCTGTGACTCTGCTGAACGCCATTACACAACAATTTTCACTTGTTAAAAGAATAATTCATCCTAGAATTTTGAGGGTCGAATGCAAAGAAAGACTTTGTCGCCCCACTTTTTAGAAAATATATCAGGCAACTGATACAATAGGAGAGTCAAAAAATCCCCCGTTCTATGTCCATTATCCATACAAGCTGGCAGAAGTGACAACAGATGAGATATGCATGGATCCTGCAATAATTTTACAATTGAAACTCATTAGCCAAACAATGAAGACATCTCCATGCTTCACTTATAAGGTATGTTAACTAGAAAACGCAGTTAAGTCATTTAACAATTGCCAAGACAACCAAAAAAGTAAAACAGAAGAAATTAAAGAAAAAATCTACAGACTCGGAAAGGCTTAAAAAGGCAATCACCAGGCCAACTTTTGCTGAGTTTTCTTTTTCTTTTCTTTTATTTTTTATGAATGAGTATTCTTTTTCATGAAACAGTAGTTCACTCGTCAAAAGTCACTCACATGGACCATATCTTTTTAATTTACAGAAATGAGTATATATGGACCAGCATTATCAAGAATTTTCTTGAGCACAATAAAAATACTTAACTTTGTGAGATCACAAAGAGTTAGCTCACTGGAAAGAAATTTTTATAGCCAAGTGTTGTTCCATCATTAATCGATCAGACTATGTAAAAATGAAGTACCAGTACAGAAAACAAGTAACAATAAAACTCAGAACCATGTTTGCATAGTCCAAGCGTTGAAGTATATTAATTTGTGTATCTCCTAACACCTTAAGGTTTTGGGAGAGTTGGTTAATTTACTGTCAACATGGTATCAGAGCAGGTTTGGTCATGAGTTCAAATCCTGGTGGAAGTATTTTTCCGGATGTAGTGTTGTGTATGTGTGTGAGCATTGTGTGGACCCGTGCCTAGCTCCCCAAGAGTTTTCCCAAGAGAGAACAGTGTTCCTCCTGAGGGGAGGTGTTGAAGTATATTAATTTGTGTATGTCCTAACACCTTAAGGTTTTGGGAGAGTTGGTTAATTTCCTGTCAACACCAACCACAAGAAAAAAATATAGTAGTGGATAAGAGGCTAGCAACTTCAGTAAAAAAATCCAACAATCTAGATCAACACTAATGCTGTGTGAATTTCAACCACCAAAGATTAATCTTAAAAAAAAAAAATCAGTTTTGTTTTTAATAACAGATGTTTAGTAATCAGAAGCAGAGGACACACTCAACCAGAAAGCACCACAATCTCATTTTCTCCCCATTAATGCTATAGAATGCAAACCAGGCAGAAGATACAGACCAATATATACACAGGTCTCCAAGGAGCCCATTATTAAGATATCCGTCTAAATAACATCAATGGGTTCACCGTGCACTATTTGGGGTCCAGTCAATGAACCCAAGCAAATTCTGAAGTTGTGTACTTCATTGTGTTTATAATTAGGAAACTAATTTTATTTTTTTTAAAGTTACAAGTAGGACATCGTAACTTTATAACACTGTTAGTATGTACTATGTTTAAGGTACAGAAAGGATCCCTGCAGACCAAGTTTCATGTTTATCATCTGTTTTTATAAAGTAATAAACATTATGCATGTGAAACAAACATAGTGTGCCATTGTATGTTTCTAAAGAGAACAAGCTGGAGGTTAATATTGTTGTAAACATAGTAAGACAACTGCTCCCTGAAATCTTTCCAACTCCCCACACCACAAGAAATTTTAGCTTTAGGAAACTTTTAAAAGATTATTCTTGGTGATACATAAAAACATGCATACAAAATCATTAGCTATGGCTAAATATAATTATATATCAGAGATGCCCAAAGATAACATCATTGATCATCTACACTAGATGAACCCTAGCGGACTGCATCGTACTACTCAAAAAGTCGAATATGATAATGATGTGAAACGTACTTCTCTCTGAGCGTACTCCGCATGTCTGTCCAACTAGTAATGGGTCTTTCATATTACCAATAAATCTCTCGCTCAACTGACTCGCTCAACTGACTCCCAGTATAGTTGAGCTGACCCAACTAATTTTATCTTGGCAAATTTAACTTGCCTTTGAAGAGAAATATCATACCAGTCAAAATATTGGTCCATTTCTCGCACCCAATCCAAGAAGTACTCGGGATCTAACCGTCCATCAAAAGTATACACTCTAACTCTCATGGGTGCATGGCCTGAATGGTGGTCCTGGGCATAATCCATGTGGACTCCTCTCCCCTCCTATGAATCACTCATGGTACAGGAGAACAACTCTCTATAGACCTCCATGGCCTGAGCTAGTCTATCCGCTCTCTCTACGAAATCTCTAAAAGTCGAGTCCTGAGTGAGTAGAGAGCTAATCCTCTCTCTTAGGGACATCTTGGGTATGCTAGCCTAGTGTGCACCTAGTAGACATACACCAAAGCGCTAGGGACACTGAGACCACAGAACTCCCTAGTAAACAACAACAACAACAACAAACAGCCTTACCCCAACTAACAACTCCCTAATAAAATGCATGAAAAATGTCTACGACTCTAAATAAATTCTAAAAAATAAAATCTAAGTACAGAAAATTACCTAAGTATGCTAAAATAAAATATGCAATGCTATGAATAATATAAACAAATAAATAAATAAAATATGCAATGCTATAAATAAATAAATAAATGTAAACTAGCCTACCATGCATAGACTACACTTAAAATGCAACCTACGAATAACTAAAACCCTAAACCTAAGCTCTGAGACCAAATCTGATACAGCATGCATGTATGATAGTGTGTGTGTGCTCAAGAGATAGGAATAAAATTGAAAAAATAAAAAATAAAAATAAGCAAGATTCCTACTTGCAATTTCACATGCTAATTCAGAAATTCTTTAAATTAAGTTCATATGCAATCAAGGAATTAGAGATTACAAAATTATCAAACAATCAAATACCTAATTGTGATGTTTCTTTTATTGAGTTATTTTGGGAAAAGATGAAAAAAAAATTAGGCTTAGGCTTAGGCTTAGGCCAAAATATTATAACTGAAAATTTTCCAAAATGCCTAACTTAGGCCAAGATTAAGGAAAGCAGCCTGGATTACCCTAGAAAATGTATGAATAAATAAAAATGACTCCAAAAGTATATTTTGTCAATCATAATATTTTAGAGAATGTAGTTTAGGCCAAGAATAGGAAAACCCAAGTCCAGGCCTTATGCCAAATATGCCAAAAAATCCCTAAAATTTAGGGATTTGAAAAGAGAACCAAAAGTGGAGAAGAAATACCTGAATATGATGCAGAAAATCTCTTGGATGATGTTATTATTGGTTGTGATCAAAATCCAAGCTTAGGAATCAATTTTGAGTGTTTTCCCAAATTTTCAAAATTCTCTCTCCTCCTGGAACAAGTGCCGCCAGCCTCCAAAGAAAGATTTTTTTATTATTATTATTATTTTTTCCTGAAGTGGGGCCCACCCACTAGGGTCGCCCAAGGGGCTGCTACAACCTGGAAGTTGCCAACATCCAAAAAGTCTAGCCGTTAGGGAATAATGTGGTTTCTCATCAAATCACTTTTGGAACTACTATTCACGCCTAGCAAGGCTTGCGATGGGTAGAACTTGAGGTAGCATGAAGCTCGGGATCTGGGATCCTTCCTTGAGGATCGTACAAGTGTGGGGTTGTTCTTAGAAGCCTCAAACCAGATTAAAACCGTGTCTGTAAGGTGTTGTATTCAATCTTACAAAATCTATCTTGCAAGAGGGTTTCACACTTAGAACTAAAGAAACTCTTTGTAGTCTGATTGAGGTTTGATGCTGCTAATCTCTTTAGTCAGGATTGTACAGGTATGTAAGACACCTTGGAAGTTTTGTTTCAACCAAAGCAATCCCTCGTAGAGTTTGGTAGGCGATCTCTCAGGATGACTCACAAGCCCTGTTTCACGTCTGGGACTGACCTCAGCCACGAAATCTTCTTCAAACTGCTACTTCCATATCAAGGAGTTGTTTCTTATGGATCGTCCAAGCCTTGGGAACACTAGGTAATGTTTCTCTACTTCTGAAATTCAAAGAGGTATGGTTTGGGGATGATTTTCATATGAAGATTCAGTTTTAACAAACCAAAATTATATATATATAGGATGAATGATAAGAAGGGAAGGAAGAAGGGGGGAAGAACCTTTATCCCAAAGGGACCACTAGCGTTAAATTAGGTGAAAACCTAAACCCATTCCAGGGTTTTAAGAGTTTTAACCTGCAGTAAAGTAGCAAGGGGGGAAAAAAAGCCAAAATGTGAGATGCTTTTTTTTTCAAAAATTATAACATAAGTTTTGGTTGGTCGTGGGCTCTATAAATAGAGTCCTACGGCCAGGACTCTTTTACAAAATTAGAAATCAGACCACAATATCCCTCTCTTATTCTCTCATGACAAAAATAACCTCAAACAATTAATAATAACAAAATTATCCCTAAATAACACCTACAGACTAAATTACCCTTAAAATTTTGTGCTAAAGTAGCTATGGGCATGACCCAATCATCATCTTGGTCATGATGTCCTCATTAGGAGGCTTGCCTTGGCTATCTCATCTACTATATATTGGGCCCCCCACAGAAGATGATACAACCCCATGGTCCTCTACAGCCATAAATAGCCATATTATGCCAACTGACAAATGTTGCTCCATCAACAATCTCTATCCTCCAAGGGAAGTTGTGAGTATGAGATTGTGTAGCAATGACAATATCTCTTCTTAGAGAGGTTATGGCTGGCAAGGAACAAGGAAGTTATAGTTGTGGACTATTGGACCCTAAATGTGGAAGGAGGGTTTTGGAACATTGAGTTGCGTCGTGGGCTGAATGATTGGGAGATTGAGGATTTGGTCAATTTATATGGTAAGAGTTCACCATCTTCAATTAAGACAATAAGTTGAGGATCACTTGACTTAGAACTTTCTAAGAACATACTCTTTACAATCAAATCGGCTAGAGAAGCTAGATGGCTAAACGAATCTCCGCTTGATCATGTTTGGACAGATATCTGGAAACTTCTCATCCCATCTAAAATAGTCTTCTTTATTTGGGTCATGTTGAAAGGGTGTCTCCCCGTTATTGATTTGCTGCAAAAAAGGGGTCTAATCATTCCAAACATTTGCTCTCTTTCCATGAAAGAAGTTGAGAGTCTATATCACATCTTTATCAAGTGTCCCTTTACAATGGGGGTTTGGGAGAGGTTTCTCAAGAAAATTGGTTTCTCTTGGGTTCAACCACACAAGGTAGATTTGATGCTTGCCTCATGGAATATTCCACATATTTCCAAAAAAGGAGCTACTTTATGGAAGTTAGTATGTCCGGCTGTGTGCTGGTTGGTTTGGCTGGAGCGAAATAACAGGGTTTTCAATGATTGCAAGGAACCCGCGTATAATGTGTATCGAAGGGCAAAGGAGGTGACTTGTTTTTGAGGTCTAAACAACTTCCTCAAGGAGGATTATTCAGTTGTTTCCACTCTAGAGGGCTGGGGAAGCTTTTTATTTCTTAGCTTATGTTTTCTTGTTTTCTCTTTTGTTGTAGTCTTTGGGGATTTCTCATCCCTTTTCCCTCTTTAATGAAATTTGACTTTTCAAAAAAAAAATCTCTTCTTAGAGAATCACCCACACTATAACTTGATTTTCCTATCGCAAGAAAATGCATCATTTTTTAAACTTTGAAGCATTGTTACCATGCTTCTTTCATCAGGGATCAGTGACTTCATTAAACTCGTATAGATTTATATTGTGGAAAATAAATAAAGAAAAAAAATGAAGTCGGTAAAAAATTTTATGAAAAAGAAATTCCATAATAAATACCTGGTTAGAGAGAAAATAAAATCTTCTTAGTCAAACTTCATGTCTATAAACGTATCAGGATGACAATTTGATAGAAAGAATAATCATTTTTGTGAGGTTGACCGGCCACTTATGTTATAAAATTAAAAATAAAAATTGTCAAAAGACCTTAAAATCTCAACCATTTCCTTTGAATTGAATTCATTAGATTTAAGAAATATAAGTCTCCTTGTAAATATAAAAGCATGCAATAAGATTATTCTGTAATGCAACATTCTGAAACAAAAAACCATAAAGTTTCCTGGAGGGTGGATTGTATCCGCTCCTCTTAACTAACGCTCCTCTCTGCCTCCTGTCGGGGGGCAGGCACATCAGTGCCGACAAGTGATTTTCACTTTTTAGGGGGGCGCATATCACTTGTTAGCGCTGATGTGCCCGCCCCCTGACAAGGTGTGGAGAGGAGCATTAGATAAGAGGTGCGGATACAATCCACCCTCAGTTTCCTGTGGGAGTCTGATATTCAAGGTAAGCACAAGAGATTTGATATAGAAACCTATTATGTAGACGATCTTTTGTTTTCTTTTGATGAATTAACGTGTGTATATCACACAATCTAACATTTCACTTACAGTTGGATTAAAAATAAGGTCAACATAAATTCGTTGTAAGTTAGGATGACTCACTCATATTTTTCTCAAGTGAAAACTAATAAACATGAATATTCGAGCAAATATGGATTAGACACACAAGATAGAGTAGGGAAACAATCAATAAATGGGTAAATGATTAAAAGAGATTTGTAATCACAATTTTGGTCAGAAAGAGGTGATTAAACTATATAAATAGAATTTTGGAAGTATACTAAGAAAGAAAGAAAAAGAAAAAAAAAAAAAAGAAAAAAATATTTATTTAGGAATTATTAAAAACTTAAAACCTGATCAGATCAACCTTTCCCAGGTACGCACACAAGACGAAATACATAGAGGGATTCAACCCTTCCATGTGGATAGTAATTATGCATTTCTATCCCAATTTGACTCATCCCTCCAATCTAGCTTTGGGTGTCATTTGATAGTAGATCACCCTGTTATTTAGCTTTATCATTGTAATGTGTATATGGATAGTTAGCAGCATGGAGATAAACATTCAGACCTGTAGCATCAATGAAGGCATCTTATTTCTTCTACCCAAAAAAAAAAAAAAAAAAAGAGTTTAAGTTATCATATTTATATAAAAACTAACAGATGGATTTGTAAAAATAAAAATAAGAGCAAAAGCATATAACTAAGAGATTCACAATGATACCATATCCTACATAAGCACCATGACAGAAAGCAGCCCTTAAATATATGAGGAGCCCATACAACAGCGTATGACATAGCACAATAAGCTTATGAGAGTCATGTAGAAGCCATTGAGTTTAATGGGTTCCTCCTAAAGACCCCATTTTTCCTTTTTATTTCTCTTTTCTTAACTTCTTTCTACCCCACAAACCCCTACGCCCTTGCAACAGCCTTGCAAGGACTAGATCTTCTGTACCATGGAAAACTTTCAAATCTGACAATATATATTGCAAAGGGTGATAAAGCAGCCCAACAAAATAACCAGTTTTTTCAAAGAAAGGAGAGAGAAAGGGAGAGATCCATGAATGATCAAAAAGTGTAAAAGATAAGAGAAAACTAAATCCTAAAGAAATCGGATCTTTTGTTCCCCCCCCCCCCCTCTTC
>JAOXJP010000001.1:19342875-19368453 GCA_025762735.1 Platanus orientalis
CTCTTAATTGGATAAGTCACATTCCTCTGTTTAAGGGCATTAAATTTCATAACTGGGTTTTTGGGTGGGATTCTATGATTCTTATTTAGTAGGAATGATTCTTTGTTTGTCTTGTTGGAATGTATTTCTCATGCATTTTCTTTCTTAATAAAATTTCCCATCTTTATCTAAAAAAAAACTGGTTTAAAAGTCTTGTAATGGGATAGTTTTTAGAAAAGTGAAAGTCTTATTTCCTTCACACTTCGTTATGCCTTATTCCCTAGGATCAAAACATATTCTTTTGACTGACTTTGGTGTCATTTGCAAGGTCATTCAATTACCTTTCCAACAAGTCCAATATCTTGTTAATCTGATTTGATTTGAGAAAATTATAACCAAAATAGTGGTAGGGTCTCACCTTGGATGGGAGTTATCTATTTTATAGTTTTATTTTAATTAGGAGTTTAGAGTATAGTCTATAAATATGGAGATGGACTAGTGTTAATAATAATGATTAGTTTTTAGCAAATACAGCTGATGCTTTGATATATTAGTTTGGTGATGGTTTTAAATTGTTCTTTTTCTTGAAGTTGCTGATGCTTTCAAGGTCTTTTAGGTGCTGAACGTAGAGTTCAGTTGGCTTTAATTCCAATGGAATATCTTTGCCTCCAGGTGTTGACACTAAAAGTTCTAGTGGTGCTGATTCCATTTGGTTTATCTTTTCTTTCTTCTTATATTTTTAAATTTTATCTAGGAATCACTGTTTTTTATTACCTTTAACCTGAATTCTGAGCTCTTATTATTGATTTTAAAATTCATCTCCCTATAGCCAATTTTCTTATGTCTCAATCTATTCCATAATTTTGTTTTATAATTTCATTTCAGTTCTACATTAATCTATACTCCACTACTGCTATTTTTTTCTACTTAATTTTTTTATTAATTATCGACAATTCCATTCCTAAACTCTATATTCTATTCCCTATATTATTCTAATGACTATCCTTTATTCCCATTGTTGTATTTCTTTTCCTCTTGGAACTTCTTGCATCATTATCTAAATAGGTCTACATGAATGAATCTTTTATTAGAGGTCTTGGCAGAATTCAGCCACATGCTAATGGGGAATGCGAAACAGCCCATACTCAAATTCAATGGCCTTGTGCAGCGGCATTTTGGGCTATCTTGTTTAATTTTTTCTTATTTGGTTATAGATGTAATTGGAATAGTTTGTTTTGTTACAGGCTTTATTTTTGTTGGTCAATTTTTTTACTTGAGACTATATTTTAGTGTTTTTTCAATCTAAGGGATTTTTAGGTAATTTCCTGGACTGAGGGTATTTTGGGTGTTTTCTTAAAATCTCATAGTGTGTTAATTTTTTTGGTCTATTTACTGCATGTGCACCATAAAGAACAGAAAGCATCTTTTCCTTTTGCAGTTGGATTTTTTTTTTTTTAAGGATATGAAGTGTTTTCCAATCTTAGATTAGCTTGCTATTTTGGTTAGGATTGCTTTTTGAAAAGTGGAGTGTTTTCCTATTTTGGTTGGATTTTCCTCTTTTTCTTCCTTTTTTTCTTTTCTCTTTTAGTAGGAATTGGAGTATTTTTCCTATTTTGGTTGGGCATTTTTTAGGAAAAACTGGGGGGACAACTAGGTCTGGATGGCTAGCACTTATCTCTATAAATATGTGTATTCTTTTCAACTGAAAGAATGAAAAATGGCGAAGATTGTCCTCTTGATTGCTCTCTATATTCTTTTTCCATAAACCTAATGCCTACCTATTAGATACTTTCGGGAATTCGTCCGGCATCACATGCTCAACAATCTCCTTGATCCATGACCTTTTCTCCCTTCACCCCAGTTCACATGCTTGCTGACATCGGCTGCTCCCTCTTCTTCTATTTCTGTGGGATCAATTTGATAAACGGATGAATGATCTTGCTTCATATCACTTCTAACCAGTCCAGCCAATGGTCTTTATTACCCCTGAATGAGCCATCATCTTATCACCTATGGTGCTACCCCTAAGTTCCTATAAATGCATTTATTTCTAGTTTCGTCATTTCTAGTCTTGCCACTCATCCATCTTGATTGCCTAGCATTCTTCTCTATCAAATGTATAAATTTTTCTATTGTTATGCATTAATAACACTGCACTCTAGAAGCATCTTTTCACTTCATCCACTTTGCTAATTCTATGGGCAACACCCTATTCAATCTAGAAGCATCTTTTCACTTCATCCACTCTGCCAATTCTATGGGCAACACCCTATTCAATCTCTCCCTTCTTATGGGTAGTCGAACCAAGATAATGCAAATGCTCACTCTAGGATATCTCTTCACCGTTTAATATCTACCATTCCTTTGTTTCTACTCATATTTTAACAAAAATTACACTCTCTTAAACCTTTTTGATTTATTCTAGCAATTACACCCTCTCTTGTCTTGTCAATCGTAATTATTTTAGAAAACAAAATGGTTGTTTAAAATATTTCATTATTTTCTTCCTACTTCCTTCATCAGGCCTTGTGCTTGGTTGGCTCTTCCTTCATGGGGGGCGTCTGGGGGTATCCTCCTAATTTGGGATGTTGATAAAGTAGATATTTTGGGCTACGAGTTTGGGGCTTTTTCTATTTTAGGCTTTAGTCAAATACAGGCTGAATTGGAAAGTGGGGGAATGAGTGTTTGTGGGGGTTTATGGTCGAAATGTGAGATTTGAGGTGAGTATTTTTTGCAAGAGTTAAATGATGTTAAGGCCCATTGGGATTTGCCTTGGTGTATTGGGGGTGATTTCAATCTAATAATATTTTTTTCAGAAAGGTGTGGGGGTGACTGGAATGATCCTGGGATAAGGAAATTCAATGTTTTTATTGATAAATGGCATCTCATTGATACTCTTCTTAAAGGGGTTAAGTTTACGTGGTCTAGCTTCCAACTTAATGTCAGTTTGAGTAGACTTGATTGTTTCCTTTTTTGTGGAAAATGGGAAGATTTGTTTTTGGACCACTCAATTGGTTCTGTGTAAAACTACTTTAGATCATATCCCTATTGTGTTGGGTTGGTGTAGGCCGGTTAAGGGGCTTACGTCGTTTAAGTTTGAGGAAATGTGGTTTCTTGAGCCAGACTTTATGGAGGTTGTGAAAGAAAAATGAAGTAGAACGGAGTTTTCGGGTAATCCGAGTAGGAGATTTTCTCTTAAGCTAAAATCTTTAAAATGTTGGTTGAAAGTTTGGAATAGGAATTCGGCCAATCTCCTAAGACGGAATTGGAGAATTGTAAGAGCAAAATTCGTTTGTTGGATTTGCTGGAGGAGACTCGACAACTTTCTTCCGTGGAGAGGAATGAGAGGGAGGGCTTGAAGAGGGATTTTTCGAAAGCCGCTTTGTTGGAAGAGGTTTTTTAGAGGCAGAGGTCTTGGGTTAATTGGCTAAAAGAAGATGACCAAAACACCAAATATTTTCATGAGGTGGCTTCTCATCGGAAAAATTCTAAAGAGATCTTTGGCCTTTACATCAATGGGAGGTGGTCTCAGGATTAGAGAAAAATCATAAATGAGGTTGATAATTTCTATGAAAAGTTGTATTGGGAGGATCAGTTTGTTAGGCCAGGGTTGGATGGTATGGAGTTTGATTGCATATCTACTAGTGAGATATTGTTAAGAAGGATCTATTGGATGTTCTCGATGAGTTCTATTTCGGAAGAATTCTTGAAGCATCTGAATGATATTTTTATTATGTTAATCCCAAAGAGCCATGATGCAAAGGAGTTAAAAGACTTTCATCTAATTAGCCTTCTAAGCAGTGTTTATAAAATCATCTCTAAAGTGCTAACTTCCAAGCTGAAATTGGTTATGAAAGGTATTATTGTCCAGCCTCAGAGTGCCTTTGTTGAAGGAAGACAAATCCTTGATAGTATTTTGATTACAAATGAGTGCATTGAGGATAGAAGGCTAGCTAGGAGAAATGACCTTTTTTGTAAATTGGATTTGGAAAATGCCTATGATCATGTTAAATGAGAGTTTCTAAACTATATCCTAGGTAGAATAGGGTTTAGGGCAAAGTAGAGAAGCTGGATGTTTTATTGTATCAAAACAGTGAAATTCTCGATTTTAGTGAATGGATCCCCTGTAGGATTCTTTTGGAGTTCTAGGGGCTTGAGACAATGATATCCTCTTTTCCCCCTCATTTTCATTATGGTTTTTGAAGTCTTAAGTAAAATGATCATAAGAGCGGAGGGGGAGTACATTCTAGGATTTTAGACTGATAGGGATAGATGCAGGATTTCGCATTTGCAATTCACAGATGATACTATGATCTTTTGTGATATTGATGAGAACCAATTGGGTTATTTGAGGTGTATCCTTTGTTGTTTTGAGGCGATTTCAGTGTTAAAGATAAATTTGGCCAAAAGTGAGATGTTCTAAATTGGGGTGATGCCAAACACTAGGGACCTGGCTTGGATTTTGAGTTATAAAATTGGTTCCTTACCCTCGTCCTATTTGAGATTATTTTTGAATGCTAATTTCAAATCCAAGGTGGTGTGGGGTCTGGTTGTGGAAAGAATTTATTTAAAATTGGACTCTTAGAAGGCGGCTTTATTGTCTAAGGGCGGAAGACTTACCTTTTTGAAATCCACTCTTGCCTCCATGGCTCCATCCCAAACTATTACCTTTCATTGTTCATTATACCTAGTTCGGTGGCTAATGACATTGAGATTAAATTTTATAAGTTCTTATGGAACGATTTGGAGGAGCACCACTGATACCATCATGCTGATTGGAAATCTATTTGTAGACCTCTGGGATGCGGTGATCTAGGAATGAGATCAATTAAAGACCACAATAGGGTGATGCTGGCTAAGTGGCTCTAGAGATTTGGAATGGAAAATGAGAGTTTGTGGCGTAGGGTGGTGATTGCTAGATTTGGGGAGGTTTCTTTGTGAGAAACAAAGGATGTGCGAGTTTGGCATGACTGTGGGCTTTGGAAGTCCATTAAGAAGGTAAAGGATATTTTCTAGAAATATATTTGTTTCAAATTAGGTTATGGGAGGGAGATTAGGTTTTGGGAAGATAGATGGATTGGTGATAGCCCTCTTAGGGATGCATTTAGGAACCTTTATTCTTTAGCTACGGATCCCATGGGAAGGGTTTCCGAAATTTATGATGAGGAGAGTAACATTTGGAAGCCGTGATTGTGTCGAAATTTGGATGACTAGGAGATTAATGATTTTGGTAGGTTGTTGGAGATGCTTGGAGGTATAAAGTCTAATCCTTCGATGGGGGATAGTTGGGAATGGATCATTTCAAAAAAAGGTACCTTTACCCCAAACTCTCTATTTGAAATTGGGTGCCTTTAGAGTTCATTTGTTTCCTCTTAATGGAATTTGGATCCTGGGTATCCCGTTAAAAGTGACATTCTTTATGTGGAATGTCTTGCTTGATAAGATTCTCACCCTTGACCACCTTCAAAATAGGGGTTCGAATTTGACAAATAGATATGTAATGTGCCTAAAGGAGGAGTCAATAGATCATCTTTTTGTTTATTATACTATGGGGCATGCAGTTTGGAGTTTTTTCCTTTCCCACTTTAACATTTTGTAGTCTTTTCCTTCTCACTTTCGTAAGTTTATCTTTGGTTGGTGGATCCGGGATTTGGACGGCTTACCATCAATCATTTGGGTTTATCTTCTAGGGCTTATTTGTTGGGGGTTGTGGAAGGAAAGGAATTCAAGAACTTTTGAAAGTAAGTCGATGAGCTACGAGAAGATCCTCCTTTTTATTCATAATACCTTGTTAGAGTGGATCTCTATTAGGAATGAGTTTGACGAAAGTAAATGGGATTCCATTTGGTCTGAGTAGTTGGTTGGGGGTGTTTTTTAGTGGGTTTCTTCTCTTGTTTTTTGCTTTTTTGTTTTTCTTCACCTTCTTGGTGAGGATCCTTTTGTTTTCTCCCTTTTGTTCCTTTTTCAGTTTAATAAAGCTTATCCTATTATCTCTCAAAAAAAAAAAAAACTCTACCATGGATATATAAGTTAACTGAAGTGATACTTAAGAAAATAAGAAGTCATACTTTTTTTACACTCATTGCTTTGTCCTTCCCCTCTACCCAAATGGCTAGATCAAACTTTCTTCTATATCAAGATTAGTATAGAAAAGATAACCTAGATGATGTAGCACCACTCACAAATCTTAATCAAGGAAGTACAGGCTGCAAGGTTGAGGATAATAGGATGTATGAATGTTGTGGGTATGTTTTAGATGGAATTCCAGGGATCAAATCCGAGGTGAAGTAGGACTGGAATAGGTTCAGATTTGTGCTAAAAACAGGAGTATAATGAGAGTTATGGAGTTAATTTGGGAGGTTTAATAGTGCAATATGAGTGTATTGATGGACCCATGAATCTGAGTATCACTGGGGAGAGGTGTGGAATTATAGAGTATTAAATAGATTAGCTAACTCTGTTTCAGGACATGCATCAAACAGAAAGTGAGCAGTGGTATTAAGAACTGAAGCTGATATGATTGAAGGGTTAAATCTAGGTCAGATGGTTGGAGTTTTAAATGGGATTTGAATGCTTTATAATCTGGGACTGATTATAGAAATAACAGTGGAATACTGGAGCTGGAACAGAGTCTAATCAGTGCTGACTGATAAGCTACTGGTTTTAGGAATATCAGAGGGTAAACAAGAAGATGGGATCTGGTGCAAAAAGAACTGAATTATCGGGTATGGAGACTTACTTTCAGATAGAGCATGGGCTGGTATTTGGAGGGGTTTTAGGGCAGCAGGTTATAGGACAGGGTTCTACTGCTTGTGGTGATAGAAAACAGTAAGGATGGGGTTTCGTGATTCAACTGCAGGCTTGGTTTAATGGGGAGATGGAGGTTTGATGGAGTGAATTGAGAAGAAAATGGGAGAAGAAAGGGTAGTTGCAGAAAACAGTACGGCAACAAGGAGAAAAGAATAAAAAGGAGTAGAAGAAGAGATGAGGAAGATAAGTACCTGTGCGAAAGTCCCTGACCCAGAGTCTTGGAAGTCCCTACCAAGGTTCAAGTTCTAGGTGCAAGAGAACTTGAGAAGAGAGGAAGCCAAGTTGTTGAAGCCAACAAAAACCAGAGAAATTTTTATTTTTTCAATCATTGTCGATTACAAGGTCTATCCCTCTCTTTTAAAGACAAAAATTTCAAATTAAAAGAAACAACCTAAAATAGAAACTAACTTATTGCCTAAACATATTACAAAAAAAAGCTTGCTAAAACATAAAATAAAGAAGCCAAATCGTGTGCTTCTCTTGATATGGTCGATCAACCCTATTTGTCTTAATAAAATGGGCTTTACAAAATTAACCAAAAACAATAATAAAAATTCCTAACATGTCCTACTCTAATAACTTATAAAATATGCATTAAAACAATAAAAACTCTTAAAAGCTTTAAAACCAGCAACTTAAGCTACCATTGAGTAGCCATGGGCTTCCTCCATGTGCCTTCTTGTGCATCCTCATGTGTGGACCCCACTAGGACCATGTGTGGGTCCCACCTTGCCTCCCCATGTCCTCATCACTAGATTTGTACACAAATTAAATTTTGTTATAAATATCCTTTTTTCTCCCTTCTTTGTCGCTGAAGTCAAACTGTTCTTGTTTACTCAACTAAAAAGGAACGATAACAAGAATATTTAAACAAATAAACTAGCCTTAATATTTGAAGGAAAGTTCTTTGGCTTCTACCATATTTTTCTTCTTGGTGACAGATTGAGAAACCAAACAATGATTAGAAAAAGGAACTTTGAAGTCTTTTTTTTCTTAAGAAACAAGTGTTTTCATATTCTGTATAGATTTTTGTGCAGAAAAAGATGATAGGGGTTTTTGTATTACTGATACAATTGGGAATCTTAACCATACATTGCCTTTATTGTTTTTTTCATTTGTTTCTTTGTTTCAGGGGGTACCTCAAGGATCAATCCTGATAATGTTCTTGAAGAGCGAGACTCACAATATGATGCCATGCTTAGTCAGATGGTGGGTAGAATTACATCAAAACCTGGAGGGAAACTTGAAATGGGTGAGGTGAGGTTATATCTTATGTTCATTTTCTTATTTTTCTATTGAAAATGTTACAAATTCATACTGGTATTCTCTATGTAGATGGCACAATAACTTTGTCTTATGTTTTTCTTTTTAACTTTTTTAGTAATTAAATCTGAATAGAAGGATTTGTCACACTCAATTTTTTATTTTTATAGTTTACTATACTAAGCATATAGTGGAAAGCTTTGGTGCTATAATGGCTGCTGAAGTTTGTATTATCAGTGCTCTTCTATGGAAATGCTAACAAGTTATCTTCCTCAATTAAGTAAATGTTAATTAAAAAATATAATCCTATTCTTTTACTGTTATTAACAGTTCTGAATAGATTATATCCAATAATGTATGTGCATTTTTTTTCTAAGATGAAAATATATTACAAATTATTTAACATTGTTTTATAAATGTGCATTCATCCTAGGCGCACCTGTTAACTGCTTTCACATGCACTTTGCTGTTAGGCTCTTTTATGATCACTATCCCATTGGAGTTATGGAGTCAGAATCTGGCTCCTGTTGAGCCACCAAGTCTAGCTTCTCTTTGTGATGGTGAGCTGGTTAAGCCCCAAATAACTATTAAGTGGAAGTTAGATGCATTCACTTCTAGGTTTTGTCAATGTAGTGGTACATAATTCATGAAGTAACTGTTATGTTCTAGGTCATCAAAGTTGGTACCAAACATATGCTAAAGATATGTAATTTCTATGGAGAAGATAGCTTGCAAAGAATTACATGTAAATTGTGGCTTCACTTGTTGTATGATCCCACAAATTTATTTGACTGATGAGCTCACTAGATTTGAGGTTTCTCAAATGCTGATCTGGTGGAGACCTTCTGCGTAGTTGGCTAAAAAATGTTCTTGGAAGGATAGTTGGTGGTCATCTAGACCTCTTATGCTGGAGTCTCCTTCCTTATTTTGTCTAGCTAGAAATAAGGAGGTGAAGGTGGCTGATTATTGGGTCCCTATGATTGGGTGTTTGGAATGTTGACTTGCACAGAAGATTTAACGATTGGGAGCTCAATGACATGGCTAACCTTTTTGGAATTATTGATTCTTTTCACCTGTGGGCCGAGGTGGAAGATTGTATGTGTTGGAATCATGCCAAAAACGGGGTATTTTCTGTTAAATCTTGTAGAAAGGTTCAGTGGTCTGAGGTAATGCCTGATCCCATTTGGTTAATTATTTGGAAGCTTAATATCCCATCCAAAGTTGCCTTATTTATGTGAACCGTGGCCAAGGGTCGTCTCCCTACTATTGATCTTCTTCAATGCCGTTGTATGGTCCTCCCTAATGCTTGTCCCCTTTGTCTCCATGATGCGGAGAGCATTGATCACATTTTCATCCATTGTCCCTTTACCTCTAAGATTTTGGTCATGTTCTTAAAGGAGATTGGCCTATCTTGGGTTTTCCCAAATAGGGCGGATATGTTGCCTAGGTCATGGAATATTTGGAAGACATCTAAGAAAGGGAGTACTCTTTGGAAGTTTGTTTGTCCAGCAGTTTGTCAGATGTTTTGGCTTGAGCAGAACCAAAGGGTGTTTGAGGGGTGCAGGGAGCCAGCATTTAATGTATTTTGCAAAGCCAAGGATTTGATTTGCTTTTGGGGGTTGAAATGTAAACACATGGGGGATTACTCAGTGGTGAGTACTAATCAGGATTTGGGAAATATGTTCATACGTAATTGGGATTTCGCTTTTCTTGTTGTTGTCTTTGGGGATTTTTCATCCATTTTCTCTTAATGAAATTTCTCTTACAAAAAAAAAGTTCCTGAAGTTTCTCCAATTCCATTTCTTCTTTTCTGGCAATGATCCTAACTCCTACTTCACATACATTTTGGGATATTCTTCTTATTTTTGTCCTTTGGTTTCTTGGTGTTGCTTTTCTTTATTCTTACTGGTGTATTACTGTACCTCTTTCCTGGTTATGTGGGAGGGAATAAATTACTGGTGGTAAGGTCACTGTTGAGGGGATTTATGAACTTGTCTTGTAGGTTTCACCTAAACCTGCTTCCTATCTTGTTAGTTTGTTGAGGCAATAACAGTTCAACACAAAATTCTGGACCATTTGTGCTTTCATATTATCATGGGTTTTGCAGTTGTGAATATTCTAGAAGGCATGACTTTCATTTTTGTCAGTTGGAAGTTCAGGTTGAATTTGTGTAGCTTCAAATTCTTCCCTAAATGGATTTACTAAGTGAAAAGTAAGTTCTCTTATTCTTTATTTTTTTAATTACTTGTTTCTGTTGGAGGATGAAGCTGAGGCAGTCATTAAAGGCTGACAGGAGTAGTTGCTAGTGATATGTCTGGACATATGGGTTTGAATATTAGAGCTTTGTATTCAAGATGGAGAGTATTCTTAATGTGATTGAATCAAAGTGTATAACTTGGAAACCTAATCATAGCTGATATTGTTCTGGATGAAAATTGCAAATCTAGTGCTGCTTTGTCTGAAACTTTCTCTCCTAGCCTTGACTTTAGAATAGGGGATGAGCAACAGAAATCAGAGCATTAAAGAATTCCTGACCATAAATTCCCTGCTGATTGGAGAAATTAGACAAGATAACCCTGGGGGTGGGAATGAGGGTGTGTCTGATGTGTAGGTTCAGTCCATGACAGAAAAGTTGGCATAAAATTGAAGCCTTTAAAAGCTAAGATAAGAAGGGGGAAATCCAAACCAAAAAACAAGTGTCAAGGAAGAGTTGGATAACCTTAACTGTGGAGTCAACTATGGGTGGGTTCTGTGCTGCCTTAGCACATTCTGATGAATTATAAGTGGATTTAGCCCAGTGGGATTGGGATGCAGAAAAAAGGATGGTGTTACCTTTGGGGATTGTAATGGGGAATTGGCTAGTCACTAGACTATTGTCATGAACTCATGATACATGGGGTCTGTCATCAATGTTGGAAGCCCTATTCATTGGAGCTTAAGCAGTAAACACTTTGCCTTTGTCAAAAGTTCTCCTAATTTTTAGTTCCGCTTACAAGCTTGCTATTTTTATATTATATATCTAGCCCACCAAAAAAAACCTTTTTTTAACTTTCACAAGCACTCCACCGTAAAATGTAAGACCTAGGAGAACTACATTGAAGAGAGAGAGAGAGAGCTCAATTACATGGTTGTAACTATCTGCTCTGTCACATTCTTTTATGGGAATGGGATACACGATAGAAATGTTGGGACAGTCATCATTGTGATCATAGGTAAGGTAGACATTTTGATCCAACAGATCTCCTTGATAGGACCCATTGAATGGTAAGTCCCCTCCCCAATAAAGTGTGCTACATGCTAGATAATTATTTCATTGATAGCCAGTAATTGGCATTTAATTAATTGCAAATATGGATGGCTAGTGGTAGTCCGGATCCTTGGCGACTCTCCCATCTCCTAAAGGAAGTAGTATTTCTGGTTTCCTCCTTGAATATCTCGTTCAACTGGATTCCGAGAGAACAGATGGGTTGGCAAAGTGGGGAGTGGAGAAAGAAGGTATCGACGTGGGTAGTTGTGTAGATGAGATGTAACTGTGATGATCTTGTATGAAATTTGGGAGTCTCCCTCATCTCTCCTCATTATTCTGTCATTTCTTTCTCCCCCCCCCCCCCACATTAATATACATCCCTTGTTATTCAGCTAAAAAAAATTATTTGTTTATTAACCCAGCATTTTTTTGCAGGCATTTGTTGTGGAGAGGTATAATCGGCCCATGCCAAAGCTGAGGAATACAAACCCAGAATCTGGACGGTATGAAGAAAAACCAGTTCCTCTGGGAACCTTGAACGCAGCTCAGCTGCGGCAAATCATCCTCCTTCATCAAGGCAAAGCTGATGACCATGATGGGCCCATGGACGCCCACCAGATTGCTGCGAAGTTCCAAGTTGACGCTGTACAGGTTCAGAGGATCTTGCAATTCCTATCACTGCCTCCAGAAGACAGCAGCAAACAGAAGGACGAGCCCTGATGCATTTAGCCTTGCCTTGTTTTTGCTTTATGAATTTGGAATATGTTAATCATGGGGGAAGCTATTGAAATACAGATGCTGAAGGACTTAAAGAATTTGGGAGAGTTGTCAACTAGTTCAATGGTTGATGTTCCCATCTAGTAGAGAATTAGATACAGAGTTCTTGTTTGCCCTTCCTCGAGTGTAGGGAGTTTTGTATGAGAATTCTCAGCAGTCGGGCTATAAGATGGTTGTGAGCTAGTTTTTGAGCTGTGCCTTAGGACTTGGTAACTACGATGCAAAACCGAAACAGACATGCTGTCATAGACTCATAATCAATAAATGAAATTTATTTGCTTGAACTTGGTTATGCTGTAAACTGTATGGTGAATGAGAATACAGAGCAGGACCAAATACCAATCATCTCATTGCCCCACATAAGACAACTCCTACATTAAACACCATTCTAAACTGATTACCGAACTTTTTTTTCATTGTCTAGTAAAAATAAAATTGCTCTAATCAATAAATTCAACAGTAGGGATGCTCATTATCAATCAGGTTAGTTTTACTGTCTGGGTAATATGCTTTTGTATCATGGGATCTCACATGCACTATACTGTCTACTCAGCACCATATATATAATGATAAGCTGAAATGTGAACCAAGAAAACTGGATAACGTATATTTAACAGGGGTCGTCATCTCAAAGAAGAGGAGGGAATGAAATGAAAGATGATGGCCTTGCAACACAGCTTCTATGCTAGCAAAAGGGTTTGCCTCAGCCGGATTTATCTGACACAGTATTCCGGTGACCGGAAAGAGAACTCGCAGGAGATAACACCCCGACCAGGGAAATCTCCTGCAGAGGACTTTGCGCCATTAGCTTCAGTGTTCCGGCGGAGGCTTCTCACTGGTGTTGGGTCGGCTTCTCTCGTTGCCGTCGGCGCCAATTTTGCCGGAATCACAAGTTTTCTACTTGGGTTCTCTCCGGAAACCGGTCGGAATTTGAAGCTGGACGTTCTTTATCCAGTCGGCGGTTACAATCGTTGTCTTGAAACCAACCAAGGCTTTGGTAAGTCCTCTTCCCACCCACACAAAAACGAACAGCTTTTAGCCTTTTACCTTCTGCATCTAATCTTTCCTTTGCAAGCAGAGTTTATCTATCCGGCGAATTGGGTCGGAGATCAGACGCTGTTGTATCGAGCAGCGGGGAAGGCAGAATCTGAGAGATCCCTTGACCCACCTCCCTTGAACGAAGGGAGTCGCCGTCGCCGGAATTTCAGTGAGCCAGTAGTTGCATTTGGCCCTCCAGGCTCCAATGGGGAGCTTAACGTTAGCGTCATTGTTTCACCAGTTCCCCTTGATTTTTCGTGAGTTCCACTTGACTCTTCATCTCACGATCACGAATTGAAATTGAAAAGAAAAAACGATTTTTTTAGGAGATTATTTGAATAAGTTCCAACCCTTTTTTTCTTCTTTACGAGCTGTGATAGAATTGAAGCTTTCGGGGGGCCGAAGGAAGTGGGAGAAGCTGTTGTGAGGACAATTGCAGGGTCGGGACGACGACCTGACGTGAAAGCAAGTCTTATAGAGTCGACGGTGAGAGAAGATCCAAGCAAGAAAGTGAATTACTACAAGTTGGATTTCAGAGTAGAAGGGCCGTCGTTTCGCCGGCACAACGTCGCAATCTGTTGTGCTCGAGGTGGGCGGTTATTTACTCTGAACGCGCAGGCGCCGGAATCTGCTTGGCCGGAGATCAAACAGGACTTCCATAAGATTGCTGATTCTTTCAATCTCACATCTTGATATATGTTATTATTTTCTTGATTCTTTAAGGCTGAAGGCGAAACATGGGGGTGAGAAAACTGTGGCAGCCATTTTAATATTGGGGAGCTGGTGGGCTTGTTTCCTTCTGAGTTAATGGAGGTAGTTTACAAGGCTCAGTTCCCATGTAGGGAAAGAGAACCCACCATTTGGTATCTCACTCTTACGGCAAAAGCACTTCGATTTATAACGGCGCTTATGAAAGTTGTCAATGGCGTCAAAAGGATAGTGGTTTGGACCATAATGTTATATGCTTAAATAATATTATTAAAATACACCACAATAACAACAGCCTTATTTCAGTGATCCCTGTTCCACCATTTCACTTTATTTAGTTAGGACCATATCAACTGTTAAATTACAAGCTGCATGTCTATCTTTACTACAATTCAAGTCAATTTTGGTCTTTCTCATATTTTTTTAGGGCCTTCAAGCTTTGACACACGTCATCTCAATCATTCTCACTAACATAGTCATTAGTCTTCGTTAAACATGACCAAACCATCTCATCGACTCTTCCTCATTTTATTAATTGGTGGTATACCTAAACTCCCATGGATGGATTCATTCATAATTCTCTCTTCTAATCATGATATTCATCCATCTCAACACTATCATTTCAGCCACTCATTTTATGTACATGTTTGTTGGTCATTCAATGTTCTACTCCATAAAGCATGTGTAGTCTTATAATTGTTTAATAAAAAATTTCTTTTAATTTTAATAGAATTTATTTATCACACAACTCCATAAACACCTCTCCACTACAACCATTCCGTTCTAATTCTATGAACATTATGTGCACAATTGAACCAAGATAACAAAACTGGTGTCAATTATTATAGAACTGTTATTATTAATATTTTAACAGTAATAGCTGAAGAAGATTCAATTAGACGAGTTATCAGACTAATAATATTTTAATTTTTTAATAATATTAAATTGATTTTATTGCATAAAAATTATATATCTTAACAGCAAAAACTAAAGGAAATTCGATTAGACCAGTTATCAGACTTATAAGACCATCCCTAATCGAAGTAAAAATTGGAATAAGTATGCCGACTTTATGAATTAGAATTCTCACATGAGACCAGTCCAGTCCAATGGATTCCTAAACAAAAGAAAGAACAAAAGCTATAATCTTTTTTTACCGGACTCAAGGGCGGATTTGGTAGGACAACTTAAGAGTGTCTAAAGTAAGAATGACTCTGCTTCTAAAAAAATGAAGTGAATTGATCATTGATGGCCCCACCCACATATTTCAATCTGACTTCATTGAAGAGTGCCTCAGGCGAGACCGGTCCCATGGAATCAGATCCCTACCTGCTATTTGGATGCCAATTTGTGTTATGACAACAGCATACCATTTTACTTGGGATTCTTTTTGGACACCAACAGACCAATGTTAAATACATGGGTTAGATCAGATACTAGATTGAGATAAGATGGAGCCCAACAGTTAGCATACTCCAGAAGTAATGGATCAGCCTGGTTCAACTTCCCTATTTTCCACCGTCCAGGATCAGATGGTTAAAGGATTGGGACCTGTAACTACAATAGCTTCTTTTGGTGATAGAAGATATCAAATGCAATAATTATAGAATACTGACAAAACACTATAAACTATGTTACATACATTAAAGTGACTCAAATATTCCTGCTGTATAAGTGATTTCCTAAACCATGTGACTAGTGTTGTACAACATGTACTCAAACACAAGCAATTTGCCTTTGTTTGATCATCTTCTCCAAGTTCTCAGCAACCATTGCAGTTAAGTTTGGATCCTCAAATCCAAGCTCTGCTCCAGTTCTGCACGAGATGTGAAAACAAGTACATGTGTTAATAGTCAAAAAGGGGGGAGTGGGGGGGGGAGATGGGATGAAATAGAGAACAATTTTAAACATATCCATCGAGAAGCAAACCACCAGCATTTTTATAATTGCAATCCAACCCCATAAACTATTGATTTCAACATTAAGGTACAAGGTTTGGTCCCAACTACTTGAATTAAGATTCCTTCACCCCCCATATACTTGTCCACTAATGTTCATCTTCTTTTCTACTGAAAATGAAACTCTGTCTTAAGAGAAGAGGAACTGATGATCCCTACTTCATGTTGTACACATGACAACAATGCACTAGTCAGGACCATCTTACCATTTGCTCAGTCCCACCTAAGATACTCCTAGGTCAAAAATCGGCACACCAAATGATAGCAACCATCCAAGTTCTACTGGACTATCAGGTATATAACAACAAAGAATTGTTGACAACTGATGAGCCTGGTTCGATCTAGGAGATAAATGGGACTCAATGAATAGTAAGTCTCTCTCACTTTAATGTGCAGCAAGTGTACAGAACAAAGCCCCTCAGATGGAAATCAAATATTCTACTCTTTTTTCCATATAAGGAATTCTAAGTTGAAGAAGCGAAAGTTTGTTTTCCTTACTTGGGATCCAGTACCAACTTTTGAACTTCTTTAATGGCCGAACTGGCTGCATAGAGTGACATCTTCCCCACCTGCATTGAAACCTATTAGAAAATACATGAAATTCAGGGAGAAATCAGAGGCACCGATTAGTTTTGAAAATTTTCCTTTGCCTGACCTCCAACATCTGACGCTTCACTTCATGGTCATTCGGAAGACAACGGATTTCTTCAGCCAACTGTACCGATTCCCCCAGGCTCTCAGGAGACAAAAAGTCAAGGCCCAAGTGAACTGAAGACTGGAGAAATTTAACCAGAGAATATATAATCAGTACATGTGCTACATTGAATCACTGGAATAAGCATTTTAAGACTCGTAGTACAAATAGATTATCTTTCCACTGGATTTAATTTTTCATCCAATACTTGACCAAGATTACTGATTCTAGTTTAAGAAGCTCCACTCACAATCAATATTTAGAAGCTGGCAATATTCTCAATAAGAAAACCACTCGATATATGTGAAATTTGAAGAGCATTAATCTGTCCGTGTGTTTATGATAACATCCACGGATCATTTTTTGCCTTATGATTAAATTAAAGATAGAGATCCGAGAGTAAAGGTAGTTTGTTATTTTGCAGCATTAGCAGAAATAGGTGAAAAATCTCAGGAAATAGTTGCCCCAGATTTTCCCACCGTTCTTTTTCTCAACCACGTAAATGAATGAATTACCCTTGCATTTTAAGGAAATTTCACCAAGACATAGGATAGAGATGACTTGAAGGTTACCAAATTAACCAATGGGCATGACTCCTACGATCCCCCCCCCCTCCCTACACACACATACAAACATACATACACAAGTCAAACTTGTGTTGGCAGCACCCACTGGTCAATAGACTGAATAGAAGTCTAACTTTGTTGTACATTGACTCAGGAAATTGTGCTCTTATACAGGAAGCTCCACTCAGTCAACATAAACTAGCAACAACTCCATAAGGACACCTCTTGACAAAGGCAAAAAATGTCAGTGCGACTACATATATTTATGTGTGTTTATGGTAACATTCGTTGGACCATTTTTTCCCTTTTCTTTCTTTGATTAAGAGAGAGAGAGAATATTTAAATCACAAGAAGCTTGAGCTGCTAACTGAGCTCCAACATGTGTGTAGGGTGCACCAACATAATCAAAAAAATATTAACTCCTTGGTATATCACCAGATAATGATCATGCAACTCTACTATGCTGAGGAAACACTAGAGAAATTTTAGATAGTTATTCCAATTAAAAAGTTATAATAATGTTAACCTCACCTGAAGATTCCTTACTTGAAAGGGACATCCAGCAGGGATGAATACAGCCTCCCCTACATGTTGTTTAAATGTCCACGGCTCAATACCTGAAAACGAATGGCATTGTTAATTCAATTCTGAACAAGTCTTTGGCAGATTTCAAAAGAATACAAAAAATAATTTTGAAAGAGGAAATGCTCAAAGTCAGGATGGCAGGACAAATGCGCCACTGCTCTTGCCTATCTGAGCTGTGTACAGGGTGCACATGCAATAGGGTCAGAACCCACTGTTTGATGATCAAACCTAAGAGATCTCTGAGGGCCTAGGCCCAACATTGTCCTGACTAGAGGATCTTAACCATCCAATCTACAAAAATGTTCAGAACAATCTGCCATATTTTGTCTGCCAGAAAAAATTACGATAGATTGGATGGGTATGATTATCCAATCAGGTCAATCTTTTGCCTGTGACATCTCAGTGGAGTCCAGTAAATGGTAGTACCCTGTGGCTGCATACAGCACACATATACTGCAGAACAGCCTCCAAATCAAGTATTCCTCACAATCAAAATATAATTGAGTTATGCCCTTACCAAATTCCTCTTTCAATTTTCTTTTATGCTCTTTATTCAGGAAAACTGCTTGATCATAAAGAGGACGTGTTACCTGACAAACAAACAACCATATTAACATTAGAGAGTTAACCGAAGTTAGATAATGTTAAACTCTTTGATCTGCAAATATTTAGAAAGGAAACAAAAAAACTTACTGAATCATTTGGTAGACTGGCAGGCTTCCTGAATTCTTCCCAATGAACTCTCATATACTCGATCAGCTTTGGAGCATCCTGCCGACGGAAGACATCCCAAAGGGCTCCCGCATGAGCCTTTTCCGATACAACATCTTCACTACCTTCATTTGAGTGGCCAGAACAAATTTTTTTTCTTTCACCACCAGATGAAATTTCAATCCCATTAAAAGCTAGGTCATCCATGATCTCATCTTTATTTGCATTCAACTCCACTGCACCCTCATTCTGTTCAATATGTTCACTAGGTGCCAAATCCAGTGATTTCTCCTCCTCAACTAAATTTGTCTGTGCATCCCCAAATGATTCTTTTTCATCTGATTCCTTAAAAGCTCTCTGTATTTTGTCAATCTTTGTCCGCTGCCAACCTTTTAATTTCACTTCAGATGTATGCATCAATAGGTATACCTACAGCTCAGAAGATACAGACCATATTAACCATTTGTTTCTGTAATTACTTGTGTTTCAAAGGAAACCACACAGAAAAATAACTTTATCCTAAAGATAAACAATTATTTAAGCATCAGAACTGAGAGGTCTCCATCTTTTGCCAGAGCAGACATCAAGAGGAAACCTGACGTAAATTCATAAATACAATATAAGGCCATATTGGCCGCTGGGGATACGTGCCACCAGTGCAGATACGAGAAGAGACCTCTTAAGCAAGAAATCAAACCAATTTGATGATTATAACAATCCACTCTATTGACTTATTTTATTAACATATGACAAATTATTTTGTCCTCCAAATCAGATGGTTGGTGATTGTAGTGACAATAGGATGAGCCAAGAACAACTAAATATTGATTATGATACTTCCATATGGATTTAGGAATCTCACTAATTGTTGGTATGTGTAAAGTTTAAGTTGTTATAGTGATACAAATTAAGATTAAGAAAATGAGGAAAAGTTAACTCTTCTGATACATTTTCAAGATCAACCACACCTGAAGAAATACAACTCTGAAACCTAGGTAATGAAAGCATTTAAGAAAAGATTATCAGCTCGTAAGAAGATGAACCCTCAACTAAAACGCCATATTGAATGCAGTGATTCACTTAGCAAGTGTTAGTTCTTAGATGTCAAGCAAGTGTTAGTTCTTAGATGTCAACATGAATATGCCAACATGAAACCATGAAAGGACAACTAGACACCTACCATATCACGCATACTGGTTTGGAGATTGGTGACGGAATCACCTCTACCAAGTTCTTCAAATGTACCATAAGAAATAAATATCTTAGGTCCTACATCATTCTGCAAGGAAAAGTGGGGCAGTTTTGCAGCAACATTTAAAAGACCCCACTTGGAATGGATATACTCGAGCAATGGCAATTTACTAATAAATTCAGTTCTATGGTACAACAGAAACTCTTCTGTTGCACTAGGAGACGGCCAATCCTTCAACTTCAACATTTCTGGCCAGCCATTTTCATGGATTCGTCCTTCTGAATACCCTTTGATGAACTGACCAAGTTCAATATCAACCTGCCATCAGGCCAAGCCACAGTTAGCAGAAGTTTTCAGAGCATTGACAATAAATTATCTGGCAACAGGGACAAGCTGTCAGTGGCACTCATAAGGGAAAAAAATGAATATATGAATACTTTCAAATCTATAACAAGGAAAACAAGACATGCATACATTTATTTCAATTGGTGCAAGAAAATTCTATCCATTTCTCAATCAGAAGAATGTTTTGTTTGGCTTGACATGTACCTCAGACCAGTCCAAGCAGTCTATAGCCTTCACAGTTATGTTGTCCTCTTTCATTTTCTCATCTGTAGTCTCCCGTATCCCACTCCATATAGACATGGGATCCCAGCTCGAACCAGATGTGTCACCACACACCTGCTTAACAATAATGGGTTCACCCTTGAACCAATGTTTTCGGAAATCATCAATTCCTTTATTTTCAATATCTTGAGATGCAGGGCAATACAGGAAATTATCGTTGCTGTCATCTCTGTAGGCAGCTTGGCAGAGCTTAGAGTCACTTAAGCTGGTAGATTGTGAATTGTCCATGTCATATACCTTACAGCCATCAACCATTTCCTCCACTTTTTTTACAAGTTTTGCAACCCAATTAATCTTAAATATTCGCCTTAGGGTTAGTGATGAGCTACCACAGCCACCAGACTCCTTTGGTGGGCATAGGATACTGCCATTGGCTTTCAAATCAGGAAACTGGTCTGATAAATTTATTTTTAATTTAGATGACTTCAGTTGCCTTGTCACAGTTACTCCGTCTTGGCTTCTGTCACCAACCTGATTTTCTAGTGATTCTCCTTTAGCACCACCCAGAGATGCTTGCCGAAGATCCCGACAGCAAGTGAGACAGAGATCATACATGCAATTCGCACAGTGCCGATGATAATCTATAATAGGTATCCTACAGCAATCACTGCATGCACATCGTAATAGATTAAAATTCCTCAATATCTGGAGCATGCATATGCACATGAGAAGGTTCAGGACCCAAAATTCAATAGATCCCACCTAAAAGATCTCCTAGGACAGAAGATCAACCATCCAATCAGTAGACAATTTTGCAGGGCACTCTAACAAACTCGTATTTGTTCAAAAGAACAGGATGGACAAATGCTTATGATAAGATCGATCATGAATTAAAAGATCTCGTAGGTGGAATTCATAGAATGGTCATTCCCAAACCTTCCAATGTACTCCTATTCTTACGGTCCAACACTCAGGCTACAGCTTAATTCACTGAATTTACTGCATAGACAAGAGCAGATAAAAGTTTGGGAAGGATACCAGCACATCTGCTCATCTGCATGTAATTTTGCCCTGGGAATATCTGTTTTTGTTCCTAGACAGAAGGAACAAACACACCATGTATGAATGACTTATATGGGGAGGAAAGATATCTTGCATCAATTTGCAAATAGAACATGGGATACATCTTACCATGAAGCCTGGTTTCGACCTCCATCTCAAAGCACTGCTCAGAATGGATCTGCTTGACTATAGGAAGAACCGAAGATAAGAGGCAGTGGAGATATAGCAACTTATCTTGTGCAGCTATTTCCCTTATTTTAACCTGCAACCCAGAGAACAATTACAGTAAATTTTTTACTGACTGGGAGGTCAGGTCTCAGGTGACTCAGGTCTAGTGAAAGAAATAAATCTTTAGGGAAGTCAAATTAAGAAGAATTATGTAATCAATAGTAAGGGCCCTCCAAATCATAACATGGACTACCTTTATCAAATTATCCCCACGTAAGCACAACTTGCAATTACAAGTCCCACGGCATGCAGGGCAGACCCTCTGGATCTCCTCCAATGGGATGTCAGGGTACCTAATAAATGAAGCACATAACCAGAATAATCATTGGGTTGACACGTAGCCAATGGAAATCGAGGTCTTTTTGAGTAAAAACTGAGTTTATTCAATCAGGCAATAGAGTGCAATCTTACCATTTAGAGATGCAGCTGACACAGTACCCTCTCCTATCACATTTATGACACCAAATAACTCTACCTCTGTCATTCCTCCGACACTGATGGCAAGTCTGCCCACCAGCTTCATCAGAAGAGTCTGTGCTTCTATCTGACTCCTGAAAAACCACAATATGTATGGCTAATTGATCTAGGGAAAAAGAAAGAATGAAAGGCAAAACAAAATAATAGAAAATTATAACTATATGTCAGGTAGATTATAGAGATGGCCCACCAACTGATTGGATCTGCCATTAGATTAGATAAACCTACTATATCTTCTTTCCAAAATCCAATCCAATCTGAAAATTGCGACCATCCAGTCAATGAAATCTCTACCAAATAAAAAAAAGTTATAGTGCACAGTTTCATAAAAAACAACAGCTGGATGGTCACAATCTTCCAATCAGGATGACTTTAGGTATGGGTCCAATGAAATGTGAATCTAAGACTGTCAGCCCTCTGCGTGTGTGCTAAATTTACCGGGTATGCTGCTGATAGCTCATCACTAAGGTGAAACATAAAAAACAAAGACAAAGAAAGTGCAATAAATCTCACCACCAAAGCGCTGGCATCAAAGCTCTTCCTAGTTTTACTCCTTGATGATTCCTTGGCAGAAGAGGGTGGTATCTTATACGAAGATTTACGGCTGTCATCAAACTGAGAAATATCCATTTGTAGATCATCATTTGGTTTTAGAGAATTGCGGGAAGACAGACTCCTCGTTGGAGGTGTCTCAGGTGAATACAAAGCCTGGCTTTTTGGAACCTTCTCCTTATGCTTCTTCCCAGAGACTGCAGCAGGGAAGTCTCCACCCTTTGTGTTCTCAAAAGGTATATCCAAATCATCATTCTTACTCTCCCAGTAAACATCACTTTCACCAAAGGATTTTCTCTTTGCCTTTTTTAGACTCGCTCTAAAAGCTGAATTTGCTGCCCTCCTCTTTGCCTGGATGTAGTGCTTTTCGCACACAGTCTTATCTGGCATGGACATCGCACTGCATCTCCACTGCTTCCCATCTGACCTCTTACAACGCAAGTCTTCAGGTATTCCCACATTATCCTCACCATTTCCAGAGGTTGACCGTGTATGATCCATTATATTACAATTCTATTTTCTGGAATAAGATAAGAACCGTTCGCTATTAACAAGTAGATAGGCAGTGAAAACATTATTATAATCCAACAAATAATTACATTAAACAGCAGATAAACGTAAACATTCTCCCATAACTAAAAAAATCAGCTAATAGAAAATCAAAATAGAGAAGTAAACACCAAGGGAATGCCAGAACACAATGTGAAGAGACCAAAAAAAATCTAAAGGTACCACTCAGTTAGACCATATGGACAGTCGAACAGCAAAGAGGCTGACAGGGTGTACATGCATCAGAGTGGCACATACCATTTACTCCCACATGATATCTTACCTGGATACTGTTATAAGTGTGGGTCTAAGGGCATGAAACTTTGTATTCAACTCACTCCACCCCAAATGTCAAGGTAGCCATATATTTAATATAAAAATAATTATTGTAGTTAATATTTTGAAATAATTTGTCCATTTTTCATTTTAATAGCATGCTGCGTTAATACAGGTATCCAGCCTGCCAGAAAATTAAATGGGAACAAGAAGCTGACTGTGAAAGCATAAGCAAATGCAGACAATATACGCAAAATGTACTACAGTGAAATAATGTGTCATTGAAAATGACCCAAAAAAAAAAAAAGGAATAAGTACAGAAAAAAAAAATGATAAGCAATTTAGGAGACAAATCTAGAGCAGCCTACATGACAAAGAGACTTAATTCTTTAAAAAAGACAGTAGATGTTCTTGCTTCAATACAACAACAACAATAAACTGCCTTATCCCAACTATTTGGGGTCGGCTACATGAATCCTATTCTGCCAATCCACTTTGTTTAGGGCCATACCTGCCATTAAATTACAAGCTACCAAGTCCCTCCTTACTACTTCAATCCAGGTCAATTTTAGCCTTCCTCTAGTCTTTCTAGCACCTTCAACCTGCATTGTCTCACTCCTCACAAATGCAGTCATTGGTCTTCGTTGCACATGCCCAAACCATCTCAATCAACTTTCCCTCATTTTATCACCTATGTGTGCTACACCTAAGCTCCCACGAATGGATTCATTCCTAATTCTATCATTTCTAGTCTTGACACTCATCCATCTCAACATCCTCATTTCAGCCACTCATTTTATGTATGTGTTGTTTGTTAGCTGCCCAACATTCTACTCCATAAAGCATGGCTGGTCTTATAGTTGTCTTAAAGAATTTTCACTTCAATTTTAGTGGTCTTCGTTTATCACACAACACTCCAGAAGCACCTCTCCACTTTAACCATCCCGCTCTAATTGTATGAGCAACATCATCTACAATATCTCCCTCTTTGTGCATGATTGAACCAAGATAACGAAAATGGTCAATCCGAGGTATCTCTTGGCTATCAATTCTACTACTCCCTCATTTCTATTCCTATTTTGGTTAAACTTGCATTCCATATATTTTGTTTTAGTCTGGCTTATCCTAAAACCATTTGATTCTAAAGCATCCCTCCATAGTTTTAACTTGGCATCTACCCCCTTTAGTCTCATCAATCAACACAACATCATCAGAAAATAGCATGCACCATGGCACTTCCTCCTGTATGTGCCTAGTCAATTCATCCATAACTAATGCAAAAAGGTACAGACTCAATGCTGACCCTTGGTGCAAGCCTATTATGATCGCAAACTCACTTGTCACTCCCCCGACTGTCCTAACACTACTTATCGCTCCATCAGACATATCCTTAACTATGTCAATATATCTACTTGAGACCATTTTTTTATCCAAACCCACCAAATGATCTCTCTTGGTACACTATCATATGCCTTTTCTAGGCCAATAAAAACCAAGTGAAGATCTTTCTTCTTTTCTCTATACTTTTCCATCAATCGCCAAAGCAAGAAAATAGCTTCAGTAGTTGATCTCCCAAGCATAAATTCAATTTGATTTTCAAACACTCTGGTTTCACGTCTTGGTCAATGTTCAATCACTCTCTCCCATAGTTTCATTGTATGGCTCATAAACTTGAGCCCACGACAATTAGTGCAGTTTTGAATATCCCCCTTAATCTTTAAAAAATTTAATCAAGAAAGCAAGGGAATTAATTCAAGAATTATGGAATGATCAAATAGAAGCAAACATTAAAGAAAGAATGAACGAAATTAGAGGAATTTCAAAATGTGTCCAAAATCAAGAAACTTGGGTTTTCAAATTTATTTATAAAAAATAAAATAAAATAAGGGCTCTAGGTGTATACGGTTGAAAGGGTTTGAGTTTAGGGTTCAAGAATGGGTAAATCTTAAATAAGCCCTAGAAATTAGGATGGGAAATAGGGGCTTTTGATGTGAATAGGTGTCATAAGGTATGGGATGAATAAACCTAAAGGGAGTTAGATTTCTACAAAGAGATGAGAGAGTAATTAGAGAAAAGGTGTTTGCTGGAAAATTTTCCTATCTACAGAAAAGTTTATAAAGAAGAAGAGGAAAATGTTGGGGAAAGAGAAAGATGATGTATGAGGACAAGAAGGTAGAAGTAATGATTTTAAATAAATAAATGTCAATTTTCTATAGATATTTTGAAAGAAGAAGAATGAAAAAGAGGATGTGAAGATGATGGAAATTAGAGAAGGTAGAGAAGAAGAAATCAAAAAAGAGAACTTCATAAACCGTGAGAATTGGAGAAGACAACGAGTC
>JAOXJP010000001.1:19370464-19388466 GCA_025762735.1 Platanus orientalis
TAAAACAAAACATAAACATTATTAAACTCAACTTCTTAGGATCCACTCATTTGTTTATACAGCTCAAAGAGTAATTCACAGAATTCTTTATAAATCCAATCTAGAAAAGATAATGACAAAACATAAGAATGAGAATAAACCTTTTCTTTTGCCCAGGACTTGCCACCTCTTACAGATAAGATAGGTAATGGAAAAAAAGTAGTTGCACAAATACATACCATAAGAGGCTGCAAACTGATAATTAGAATGTTGTTGAAGAGGACTTTGAGAACCACTTGAGGCTTCAGAAACTAAATGCCTATACTGCCTAAACTGAAAAAAAGGAGACAATCACCATTTAACTCAACCCAAAAAAAGTATCTAAATTCCCCATATCTTTGTAACTATAATCGAAAAATCAAAGTAGTAAAATTAAAATAAAAGACCAGAAGCCATTCTATTTGGCATCTTAGTCCATGCTTGGAGAAGGGACCGTAAAAAGTGGGTATCCTGTCAAGAAAAAGTAACAGGTGTCTTTGTGCAGGGAAACAAAGCTTAGCCTTCTTCACCAGCACTGCTGCCTTCAAGGAGTTATCATTTGATCACTAATATTTGTATCATTGTCATCATGGCTTTGATTAGTTTCATATGTCTCCATTTTCAATCCATTTAAGCTGCTCAAAATCTGTTGCAAAAGAAATGTATTGATTCAACCCATAATTTTGTGGATTTGTTCTGTTCCCTACTCTTATATCGTTATTTATTTATTGCAACAATTATTTTTTCTTGTCCTTTTTTATTGGATAAAAGATTTAATAGGGCTCCTGCATATATAGCCCCCTTGAAACCATCGGATTCGGATCTGCTTCACACTCATGCCCAACCTTTTATTGGAATGAAGCACACAAGTATAAATCCCACAGATTCGAGGAGGGACCCATATGCTGGAGCCCAGGTTGATTTGAAACTCTTATTTAGACCCAAATCTGATTTTTCAAATGAATCTTTACAGGTAAACTTCTGAAAAGCCTATCATTTATGTCTATGGATGTTACCGTTGGAAAACTCATTCATAATATCAGTGTTACTAAGTTGCTCTTTGGTTAAATCAGTTTGTGCACTCAACTTCTGAACTTCCTTCAATGTGCTTGATCGTGTCTATTAGGATTCTTTCCTCTAGTTTTCTTTTCTTTTATCTTTTTTATGCTCATTGATATTTTCATTGGTATGGCCTTGATAATCCGTTGCATAAAAAAGATTCACAAACGGGAGCACAAAAAAAAATATCCATCCTTTTATTGTCAGATTAGTAGTGAACATCAAATATTCCTCTTCCACCAAATCCTAAATACCATATAACACCTATCAAGAAAGGTATTTGGTAGAGCATGACCAAAAGTTAATAACAGTCATTTCAACAGGTAAAAGAATACCAAATATCTAATAATACAAGGAAACCGAGATAAGGATCACCCTCCCCACAAGATGTGCTAAATACACTTGATACTAAGGGCACTCCTGCACTTCAGTAAAATTTTGACTATATACCAATGTAACATCATCACTCCCAAATGCTATCATCATGCATCGTCAAATTTACACCCATGACTAAATGAAGGAAGACATTCATAAATTGAATGGTCTAAAATTTACTAAGAATCAATGAGTAAGTATGTATACACCAAATAAAATTGGAAGTATTTATATGAAATGTATACATGTATTCCATACTGATTTTACTCGGACTGTCTTTGTTCATTGGATTTGACACTTACCCTTTACTTTCTTTTTTCCAGTTGATTTATTCTGTTGTGTCTATTGAACCTGAAATTTCTTAAATGAATTTAAATCTTTTTTTCTCCTCATAAGGAACAAAGCACAGATCCTCTACTGCCACTATCAGGTGGTAACACTGCTCTCCAGATATGTAAAAACATATAAACGGTGCTCTGATAATAAACAGTTCAAAAAATGCCCAGAAAAAGTAGACCATGAAATGATGCTCAATGAGACTGAAAACTTGTTTATGAATCTGTGTTATAAAGTGAAACAATCAAAGACTCATGGTATAAAAGAAAAAGAAAAATCAAAGACCCAGGGATTGTGAGTTATTACAACGAATATCTTGAGGGCATAAGATTATCAGCCTTCAACCCAGCTACAAACCTCTCCTCTGTATCTCAAATCGACATATTGGGCAGGTGTGATTCATCTGAAACCAGGGAGCCAGACATCCTAGATGGAAGATGTGATTGCAGGGCGTGCGAACACCCTTAGATCCACCCCCTTGAAGACCCTCCAAACAAACTGGACAAGTATCTTGCGAAGTTACTTCTTCAAGTGTTGATATCAAGGCTTCCATCTGTTGATCAACATTTGATTCCGACACCCTGTCTATCAATTCAACCGTTACAATCTCCACCACAGCCAACAAATGAAATCTTCTAAACCCGTTTCTCATAGATTTGTTCGCCATCTCGGCTGCATACCTTGAAAGCTCTCCACTCACAAATTCTTGAATATCTGGACGAAGGTTGAGGTTGGAAAGCATGTCGGGTACATTCAACAAAAAATCCCTCAGCGGTTTCCGGAACGTTATTGGAGTCCTTCGGCCTACTCGGTCTTGCATCAATGGAATCCCTCCACTATTCGCAGATCTAGCTACTTTTCGATGTCTTTCGATCAATCGAATTTCAAGACAGGCATTACCAGAGAAAAAGGTACCTTCGGTATCCCATCCTATGAGCTTTAATTTGCAACTAGGGTTCTCACTAAAAGCTCCAGGGTTCAGGGTTCTAGGGTTCAGGTTCAGGGTTACTCTTGTTTGTCGACCTCGATTCGCCATTTCGTCCCAAAATCAAGAAACCAAATTAGCTGATTTAGAGGAGAGGGGCCATATTTATAAAAGTTAAAGAGCAATTCAAATTATTTAAACATAACGGTCTGCTAAACCATACTTCTAATTTCGTTCGCCGTTAACATACATAAAGGGAAAAACCAAAACGGTTTAACCGGATTATGACACCGGTTTATAACTTAACAACAAAGAAATAAACAAATGGCAACAGATAATTTTTGATAACCAAAAATTAGCTTACTCTAAGGAGAACTAAACCGGTTTCTACCTTTATTTAGTTTCCCAAATTAGGTTAGGGTGGCAACTAGGGGTGGGTAGTGCCTGGCCAGCCCGAGCCTGGCCCAGAAAAGCCTGGTTTGAGGCCCAGATGGTTTTTATGGCCGGGCCCAGGTGACCTTTGCCTAGCCTTGGCCCATGCCAAGGTCCAAACTTTATATATATCATATTTATCTATTATATATAATATAAGTCTTTTAAAAACATCAATATTTCATAGTTTAACCGGTAAAAATTAACTTTTTACAAAAGGTCTTGGGTTTCACTCTTAGGCCTTGTCTATTGCCATGAAAAGGTTCTCTCTCTCATGATAATTTTTTTTTTTTGAAAAATTATTTTTAAGCTGTCTTGTTGCCATGAAAAGTTGGTTTTTAATGTTTTTCTGATGATTCTTTTCTTTCCTCTTCTTTTGGGATTTTCTTTTCTAATCTTTTGTTTTATTTTCTATATAATTCAAGGCAACCAAATTAGGTCCTAGTGAAATCAATGATTTTTTTCAGAAACAATCCTTAGAATTTAAATATATAGTTTTCTAAGATTTTAACAATCAATAAAGTTTTATAGCTCAATTGGTTAGTATATTGCTTATTATATAATACGTCTTGAGTTTGAACCTAAATCTCAAAGTTAATAATTTTTAAAATTGTTGGGTTAAGCCAATAAATTAACTAGGATTGGGGTTGGGCCTCAGTCTTTTAAAATAGTTTGGACCCAAGCCTAGGCCTGAGCCCGTACTATAATTATAGGGCTGGGCATGAACCCAGCCCATGCTCACCTCTAGTGGCAACGAGCCGAGAGCTCGTCACATATTCACCTGAAGACAAAGTTTATGCTTGGTTTGCCAGCCTAAAAAATATTGTTTGATGAGAGGCTGACGGGTTTATTGTTTGTGTCATGTTCTAGAGCGAATTTTGTGCTACCCCTAAAGTTGGTAAGTGGTAGTGGGTGTTGGGTATGAACTTATGGATTTATAGAACAACAAACTTGGTATGACAATCCAAATTTTAGAAAAAAATTTACATTGGTTTGACCATTTATGACTTTAGTGGATTTAGAATGAGTTAGAAAGACCCACACAAAATCTAGAGAATCTCAAATTGATTAGACAAATGATACGTCAGTGACAAAATTAAGTAAAAAAAAAAAATGAAGGAGACTGATTGTCTGTTTTGAGATAGACCTCTAAAAACGTGCCATTGATTGACACATGTTCTGTTTTTGAATTTGGTGTCTTTTATTGACCACATACTTTTTCAATTGAACACTTTTTTGAACCCTTTTATCCCTTAAAACAACACATGTTTGTTTATAATTCACTATGTACACTATAGAGACATTTTTATCATAGAACATTTGTTTCGGTAATTGAAATAATAAAAAAGTATTGAAAAGTAAAAAAAAAAAAATGGTTAAACTTAAAATGACCATAACTTTTTATCTGATGTTCATTTTGGGTCCATCAATACTCAAATCGAAAGGGTTGAAGAGATCTTTCTAAAAATGAAAAACAGGTTTAATGATCAATCATTGATGATTGAATGATCAATCATAGAGTAATGATTGGTCATTGGCGAGAAATCAGGTTTTTCAGATTTTCGCATTGTCTCAAACGATTAGTTTTTTTACCATTTTTTTTTTTTATAATTGTTGGAGGACTCTTTGAGAAGGATTTTCCACTATAAATAAGGATAAAATCTCAATGATTAATACACTAAAAAATCCAAGAAAATACAAAGTAAAACCATTTGTAAATCCACTTCGTCCCAAAGGCCTTTTTTTAGTAATATGCGGTCAATAAATCCCCAATCCATTCCATCAAAATCTTTTTCTAAGTCAATCTTGTAGATGAGACCACTTGAAATCGACTTTCTCCACACATCCACACATTCATTGGCCACCAAGATTCCATTTGTAATTTGACTCCATTTTATAAAAGTTCCTTGAGATGTTGATATGATGTCATTCATGATTAATTTCAGTCTACTAGGGAGAACTTTAGCAACTTTATATTTTATTATCTAAATTATCTTTAAATTTAAATAAACTTTTTTAATTTTATATATCTATAGACTTAGCCTACCACTTAGAACATAATACCAATGCATTGAGATAATGGGGAAAAAAAGTTTTACTTGAATTTAACTTAGTAATATTTCTTTTTGTTCTTTTTTTATATTCTAAATACCACTTTTATATGTTCCTTGTTATATTTTAATTTCTGTTGTTGTGACCTTCTTGGTATGCGGTAAGGATTTTATACGCTGATCCCTAACCTCCGCCGATGGTAAGGATTTTATACGCCGACCCCTAACCTCCGCCAATGGTCAAGCGGGCGGAAACATCAGTGCCGAAAGTGATTTTCATTTTTTGGGGGCGAGTGTAAATCACTTCTGACACTGAAGTGGCCGCCCTTTGACCTAGGCGTTTGCCTACGCCGAGTGTAGAAAAGCCTCACCATTGGTCTGGGATTGAAAACAGCTTTAACTACATTTACCCACGCTTTCCCGGTTCATTAGCGAGTTTGGTCATAGGAACAAGAAAGATAAGGGATGTGTTGGAAGTTGGAACACATTTTTGAGAAACATCAACTTTCCAATGTTTTCAAAGAAAAAAAAATGTATGTATCATTGATTATCTTCATCTATTTACAATCTCCATTGAACAACTCTATAGTATTAAATTAAAAAAAGATATAAATCACACTTGACTATTTGGACCCGTAAAAGATGAAACTGACCCCACAAATGCTAAAACTTGCCACAAAATAAATTTATGGTGGGGGTTGGTATAGGAACTGTGGTAAACATCTATCTATTTTATCTGGAATCCGACCGAACAAATAGCTATAACACTTGAATACAAGACAAGCTAGACAACGAACACAAGAGATTCAGGTAGGAAGTTATTTGCTTCTCTCTGTTCAGTGTTTCACAACCGATCGAGAAGAATCATCATTCCTGTTGCCACAAGGCTTGCAATTGCACAAAGATCTCTGCGGACTCCATTGATCTGGAATGCTCAAAAAGTACATAGACATGAACGTTCTGAATCTTTTTTTGTACTCTTCTGGAGATATAATTGTCGGTGATACATTTTTAGGGACAACGAGAGAGGCCTTCACCCATGTTTCAAGTTGTTTGTCCCAGGTATACTGTCTCAGATAATCAATGATACCACATACAAGTTTGTGGTTCTGAGTGTCCACTCCCACAAGTAAAGAGTAGTCCATTACATTAATTGACTGCATATATCAGAGAAAAACAAAACTTCTGTCATCAAAAAATACCAACTGAACCAAAGTAGCATCTGAAGAGAGTTAGTTGACAGCAACTTACAGTGAGGAAATACGTGTCATTCCAAATAGCACGTTGCAAGCGATGCTTAGTTTTCATACTAACATACACTGGACAAATATGCATATCATCAACAAAGTTCTGATCCAAAAGAATTTTTCCTGAGGCATCCGCAGCTGAAGTATAACGAGAATGCACAGTGCCTTTGAGATCATACAGGCGAGTAATGTTTCGGCCGAAGGTAAGATTCTCCATTACCATCAGATCATGTTTCAGCTCTTTTCCACTCTTAGTCTGTCTTATAGTAACCTGCAGTTGAATTCGAAGGTTAAAAACAAAGGAGGTAATGCCCCAAAGGATCCAGTAAGGAAGATATCTAGTATAAACATAGAACAGACCTGATAGATCCCTAGAATTTTGGCTAGACAAGTTTGGCTCCCTGAACTGAAAGACTGATTAACATGCTTAAAATAATCAGGTGCAAACTTCAAAAATGAATCAAATTCAGTCTTCTTAATTTCCTTTACGATAAATCTATCATCCAGTGTCTTAGCAAAAAAAGATTTACTCTTCCCACCTTTAGCATCCCAGTTCTTACAACGGCTGAGGGAAGCAACATAATCAAGCTCACATGGACAGCATCGTCTTCGAAGAGCATGAAATTCATTTGCATAGAAGCAAACTACTGAATATTTACCCTTCCCAGGTAATTTCCCCACCCCTAGAGGGATCTCTGGGTGAAGAGCACTTGAAGATGGCAGAGTATCCACTGGATTCAATCCATCAGAAATTGGTGTATATGACTCATCCGACGAAGTATGCATTCCTTCAGAACCCAAAGAGCCGTTTGAAGACCAATATGGCGAACCCATAGACACCTCCCAAGCTAGGCTCTGTGCATTCTCAATCATTTTACCAGCTTCTCCTTTCTCATTCTTTGTCTCAACTAAATCTTCAGTTGAGTTATGTTGATCATGCAACAAGGCAAGACCACAGGCAATTATGCTTGTGAGTTCACCCTCATAGACTGACACAAAATTATCATCATGACCAAGCGGGATGAACATCCTGGATCCTTCCTCAGAGATTAGTTGATTCACTGAGGATAGGCATTCTGGAGTGTAGCTATTGATAAATTCAAACTTCTGTGAATAACCTCTCTGGAGATCCTTCCTGTATACCTTGCGCGTTTCCGAAAAAGAATTCCATACCCAACCCTCAGAGTCAGGTAAGTTGGACAACTGCCCCTCAGAGTCATTTAAGTTGGATGACTGTGAATCTTGAGATAAATAAATGCCAGTATCAAGATCCTTGTACCCAGCGTTGTCACAGTTGTCACCTGGGGAAGAGCCTTGGAGAACCATATTAGAAAAAGACTCAGCATCTCTGAGAAGATCTGTGGCAATTGGAATAGTTTGGTCAACCTTTAAATGAGAGGGTCCAGTCGAAGAGTCTTGACCTATAAACAAATCCTGCGACACCCTTCCTGCAGTGGATGCAATCCACTCATCACTGGAAAATCCAGAAGGGTTTAAACTCCCCACAGTTGGCCTACTATTATCCTCAGCATCAGTACAGCTGTTGACTGCATTGTTTGGGTGCTGAGATCCAAGGACCTGATCTACCTTAACAGGTTCAGAAACTTGAACTTCTGTAACTTTACTTTCATGTTTCACTGTAGACCTTTCCTCCAATTTAATTTCCAGTTCAGTTTCCAGAATGCTACCACAGTTTACGGCATTATGGTAGTCATTAGAAGATTGAGATGCTTCATTGATGAAAGATGAAATACGAGCTGTTACAAAATCATTAGCAATTTTTTCGCTACATGGTGAAATACTTCTTTCATTGATTCTGTACCACTGTTAAGTACTCTCGAATCAGCTGACAAAAGCAGGAGCAAACGTCGATCCCAAACATATGACTCAAGCCGAAGCTCACAAAGCAAACGATTCAAGCTGAGAAGCTTGTGTACAGCCTGCCCCAAATGCACATTCTTATCAAGAGCCTTCTGAATGGAATCCTGTTTCATTACCAAATACACTGATAAAAGCCAAACATGATTTTAGTCCTCCTTGTTAAATATTACTGATAAGAAAGCAATCCATGCGCTTAAAACCACTGATGGAACAGGCATGGTGTAAGTGTCGGAATCCAGAATGGGTATCAAATGTCAAACTCCAAACACGAGTAGGAGTTTTGAATATGGCAATGTGTGCGTGTGTGATAAGTAGTTTTGGGAATATATCTACCTATCTATCTATCTATCTATCTATATATATTAAAAAGAAAAGATTCTCTCACTAAAATAAGGAAAAACAGAATACAGTATTTGAGGTGATATTAGCCCACATCCCTTTCGTCAATGCACATCAACGAATACAAGCCAATAATTCCCTCATTGAGTAAAATTATTAAAATGTCATAATAGTTTAATTTCACAACAGAGATTGCAAGGCATTAAAAATACTATTGAACCAAACTTACAATTCATGAATGACAAGAAAACTCTGACAATCCATGGGAGGACAAATTTCATCCTTCAATGCAACCCACACAATCATTTCCTACCCCTTCTGAAAAAACAAAGTACATTGCTAGGAAAGAGGTTTCCTTAAAGAAAGATGAATGCTAGTGAGACGGAACAAAAAATAAAAAATAAAAAATCAGGCACACCTCAATAGCTAATAGAAACATCAATCCTCCTAATTTCGTTCGCCGTTAACATACGTGAAGGGAAAAACCAAAACGGTTTAACCGGATTATGACACTTGTTTATAACTTAACAAAAAAGAAATAAACGAATGGCAACAGATAATTTTAGTTTTGATAACCAAAAATTAGCCGACTCTGAGGAAAACCAAACCGGTTTCTACCTTTATTTAATTTCCCAAATTAATTAGATTAGGGTGGCAACTACGGGTGGGTAGTGCCTGGCCAGGCCAGCCCGAGCCTGGCCCAGAAAAGCCCGGTTTGAGGCTCGGATAGTTTTTTATGGCCGGGCTCGGGCGACCTCCACCTAGTCTTGGCCCAGGCCAAGGTCCAAACTTTAATATATATTATATATAATATAATAAGTCTTTTAAAAACATCAATATTTCGTAGTTTAGTTGGTAAAATTAACTTTTTACAAAAGATCTTGGGTTTGAGTCTTAGGCCTTGTCTATTGCCATGAAAAGGTTTTCTCATGATTTCTTTTTTTTTTTTTCAAAAAATCATTTTTCAGCTGTCTGGTTGCCAAGAAAAGTTGGTTTTTTTTTATGTTTTTCTCATGATTCTTTTATTTCCTCTTCTTGTGGGATTTTCTTCTCTATTCTTTTCTTTTCTATACAATACGAGGCAACCAGATTAGGCCCTAGTGATATCAATGATTTTTTTTTATAGAAACAATCCTTATAATTTAAATATATAGTTTTCTAGGCTTTTTACAACTAATAAATTTTATAGCTCAATTGGTTAGTGTATTGCTTATTATATAATAGGTCTTGAGTTTGAACCTAAATCTCAAAGTTGATATTTTTTGAATTCATGGGTTAGGCCAATAAATTAACTAAGACTGGGGTGGGCCTAAATCTTTTAAAATAGTTTGGGCCCAAGCCTAGACCCGAGCTGGTACTATAATTACAAGGCTGGGCGTGAACCCGGCCCATGCCCACCCCTAGTGGCAATGAGTTGAGAGCTCATCACATATTCACATGAAGACAAAGCTCATGTTCGGTTTGCCAGCCTAAAAAACATTGTTTGATGAGAGGCTGATGAGTTTATTGTTTGTGTCATGCTCTAGGGCAGATTTGGTGTGACCTTTAAGGTTGGTAAGTGGTAGTGGATGTTTTGTGTATGAACCTATGGACTTATGGAACAATGGACTTGGAATGACAACCCATAGTTTGGAAAAAGTTCCACATTGGTTGGACCATATATGACCTTAGGCAGACTTAGAATGGGTTAGAAAGACACACATAAACTCTAAAGAAGGTCATTGATTAGACAAATGATAGGTCATTGGCAAAAATTAAGTAAAAAATAAAATAATAAAATAATGTGTTGAAAAGTAAAAAAATTGTCTAACTTAAAAAGGTAATAATTTTTTATCTTGATGTCCGCTTGGGGTCATATATACTCAAATCGAAGGGCTCATATCGGTCTTTCTAAAAATGAAAATAGGTCCAATGATCGATCATTGATGATTGAATGATCAATCATTTAGTTAGCAATGATCGATCATTGGCAGAAAATCTGGTTTTTCAAATTTTGAGTTGTCTCAAACGGCTAGTTTTTTTAACCAATTTTTATTTTTATTTTTTATAGCTGTTAGAGGACTCTTTGATGAGGATTTTCCATTATAAATAGGAATAAAATCCAAAGGATTAATGCATTGAAAAATCCATGATAAAACCATTTGTATAAATCAATAAGCACAATGGAATGGAGAATTATTATTATTGAGTTATTGAATAAAAATTTATTTGTTGAGATTTATTCTCTATTAATTATTGGTATTTTCTTTTGGGAAAATCAATAAGTCTCTGTTCCTGGTATTTTTAGTTTCAAAAGTCAATAGGTTCATGGAAGGCTGTTCTTAAGCCGTTAAACAAGATTCATCCCCAACACTCAACTGCATCAGTTGGTATCAAAACTAGCATTGATTTTCCTGCACCATGCTGAGGAGACGTACTGGTGTTTGTGAAGTTCCGCTAAATGAAATGTACGAGCGTGATGATATTGCTCAATTGGCTCAACAGATCGAGATGTTGAACCAACATAGAACCATCATCTATGCTACGGTATTTACGGTTTATCGTTAGAATCAATCACCGAATCTATATTTTGTGGAGGAGGATGCTGATAATGATCTAGATAACCCCTTTGATGAGTATAGACCAAGGAGGAAGCCAACAGTTGAAAACCTTAGAAAAGTTCGCGATGCTAGGCGATGGGAGTTTGGGTAGATGATTGAGATCCCCAAATTCCATGAGAGTGTACAACCGAAAGAGTTCATTGATTCTGTCTTTACTACAGAAGAGGAAGATCCTGAAAACCAATTTATTGTAAGTGTTCTTTAGAAATAATCATTTGAAAGTGATTATAATTTCATATTTTGGGATTTAGAAGATTCAAGTACAACTTCATCTTTACCTATTTTTTATAATCTTGTGTATGATGATGAAGATATAAGTGATGAATTGCAATGGATAAATAGCTTATCATTTGTCAAGCATGATGAACAAAATCCAGACAGTGAAGATGGAGATACAAGTAGTCAATTTGATTTGGCTATCAAGGATATTCAAGATTCTTCTCGTACACTGAAAGAGGATTTTGAATTAATTGTTTAAGAAGATACATTAGAAAATCTTTTGGTAATATAAAAGGTGAAGGAAGAAGTGGTCCAGATGTTGAACCTGGAATCCAAGAGTAAAATAGTGAAATAAATTGGATGCAACTTTAAATATATGATCTTGTTAATGTCAATCATTGCATTGACCATTTTAATGAAGATGCAATGAATTCAATGACAAATTCTTTCTGACCTGGGGAGAATGATGTAGTGTGACACATGGCAACACATGATATTAGAGTGGCTATTTTTTAGAAGAAAATCAAGGCAAAAAAGTAGTTACCGATAATATTTTTTATATTTAGAAATAAATTATATTTGGTTTTATTAGAAATATTTTTATTTGTTAAGTGTTGGTTTTTAGTAAGAGAGTTTTTAGAAGATTAGGATTTTATTTGGGTTCAAAAGGAAAATTCGCACAAATTCAGAATTTTGAAGGTTTTCCATAGTGTTTCTCATGAATGGCATAATGTTTCATATAAATGTCCAATTGATGAGATTCTTGATGTGTTGGAAAGAAGACTTCAAGGGTTACAATCTCTATTTTATGAAGGATTTCCTACTTTGATTATTTTCAAGGAGAAAATCTCACTCCAAGATGATGTACATGATTGGAATCTATCAATACGAATTTTTGGATGAATTTCTTTAGATTTGTTTTGGGTTTTTCTATATTTTGGTTCTTTAGCTTATAAATAAGCATAATGTAATGAAATATTATTATTATTGAGTTATGAAATAAAAGTTTATTTGTTGAGATTTGTTCTCTATTAGTTCTTGGTATTTTTCTTTGGGAAAATCAACAAGTTCTTGTTCCTAGTATTTTCAATAGTGAAAATCAACAGGTTTGTGGAAGGTTATTCTTAGTCCATTAGGCAAGATTCATCCCCAATGTATAACTGCACCAATTCCTTATCCATATCGTTATAATAACAGTCAACTATATCAATTAAATAAGGATCCAAGGTCCTATACATTCCATTCCATAAAGTGAAATAACCCAAGTCTAGTGAATAGGATACACATTCAGTCCACAAAACCAATAGTGATTACAATGTTCTTTAAGTAAATACAAATCATCAAAATCATGTGTATCTAGTCCTTCCTTTATCCGTTCTCCTCTTTCTTAAATCAATTCTTTTCATCTAGTTGTCATTTTTTGGGTGAACTTGACAGACTTAATAAACATACATGTAAACTATACCAAATAGGAGTCCAAATAATAGTACATTATTCAAAAACATAGCTTGTATGTAAGTATCGTCTATTCTAAACATGGCCATTAATTGATAGTTCAATGAAAACTATCAATGTTAATTTAGTCTGTAGAAGATGTTCACAATAAGAGTCAAATGCCATGAAGAAGGTTGGCAATCAAGACTGGATAGGCCAATACAACTACAACAAGTTTGGGATGACATTCAAAATATGGAGAAGCTTCCCTATGAGGAAAAAGATAAAGGTAGTGTGGACAGCTTCATCAAATAGACTGTTCACATCAACTTCAGCTTGGTCATTGGAAAGAGATATAGGTGATGCCATGAATTGGTGTGATGTTGTTTGGTGCCATAAGTTTATTCCTAAGCATAGCTTTATGTCCTTAAAAGCTATGTCACAAAGACTATCTACCCAAAGTCGATTGTGTAAATTAGGAATCATAAATACTTCACAATGTTGCTTTTGTTGGAACAATAGAGAGGATCTGGAGCATCTTTTTTTGAATGTGAATTCAGTAAGGCAATTTGGAGTTCAATCCTAATGAAGATATTCCCAAGAGATAGAAGGCCTAGACCTTTGGCTACGGAATGTGCTTAGATTAAGAATACCTACAGGGGGAAGTCAATAATAGCATTCATTAGGAAACTCTCCTTTAATGCTTGCATTTATAGCATTTGGAAAGAAAGGAATAATAATAGATTTGTAGGAAACAGTATGAGAAGGGATATGATAGTAGAAAACATCATTTTTTATGTGCAGACAAGGATTCGGGTTATCAAAGTCACCCAGGATGATAGCTTATTGTTTCATCATAGTAAAGCAAACTGGGAATTGTTGATGAGTGATCCTATCAGGGTGCCCAAGGTTTGCACTTGGAGAAAACTGCTAGCACATATATGGGCACTTTCTTGTGATGGGTTTCTCACACCGAACTAGGCTAGATATGGAAGTTTAATCCGAGATTACTTGGGTGCTCCACTTGTTGCCTATGTAGGAGAAATAGAGTCTAGGAACATCCTATGGCTAGAAATGTATGTTCTTCTAAAGGATTACTTTTAGCTATTGATAAAGGATGTAATCAGATTTGGATTTCCCTAGACTCTAAGGTAGCAGTTGATATCATTAAGAAGGAGGTGTACTGTCTGTGGTAGGTTCTTAGTCTAGCACATAGGATATGGAAGGTTAAGGCACAAATTGGAGTGTTTGAAATTCAGCATGTGTGGAGAGAAGCAAATCAACCAGCTGATTTTCTTGCTTCATGGGCTTCTAGTCATCATGAACAAATTTTCACACCAAATGAGTTTCCAATTTTCCTTAAAGATGTCACTCAATGCAGATATTCTATGATGTAATCTTTATTGATTCTAATGCAATTATTATTTATCTTAAAAAAAGAATACTTATTTTATTTATTAGTTTCAATCAATGATTCAATAAGTCAAATATAATAGTTCAATTTACCATTGTTGTGACCCAATGGAAGCTCCCAATATGATGTTTAAAGGATTCAATGAGTTAAATAAATGAGTTCAATTTCTCCAATGTTGTGACCCAATGGTAGGTCCCAAAACGATGTTCTAAGAGAGTTCAATAAGTTAATGGGGTTTGATCAATATTCAAAGAGGTTCAAAGATTTAGATTCAATAATCGTTCAATCCTCATTGTTGTAACCTAATGAGAGGTCCCAAAATAGTATTTAAAGGGATTCAACGAGTTAATATAATAATCTATATCAATATCTATTGTTGTGACCCAATAAAAAGTCTCATATAGATTAATAGTGTGGTCATCTATAACTTACCATTGTTGCTACCTAATGGCAGGTCCCAGATGCTTTTTCATTGTTGCGACCCAATGAAAGGTCCTATATCATCCCTTTGTTGAGATCCAAAGGTAGGTTCCAAATAGTTTACCATTGCTGCAACCCAATGGTAGGTCCCAAATACATTTTCATTGTTGCGACCCAATGACAAGTTTAAAATTCAAATATCTAGATCACTTACAATCAATCAAATCAACTGATCTTTCATCAAATGAGCTCTTCAATTAGTTCAAAGGAATTGAAATTTTCAATCAAATTGAAATTGCTAAGTGCGTAATCCTAGAGAGGGGTGAATAGGATTTAATTAGAGTTTTAATTCTTTTTAATTTCTTGTACCCCAATCTTAATTAGGTGAGTTAGTTAGTAATGTTCAAGTTTAATTTAATTCACTTAATATGCTTGGTGCTCAAATGCTAATGATTGCAAGTATAGAAATGTAAAGTACAATCACACAAAGATCACACACTATAACACAATAATTTATATTGGTTCGGCCACACCAGGGCCTATGTCCACTTTAACTACTCAATTTATTAATCAATCTTTTACAAAGATTACAAGGTATTGAGCTAACATTTCTAAATCTTGTGCTTGGTGTCTCCGGCAAGCACGGCCTTGGTTGTCTCTGATCCAAAGTCTTACAATTTGTCACATGGTGTCTCCGACCATTCACACAAGGGTAAGGCATATGTGCACACCTTAAACTATGTGCTTGGTGTCTCTGACAAACACGGCATTGGTTGTCTTCGAGCTAAGGGCTTATAATCCGTCACACGGGATCTCAGACTGGTAACTCAAGGGATCAATGGTATGAATTCCAATGTGGTTCTTAATAACCAAATATGATAGTTTAAGTCCAAGTATGAGAATCAAGGTCCTAATATATAGTGTGGCTCTCAATAGCCTAATACACAATAAGGTCAACAAAGGGAATCAATGTCTCTATGTAAGTAATGGCTATCAATAGCCAAATATGCCAATTCGGTCAAAGGGGGACCAATGTCTCAATGTAGAGAATGACTCTCACTAGCCAAACATGCCAATATATATGGTCTCTATTAAAGCAAAGGAAGTGTGTGAATGCCTCTAAAGAAGGAAAGTATATAGAATCACATAACAGTAAAAGCCTCTATGTAGGAAAATTTAAGTGAAGCACAATAAGGGCAATATCTCAAGTAAGGGAACCAATGTCTTAATGTAGAGAATGGCTATCAACTAGCCAAATATACCAAGTGCATGGTCTGTACTTAATACCAAGGAAGTGTGTGAATGCCTCTAATGAAGGCAAGTATGTAAGTAAATCACACAACTAAGTATGGCCTCTAGAATAGGCAAATATAAGTGAAGCAAAAGAATGAAAATATCTCATGGAGAAGATTTCTTCAAGGATTCACAAGTAGTGTGGTGGTCTAAGTAAATAATATGTAAAGTCAATCACAAACTAACTAGAATGGAGACAAACTCTAAGATATGAACTTAAAGTTTTACCTCTAACTTGAGGTTGGGAGTTTGAATTCTAGGAAGTGTAGGAGAAACCATCCTTGACCTTCCTCCTCTCTTCTCTTGCAAACGAAACCTCCTTTGTGGCCACAAGAGAGAGATAGTGAGTTTCCCCTTCTCCTTTGGAAGACTGGTAGCTTAAATAACAGTGTAGAGAGCATAGAGCTTGTAGAGTTTTTCTTCTTACCCCAAAACCCATTTCTTTCCCCTTTGCTAATTCCTTTAAAAACTTAGGCTCAGAAGACCAAAATGCTTTTTTATAGGGGTGGGGAATGCGCCAAACCATTGTATTAGAATATTTGAAAATGGATAACTTTTTGAAGCCTTAGATTTTGAAAAATGAGGTTTAAATTTCCAAAAATGTGCATGGGATTCATGTTTTAAATTTGTACCAAAAATGCCCTTGTAATCGATTACTTGATCCACAATCGATTACAGCTCGCAACCGATTATGATCTATACTTAAACTCGTAATTGATTGTTTGATCCCAAATCAATTTTGAATCTGGTCATTTTGGTCAAAATCTATTCCACAATCAATTGTACTCGTGGGTTCCGAGTGGATGTTGGGATCAAAAGTTGTGGTCATTTTAAGTTAAGATGACCATACTTATTTCTCAGCTCATTTTTCACTAGGGGTTTTTTAAGCAATTGCACCTAGGGGAAAACATTGGTTTTAAGGCCTTCCTAGGATTAAGTCTTGGTCTTTGAAGGTCTCGTAGAATAGTCATACAACACCCATTTAGTTTTATACCTTCCTATCACCTCGACTTGGAATGAAATTGACAAATTACATAATGATTTAACAATCTCCCTCTTTGTCAATTTCATGACAAAACCCAAAAATAAGAATACAATAATCATTACATAAATGGACTCATAGTGTGGGGACCATATCTAGACTTCAATGAAGCTTTAAAGCTCCCCCTTAGTCCTTTGGATTGCCAATACCTGCCATCCTACATCACAGAACTTATACCAACCTCATATACCTTTTGAATATAAACATTGGAAACATGGATTAAGGCATGCATAATATTTCTCCCCCTTTTTGTCATGAAAAGACAAGGGGTTAGTGAATAGTATGGATCAAAAAAATAATTACATGCCAGGAATGAAAGAAGATGTGATCCAATGAGATAATGACAAGCATGCAGTATGAAGTTAAGTGTGTGCCAAGTGAGCCAATTACACTCCTCCTAAGTGTATACTCCCCCTAAATTTATAGTCACACATAGTTTGACCTTAGTCATAAGACTCCCTTTTCTTATGTATTACCATATACATAACAGTCTAAGAACCAATACTCCTAAGCTTACTCCCCCATAAGTTAGGAATCTCTCCCTATATTTCCATGGTCTACTTCTCCCTTCTTTTGTCATGAAAAAAAAGAGGCCATAAGAAGCACTACATATATCCAACATACTAGTCTTCATATCTTGTGCTTTGAGTCAAAAGCCCTACAAACACAACCGCAAAACAAACAGCTCCCTCATGTCAATAGAATAAGATATAAACAAGATAAAGAGAAATTACATGAGAAATAAGTAGGTGCTTTAAATTCAACAAATTTTATATAAAATTTCAGTTTTGTGTTCTTTGGTTAGTGGTTACTGCCCCTATTTGGGTGCTCTCCTTCCCCTATGGGTGTAACTCTCCCTATATGTGAAAGTGACTCCCCCTCACTTTCACATCTCATAACCATTCAATCAATGGATT
>JAOXJP010000001.1:19412137-19432915 GCA_025762735.1 Platanus orientalis
GCCATTATTTTAGACACCAGGTTGTATCTTCTAAGGGAGCACCACTTGTGCCCAAAGTATACATATTCATTGAGGAAGTAGTTCATACTCCTAGGGTATTCATTTCCCTAGTATTTCTTTGAGACTTAGCTTTTGGCTATTTCTGGAAGGTACTATGGAAGATGAAGGATGTATTGGGTGACCAATTATCACATGATTACAATCCACCTACTGATGGGTGTCTTGAGATGGTAATCAGGAGTCATGGTCCTTTACTGAGCTTAGAGATTTTACTGAGATGTCTGGTCTGTGAAAACCTTAGGACATGGAGTAGTGTTCTGTCTATCATAGAGTTTGCATACATTAGTATGGTCAATAGGATCACTAGCATGAGTAGGTTTGAGATGGTCATATTTAGTAGGCCCAAGGTTCTTATAGACTTTATATCTATGTTCGCATTCCATTGTTCATTTGAGTCTGCATCTGCATTGGCATTGCATTTTCATTCACTATACCAAGAGATCAAGTATAGAATTGTTATGAGTAATGAGAGATATAAATGGTCGGCTAATTTACACTATTCGCTTCGCGACTTTTAGGTCAGTGATTTAGTTATGGTTCACTTACATGTGAGGAGTTTGGGACTTTACAAAGTTTTTAAATAATGTTAGACTTAATGTATGTGTTTTGGATATTCCGACTACTTTGGAGATCAGCCCTACCTTTCTTGTTGAGATTCTTGTCCCCTCTTATAGCCATTCCATACTCGATCCTCAGCCTTTTGCAGTTATCTAGACCTTAGTCCTTCAGTCTCTCTAGCCTATGCCACTTTTGCCATCAGTTACTGCTTGCAGGGAGGAGATTGAGGTTATGTTAGAGGATCAGCTCATTTCTATTCGACAGGGAGGTTACTAGAGATACCTCGTCAAGTGGAAAGGCCGGCCAGGGATTGACAGTATTTAGTTGACAGAGAGCGACCTACGGCAAATTGATAGTGATATTCCAGATTAGTATAGCAACTGTTTATCGTCAGAGGTGACTCTTTTCCAAGAGGGGAGAGTTGATGCGGACATTATGACCGAGATGATGATTGGGCCTTGTCATAGTTTTATTTATCTATTTATTTTTTTTTTTTTTTTGTAATTGTCTCATGTAAAAGGGGGTATAAAATTTTGAGGGTATTTTAGTCTGTAGGAGTTATTTGATGGTATTTTTGTTATGATTAGTAGTGTAGGGTTATTTTAGTCATGAGAGTAGTATAAAGAGGGTTCTATTTGTCCAATTTATATTTTATGCAAAAACTTTGGCAGTGGGACTCTATTTATAGAGCCCATGACCAACCAATCTCTTTATGATGAATAAGAAAGTTTTTCTTTGCTCATGTTTGGTTTCTCATCTCTTGTCTAAGGTTGAAGATCAAGTAAAACCTTGCAATGGGTCTAGGGAAATCTCTAGTTTAACGGTGGTAGTGGAGACTACTCCCTTCATGGGTTAAAGAATCATTTTCTTCATTTTTTTTTTCCTTTTTCTTTTTATGTGATAAATTATTCAAGTTTATTTGCTGGAAAACAGGGTCCGCACTGAAATTCATCTCCAACTACATATTTTTGATGTTTTGAACAACTACTACATATATTGTGATATAGAGCTAGATGATTTGGCTGGAAGGGTTCTACTGCTGCAAACTTCCATTGTCCACAAACTGTGGACTGATTTTTTCCACACAAGTGTGACTGGGGCTGAAAATCAGCTTGTAGAAGATCATCTCTCAATCCTATGTCGGGCTTCCTTTTGAAGGTTCGTGTTTTCCCTCAAGAGGTACACTCCTAGACGACCCAAATCAGGACCATAGCCTGAGGAAAAGCTTGCTGAATTTCAAACTCCTCCATAGTATACCAGCAGCTGGCGGCACCTTGTTTTTGGTTCACACGAAACTGGTCCCTGCTCCTAAGTTGTGGGGAGTTGGGACCTAGTTCCTTTTCTGTTGATAGGAGGTCCCCTTATGTTCCCTAGGGTGGTGGAACCCATCCAAAAGGGCCCCACCTAATCGAGGCATCTCTAATTTTCTCCTTGGCTGGCATCAAAACAGTGCAATTTGAGAGTTTACGAAATTCTATCCCATCTCCTAAATAGCAGGCCTTTGATCGAGATCTCTTGGGAGGATGTTCCTGGGTCTAGGGCAATCCAAACAGGGAGATATTCCAATCTGAAGTTGGACTTTGTTTGCAGAACTCTTTTTTGATCCCTATGTTGTAGATTGACATGGTATTTTGGTTGGTATGGGTGGTGGCTGATAGCACATTTGACAAACTCGCATTGTTTTTCTGAAAGTCTGATCTTGCCTCACTATAAACCGGCCTCACCATATACCTGCTGAGTGTCTATTAGTTCCATCAACTAGTTATGAACCAGACATGGCCACTTCTCTTTTATTTCTCATGTTTAAAATTTTTGTTGACTTGCTGAATTCCTGAACAGTAAATAACCATCTTACCGGTTCTTGATTTCAGTAAGTATTTCTACATATAACTTAGGTTTAGTCTTGTTTATTACTTTATGTCTTTAATTCTTATCATGCTTATGACAATTAACTAAATCTTAGCCTGAATTCTTGTGTGGATGTGCAAGTAGGAATCATATTTATGCGTTATCATTACTTTTATTAATTTACTCCTAATTCCTTTATGCATACACCCACTAGTCCATATGCATACTGCATCAGTGCTTGCTGTTGTAGTCATTACTCTACTCATGGCTGTTGCCTCCTGCCATTGTCCAACCACTTTGGTTGTTATTTCCTGCCATCGTCAATTCACAGCTGCTGCCTCTTGCCATTGTCAAACCATTGCTGCATCTACCTCCTGCAATAGTGTTCGTCATTTGTTCCATCATTGTTGTTGCAGCGTCCTGCCAAAATCCATAAACAAACAAAAAAAATTGAAGACAACAAAAGCTAAAAGCATAGAATAAAATAAATAAATCAAAAGCTAAAAGCATACAATAAAATAAATAAATCGAAAGCTAAAAGATTACCCTAGATTTCCTCCAAAATCCCTACTGCCGGTAATCCCTTCTCTCTTCCTCCATTCTCTTCTCTATTTCTACCTTCGTTGCCACTTTCTTCCATCTATCGAGGTTTTTACTAATTTTTTTTCCTTTTCTAGTAAAGTCTCTCAAGGCTTATGATAGTCTAAATAATCTATTGGAAGAGCACAAGACACAAAGCTCATGATTTATCTTATTTTGATTCTTTTATTGTAATGCCCTTAAATTCTATTGAAATACCTTGTGGTCTTATGATATGTTTCAAATAATGTATTTTAATAATAAGAAAAACATACTATGTAACATTGCAATTAAACTCTCTCTATATATATCGAATATTTTTTCGGACGAATATTTATCAGAATGGACATATGTATATTCGTATTCGGTTCGTTTATTTACGGATATTTACTATTCGAATCGAATATTGATGCATCCATATTTCTTTTTCGGACTGAATACGAACCGAATATCGGATGGTTGACAGGCCTGCTTACTATTGTGTTTGGATGTTGCCTTTTACAGGAATGCTTAAGCCCCTTTGATTACTGTGATATTGTTACCTCAACAACTCACAAAATTCTCCGGGGTCCTAGGGGAGGCATAATTTTTTATAGGAAAGGTCAAAAACTAAGGAAGCGGGGGATGCTTCTGAGTCAAGGAGATGATAATGACCAACATGACTTTGAAGAAAGAATAAACTTTGCTGTTTTTCCAGCATTGCAAGGTGGACCTCACAATAACCACATTGCTGCTCTAGCAATAGCCTTGAAACACGTGGCTACTCCTGAATACAAAGCATACATACAACAGGTGAAAAAAAATGCTCAGGCTTTAGCATCTGCTTTGCTGAGAAGGAAATGCAGATTGGTTACTGGTGGAACAGACAACCATATGTTGCTTTGGGATTTAAGAACTCTGGGCTTGACAGGTCCCCCCCCCCAAAAAAAAAAAAAAAAAAAAAAAAAAATTCTCTCTCTTTCCTTTTTTTTATTTATGGCTATCCTTGGATTTTATATTATGTTCAAAGTGAATAGAAATCATGTGAGCCAATGGGAAGCTTCGTTCATGAATTTCTAAGACATGATCAATAGGTGCCTGCATTGAATGTCTTCTTTCTAGCTGATTATTCTTATGTGAAATATAATGGCTTCAAGTTTTAGCTTCTTCTTCTCAAGATTCTTACTTTCCCTGACAAATACTCCGTTAAACCTTGGACTAGGAGTCATTATTGACTTACAAAATTATATAGTATTGATGCGGACAACATAATGAGACTCATGTATGTGCCCCCACATAAGAGGGCCAAATTCAAATTTTATGTTTCTGTGGGTTATTTAAGTGATTAAAGGCTTTGGGGATGATTTTATAATAAGGCATTTTGGCCAAGGCTGGATTAGGCCTTTAATATTCTAGAGGGTATGGTTGTAATAAGGCATGTTTGCCAAGGGTTTTCTTGGGATTTAATGGGCTGGTCGTCTCATGTGGAATTTGTCTTGTAGTTGGCTGCTAAAGCCTAAAAAAGGGATCCACATTGATAGCTGGTCGGCATTCTTAGGATTCCAACTCTTTAGTGGTTTAAAATTTTAGGAAAGTAGAATTTAGAAGTCCCTTAGTTTTGGCAAATACTTGACTCATAAGTCTTGAGTATTGGAAGTTGTTAATTTTGTTGAGTTGTTTATTTATTTTATTTTAAGAATTGTAGCCTATAAAAGGCACCCCCATCTCCACGATTTCACAGTGTAATAAGAATTAATTTTGTTTGAAATTGGGATTTTCCCAAGTGGGCATGGCCCTATCTTTTCCCTTTCTCTAAGGTTGATGCCAATAGGCTCCTCTTCTCCTATTTTCTCTCCCTCTAGGTGAGCCCTGGGTTCCTTTCATTCTTCCTTTCTTCTTCCTCATCCTCCCTGCTTCTAATCTCCTCCTTGATACTCCCTGATTCATCCTTCTTCCAGAATCCTTCCTCAACTGCTGCTGCAATTCCTTCTAATCTCGAAGAAGATATAAGTTGCTGAACATTGAAGAATCTGCAGAACTTTACACACCACGTTGGGAGTTATTCTTAAGAGACAAGAGCTCCTTCAATTGGAGCTTCTCTGTGCATTCTTTTATCAGGTTATATTTCTCATATCCTAATTTATTCTATCCCTTAAATTCTTGTTATTCCAGTCTTCAAATTCTGTTGAGAATCATTAGTTTTTGCAAACCCACTCTATCTTTTATCAGAAAATTCTGGGTTTGTTGGGTCCTCTATAAAACCCCTAACCTTCCTCTTGATTCCCCTTGGTCTCTGCCAAGTAATCATCAAAGATTTCCTTTATTGGTTTTAGGGTTCTTCATTCAAGAACATGCTAGACTGAGTTTTATGTAATTTGATAAATCAAATCAACTCCGAATTGAATGAAATTTTAAACATAAGACCCTTAGGTACATCAAAACCTTATTTGAAAGTTTTGTAAAATTTGACCCACGATCAGGGGTATTTTGGGTTTCTACAAAAAAATTTCAGAATTTCCCTTTTGGGTTCATTCTTTCTATTTTCTTCTCCTTTTCTGTTCTAATTTCTTTTAACTCCCTTTCCTTTATTCTATTATTCAATTTTAAGCTATTTTGGTTACTTAGATGTTTTGGTGATTTTGAGATATTTGGTATTACCCTACATAAAATTTGGTATCTTGGTTATTGTGATGCATCAATTTTTGTATCAGAGCCAGGTTATCAGCTGGTCTCTACCCAGTTGATTCTGGAAAACTCTTGACTTCTTTGACAACTTATGGTGATATATATCTGATTCCTTATATTTGGCGAAATTATAGTGAAGGTTGAAATGTAAATCAGAAAGTCAGATCAAGACTAAGCTTATTGAAATGAAGGCAGAATTATCATGCATGGGTAGATCTTATATCCATCCGAAAGAATATATTTATCTGATTTTCCAAAAGAAACGTGACCTTCTTCAATATCGGCTTTAGGAAATAAAAAAAAACAGTGGGAATACTCTCTATTTGATGAATGTAGTGCTTTACTTGACATGGAGTGAAGAGAACAAGGCTGAACGTGAAAAACTAAAAGCAGAATGAGAAGCAACATGAGCCAGATTTACATATTCTCTAGTTCCAGATCAGAAGCCCAACCCCAAAAGCTAGAAAGATGTTCCCTCTCTACCATCTAATTCCTAGAATAAAGCCCGGAAGAAGCCTAAGGCCAGAAAAAGGAGGAGATCAAAGCGAATGGATTCGTGTAAAGAATCCACACTTGGTCATTTTCCATCAACCATGTAGCAAATTATTGTTAAAAGCCAAACTTTGCCAAGATTTGAAAAGATTCCAGTTCGAATTAAAGCCCAGAAGCGGACCAGATCAGGAAAAGGTCTAAGACACGGAAGCCACCTATTCTAGAAGGTGCATGCAAGTCTTCTATCCTAGGTCCTCCATCACATCATCCTCTACTTTTGCAAAGCCCAGATAAATCTGCCAATGGAAGTTTTGATGGAAAGTGGCCATGTCCAGGGAGAATGATGCGAACAACTTAATGAGATTCATGTATGTATCCCCGCATAAGAGGGCTAGATTCAAGTTGTATGTTTATGTGGTTATTTAAGTGTTTAAGGGGTGTGGTGATAATTTTGTAATAAGGCCTTTTGGCCAATGTTAGGTTAGGCTTTTAATATTGCAAGTGTATGGTTGTAATAAGGCATGTTTGCCAAGGCTGGTTGTCCCATGTGGAATTTGTCTGGTAGTGGGCTTTTAAAGTCAAAAAAGGGGCCCACATTGATAGTTGGTTGATAGCCTAAGGATTCCAACTCTTAGTGGTTTAAAATTTTAGGAAAGTAGAATGTAGAAGTCCCCTAGCTTAGGCAATACTTGAGTCATAAGTTTGGAGTATTGGAAGTTGCTAATTTTAGCGTGTTTCTTTTATTTTAAGAATTGTGGCCTCTAAAAGGAACCCCTATCCCCACGCCTCTAAAAGGAACCCCTATCCCCACGATTTCTACAGTGGAATGAGAATTAATCTTGTTTGAAGTTGATATTTTTTCCAAGTGGGTGTGGCCTTCTTTCCTCTCTCTAGGGTTGACGCCAATAGGCTCCCCTTCTCCTATTTTCTCTCCCTCCCTCGAGGTGAGCTGTGGGTTCCTTTCCTTCTTCTTCTTCCTTTCTTCTATTTCTTCTTCTACTTCTTCTTCCTCCCCATCCTCCCTACTTCTAATCTCCTCCCTGATATTCCTTGATCTATCCTTCTAGAATCCTCCCTCAACTGCTACTTCAATTCCTTCTATTCTTGAAGAAGATATAAGCTGCTGAACATTGAAGAATCTACAGAACTTAACACACCACATTTGGAGCTATTCTTAAGAGACAAGAGGTCCTTCAATATGAGCTTCCCTGTGCAGTCTTTTATCAGGTTATGTTCCTTATCTCCTTCTTTATCCTATCCCTTAAATTCTTGTTATTCCATTCTTCAAATTCTGTTGAGAATAATTAGTTCTGCAAACCCTCTCTTATCTTTTATCAGAAAATTATGGGTTTGGGAAACAGTGAAAATCATGTAAGACTTATACAGTAAATCTCCATAAACATGATAAACCAAAACACAATTCTTGCATCATGTTCTCTCTCCCTTAATATCAGAGTCATGAATGGGTTGGTCATAGTCAGGGTTTTTTTTTTGACTGCTGGTTTCTCTATTAAGCATCAGATCGGAGCCTTGGGTTCTAGATCAGTTTGGTATCAAAGCTTTGGACCTACATCACAGATCCATTGGGAATTTCTCGAATACTTGCAGTAGTATGGGTGTAGGCCTGTTTTAGTTATTTGGTTATAGAATCTTATTTGTTCTTCTTAGTCATTCTGTTCCAAGGTTTGCTCTTGATTCCATTTCCCTCCATACTTCCACATGGTGATTGATGCAACTATCATCAACGGTTGGTCGCCTTGCTTGTCATTCTACATGCCTCTGTCATTCTATGGATGGCTTTCAAATGGCATGCTAGATGGGGCTGTAAATGAGTACACAGATGTGCTGTGACATGCATTCTTAACAGGCTTAATGTTCCTGTATTGACGTGATAAAGGATACTGAGGGGCTATTTTCCCATGTAGATTGGCAAGGTTAGGGTTGCCCATATGTAGATACATAAAAATATGTATTTTTTCGCGTAGCTATCTTTATAATTATGTGCTGCTTCTCAAGAATTGTATTACAGGTCCAAACTTTAAAATGTCTGTATTTCTGATGTTGAGTCATTAATTGATATTTTCTCTCAAATATTTATTTGAATAAGAAGTGGTTAGTTCTTCAAACATTCTCAAGAATTTTTTTTCTTCTTTCTGAATGAATTGGCAGTGGAAATGGTTCAAGAAATATTTGCCCCTTTAGACTGGGAAGGTTAGGATTGTCATATGTTGATAGTAGATACACATAATCATGCATTTCCATACCTATCTATCTATATATGTGTGATCTACTTCTCAACAACTGCATCAGTGCTCAAACTTAAAAACCTGCATTTTTCTATATTGAGTCATTCATTAATATATATATTTTTCTCAAGATGCATTTTTTCAAATGCATTGGTAGTGGTTAGCTGTTCAACCATTTCCACTGCACTGTAGTTTGTTCGTTTTGTTACGTATAAATTATTTATTCTGTCGCCTGATGCTTTTGAATGAGATGCATGTCCTGACCTTTTCTTTCTCACTTGTTTAGGTAAAAACTATGAAAAAGTCTGTGAGATGTGCCTCATTACTCTTAATAAAAGTGCTATATTTGGTAATAATGGCGTTATTTCTCCTAGAGGTGTGAGGATCGGTATGTAAAAATCTTATCATATTGCATTTGGCAGCTAAATCATCAGAACTTTCTCACTGGGGGTATGATGAGGAAAGTGTGTCCTGTTTTGATAGTTTTTCTTTTATCTTTCGTCAGGTACTCCTGCTATGACATCAAGAGGTTGTCTAGAGGCTGATTTTGAGACAATAGCTGATTTTCTTCTCAGGGCTGCGCAAATTGCAAGTATAGTGCAAAGGGAACATGGGAAGTTGCAGAAGGATTTTCTGAAGGGTCTCCAGCTCAACAAGGATATTGTTGAGCTACGAAACCGCATTGAAGGTTTTGCATCCCAGTTTGCAATGCCAGGATTTGACATTTGACATGTTAAAGGGAAAGCTATTGATATCTATCATCCTGCTCCTTTTGAAACTAACTATTAGTGCACATGGGTAATACATCCAAAGCCATGTCCTTGCCCTCTCTTTGTTTTTCCTACATCTTTTGTAAATTGCAGAGCTCATTCACTACCGGCTGAAGTTTGAAGTCACCATTGCTTGGATATGTCAATGGCGGGTAAAATAAAAATTATGCTGGAATCATCATTTGTTCATTCTGATATGATATCTCAAGTCATTTGATACATTGAGTTATTACATTTGTGGAGGTGCCCCTGAAATTTTGTAGTTCAGATGTCTATTCTTTTATTGTTTATTTGATACTGTGGCCACCATGTGGTGGCAGATTAAATTGATTTTCCTGTAAATGGATGAATGAAACTGTGTTACAGAGACTGATGTTTTGGGTAGAATATGAGGTTGTCTTCTGCTGCCATAATAGTCTGGCCAATGAGACTCTAGGACTTCTATGGTTTTGGCACATCACTTGTTCTGGACTTCAATTGGCTTCTGTGCAGATGGTTATCATTTTGGTGTGCAGATGGTTATCGTTTTGGTACAACTTGTTTTGGGTTGGCAGTTCGTTGCAGTTAATTACACTATGCACCATAAAGGAAAACAAAATCACATTCAAGAAGGCAAACGCTCTGGATTTTGCCTAGTGAAATTAAGCAAAAACCGAAGGAAGACCCAGGCTTCACATTTGTTTTCTGGGCTTGCTGAGAGGGGATACGTGCTCCCAATTTTCACTTCTGATTCCAGAACCAGTCTTCTCGGACGATATGTGTATGTACACGATGGTTCACTTCTGATTCCAGAGCCAGTCTTCTTGGACAATATGTGTGTATGGTTTTGAACTTTGGATGGTTCGTTGATAGGCTAATGCTTTGAACGGGCTCTGTTTGTGTGGTTTACAATGTCTGATTTTTTCTTTGATAATAAATGTCTGATTTGCTGGAATACTGGATGAGCTATTACTCAAAAGTTGTCACTAAACGGATGGTCTTAGTTTGGCTGACAGGTGAGGAAAACTAACGGCCAACTTCAAATGATTATGCCTGAAAAATCTGGTTATTGGACGGCCAAAATCACTGATTAAAATAGGGGCATTAGGGAAAGTTGCTCTGTTCTCAAATTGTGGCAGAGAAGGGATAATGATGGTATGTGGCAATGGTCACCTGTGATGTACGTAAAATCTATGATTATTATGTCAGTTTTTTAATGGTTCAAAATCTCTGTCCTTTCTTCTCTATGACACTTGTATAGTACTAAACTTTCTTGTCTCAAGATTTTTTTAATTGTTTTTCTTGAAAGAAATATCCATTTCACAACTGTGATTGGAGAGGCATCTCTCCGTGAAGGGACCAAAAACATAAATAGAAGATGAAAAAAGTGACCCAAATTGGTTTTACAGCAGTCAAAAATCTCAATAGGAAATGAAAGAAAATAGAAAAAGAAGGTTACAAATCAAATCATGTCTAATGTTTTGAGAGAGAGAGAGAGAGAGAGAGAGAGAGAGGAAGCAAAGCAGAGGAGAGAGGAGACATGTCAGGAGATTGTTGAGAAGCTTTCATCATCAGCTCCATTGCTTTCAAATAAACTGAATCAGACAAAAGCTTCTACAAGAAAGAAACTGCTTTCGAATTTAAAGCAACCCAGGAATCTCCAGTCCCCAGTACCCTCCTTTAATCATTATTTCACGAATGGAATGATTAGTCATTTACAACTTAAGAGCGCTATGAAAGCCTTCCCCCTTCCCCACTTTCCCCCGCCCGAGTTAAAAAAAAACTAAGAAAGCAAAAAAAGCATTTTCGGAAAAGCAGGGGAAGAACCCAAGAAAATGAAGATACAGAGATTAAAAAATCAAAGACCAGGATAAGAAGGTTTTCCTAACTTGACTTTTACTATTTAATAAAATTATTTTTTCATACATGGGTTTTGTCTTTAATGTCTGGTTTTGTGACAACAACAAGAAGCATCCTTTCCCATTCTTTTAATTTTTCTTTAATATATATAAACTTAGCTTTCCATTGAAGCTTCTATCTAATGTATTTTCTTCTTGTTGTTTCTCTCGGACAATGACGTTTCTCTCTTTCCCCAAAGCCATAACACTTTTGTTTTTCAAAAATTTCCCTTCTAAGTTCTTGATGTAAAGTTCTTTTCAAAATCTTCCAGTATAGTAACTGCAAACAAAGAGAACACAAGAAAAAACCAAAGGAAGAAAAAAAGAAGAGAGGACAGGTTTACAGATCAACCACCCTGATCAGTGGTTCTTCCCATTCCATTTAACATTCTATCACTACCTGTGACTGCAAATGTCTGAAAGCTTCTTCCTCCCTTCAACAATTTCATCAAAGAAATCATCAAGCTGTCCAATCATGCTCTCCATCCCTGATCTCAAAACCCCAAAACAACCCTTCAAGTTCTCCACCATCTCTCCAATTCTAATCTCTGATTCGCACTCCACAAGTCCCTGTGTAGACTTCCTCTCCAATTCTGCTTTCAGCTCATCCATTGCTATCTTGGTCCTCAGGAACTCATACAGAATAATTCCTTGGCACCCGTCAATCCGATTAATCTCAGCTGCCACCCTCTGTTGCAGCCTAGCTATTGATATCATGAAAGCCGATCCAAAGATCAAACACCCCTCATATCCTCGTCGGAAGTTCGATTCCGGCCAACAGTATACCACTCCACGCAGCAAGATCATCAGAAGAACCGAGCTGACGTTTCTCATTGCATAGAGAACACCCCGGAAACCATTGAATCCGTTGAGCTTGGATTCTATAGACACCTTTTCATCAAAGCGTAGTGAGAGGGGTTGGATTCTGGTTTCCATCAAAGCCCTGTTCTCCTCTTCTAATCCCACAACTTCTCTGCGGCAGCCGGAAATCGCCCGGATGACCTGTTTCAAGAATTATAAAGGAATTAAATTCATTGATTTTAATTAGAAATACATCTAGAACACAGAAAGATTAAAATTTTTTTGTGGGTTTTTACGATTGTGATCGACCTGACGGGAGAACTGTGGACTCGGATTGCTGTGACCATCAAGTGAGGAGGCTATTTCAGCCCCGGCAGAGTAGTAATTCTCCATGCCAGAGATGCCTGTTTTGAGGACATGACAGGCCTCCCAAAGTCTTGAGCTCTCGTCCATGTATTCGTCAAGCCATTTCTCTCCGACTGGTAGATGGAGCTTCTGAACCAAAATGGTTAATTGGGAATGGAAGGATCGAAGAAGTGAGAGAACCCTTTGGAGGAATTGAATTGACATAAAGTTGCTGGAAAGGAAAGAGTGGTCGAGATCGTCGATCTCCCGGGTAAGAAAAGAGTAGAAGCCATTGACAGACGTGGTGGATGAAGGATCCATCCTAGAAAGAAATTAAGAAAAATTGTATGGAAGAAAAGGTGATAAAGGGGAGGTATTTAAATTGGAAAAACCAGAAGAATATGGAGCAGCCGAAGAACATAAAGAAGCAATGGTTAAAGGCTCAGGTTTCCATGGCGAAAAGGATGGTTGGCTGCAATGATGGGTGTTTCCAATAGAGGGGAAAGGATGATTGGGTATCTGCCATTTTCATTATTTAATGGATAGAAAGTGAGAGAGAAAAGATGTTAGAAACAAAAAGAACCAAAAAGAAAAAAACAAATAGAAATTGAAAAACAACAATTTAAGCCCAAAATCATGGTTCTCTTTCGTTTATGCCCTTTCTGTGTTTCTTGCCTCAGGATAGGTGGGTAGTAAGTAGTAAGTAGTGTCTCTCTATTCTTGCTGATCTTGATCTTGAAGTTTGTTTGTGTGTTTTGTTTGTTTTTTTTTTTCATAGTTTGACTGCTTTGACTGAGATTTTTTCTTTTCATTCTTCAAATTTCATATTGAATTGAGTTCCTCTTGAATTGACTGCTCCTTCCTTTCCATTTTCTTATATTTTTCCAACAACTGAATTTTGTTTCTTGATTTCTCTTTTTTTATTGAAATTTTGGTTTATTTCTTCTTAGATATTTCATTTTATTTTGATTTTAAAAGGGAATGTACCATTACCGAAAAAAATAGAGGGGGAATGAATGATGGGTTCCCTTGTAGTTATATTTATCTCTCTCCTATGCAAAATTCGTCTTTTTAGGCTACCCAACATTTTTTTCTTCCTCTTTAGATATAATATTTGTGTTCCTCATGGAACATTTGATGTCTCGTACAGTGCACGAAACCCACATACTCATTGATCCATACTACTCAGTTGGTACGCCATCTCTTGTGATAAATCATGGTCATGGTCTAGAAATTATACCGGCTGGTGTGACTCATTCGGGTTTGAGATCAGCTTAAATGGATCTGATTTGTGATCCAGATCCAGATTGTCTGATTTGACCATTGATTGTTTCACCGATACATTGCACCTTGCTGATGTTTTGAACGGTACAGAGCGTTGTCCATAATGCTATTGGAACATCACATATTTTTCTCTCTTCTTTAAGGTTTATTTTTGGTAACTATCTCTTTTTAAGTTACTAATATTTCTAGGTGGAGGAGGGGGAATAGGAATTATCTTATTATAATTTTGTTGGGTGCTTGTGGGTTTTTGGAGAATGGAATGCTTGAGAGCATGTTGGTCTTTTGAGATCTCGTTGGGAAGTGAAGAACCAATTAGTATTATTTTTCTTTGTTTTCTATTTTTCATTTATTTATTTACAGTCTACAATGTATGAGTTCTATGCGAATGTAGCCCCAGTTTAGTTTGTTGAGCTATGGGGGGGCGCACCAGAGCTTGGCTTTGTTTGGAAAGCCAACTCTTTTATTTCACCAGGGAAAGCTCAACTCTCACTCATGGGGAAGGCTAAATCAATTACCTATTCCTTGAATCCTGGTAACTCACAGATGGTTACCGACAGTTTTTTTTTTTAATGGTTTAGGCCCACGGCACCATAATTATAAAATATGAACGCCCATAGCCATTGCATGTTTAACTTAGGAATTACCCTAGAATATTTTACCTGATTGAATAATGCTAATTGTCTTAAGTTATACATTTTTCGAACCAGCTGAAAATGTAATAAGAATGGATGGCTTTGATCATCAGAGAGAGTGGACTCATGAATATATGTTTATAGACTATAATGATGTTTTATGTGTCTCAGATCTTATTTTCCCTTTAATTCAAATTACTTAAATAAGAAACTTTTCCTTGTTTCTAAGGGCTAAAGACTTGTCCAATTCACACCAAATTCTTCTGTTCTTAGAAAGAGTAACCTTTTTCACTAAAGCAAACAAACAAATTTCAAGAATCCAAAAAAATTGAATGGAGATAAAAGGCAGTTGTAGATTTAGGAATCTGGTTGTTGAGCTCTTGCTTGGTCAGTTATAGTAGGAAAGGGGATTCCCTAGCACTGGTTAAAAAGAGTACACGTAATTGAAAAAAACTTTTACCTGAAAAAATCATTTTATTCTGATAAAACGTAGGGAACTCTAGTTGCATCATATAGTAGAATAGGTATTTAGTGTGAAGCATATTGCACAGGAAAAGCAAGATCTTCGGTATGACACCCATTCGGGTCCATTGATCTTAAGAGGTATCATCTTACTGACCATCTGAAAATGAAATAAAAATGGATGGCTTTGATCATCTGAGAGAGTGGACTCAAACAAATATGATGTTTATAGACTATGATTATGTCCTATGTGACTCAGACTTATGTTTCCTTTAATGTATGCTGCCTATATAAGAAGCTTTTCCTTGTTACTATGGGCTAAAGACTGGTACATCTCACACTCAAATCTTCTGTTCTTAATAACTATTTTCTCTAAGCAAACAAACTCACCCTAGGAATCCAAAATTTTTGCATGGGGATAAAGGGGTAGTTGCAGATTCAGGAATCTTGTTGTAGAGATGTTGCTTGGTCAGGTAGAGTAGTCAAGGCGATTTCCTAGCATTGGTTAAAAAGAGTACATATAATTGGAAAAACTTTTCCCTGAAAAAAACATTTTATTCTGGTAAAATTCAAGTAACTTTAGTTGCATCATATAGTAGGGTAAGTATTCAGTGCGAAGCATGCATAGGATAAGCAAAATCCTCTGCACAACTGAATCGTAATATCCATTTGGGCCCATTGATTTTAAGAAATATCAAATAGAATCACATGAACAGCCGAATTCATCTCGGTGCAACTTTCTGCCTCCTCTGCGTCTTCTGTACCTTAAGAGTTCTTTTATGGAAGAAACACTTTTTTTTCTCCTTGATGATCTTAGATGCGTAATAACTGCATGGTCCAGAGTCTCAACAATGAAAAGAAGATGAAGGCATAAATGTCCATAGAAAAAGAGAAGATAACACTCAGAAAAAAGCATATCCAATCAGCTCAACAAATCAGGATATTCAGATGGCTAGTCTTGGTATCAATTCAATTGAATTGGCTTCTAGGGACCACTGACACTGCTCTCATTCTAAATTGATGTTTAATGAAGATAAAAATCAGTTTTATATATACTTTATATGAAAGAAAGTACACTGGATGAAAGTGTTTTATGTCATTCATACTATGTACTGCAGTTGGTCCACCCATAAATCGATTGGGACCATGCATTGAATGAGCCAGTACTGGATGGGTTGTAGGCCAAAAATCTCAAAACAGGACAATTGGTAAGATTTTTTTATCTTCCAAAGAGTTGGTCTCTTCTTCTTGACCATTAAACAAAATTTTCCCCACTGCTCAAGTTTTTTGCTCATCTTTGTTGTTAAAGATTAAGGGGGCGGCTATATATGAGTCAGGCAGGTCGGTTTGGAAAAGGATCAACCAGAACCTGACCTGTTCATTTACTGTGTTGAAATATGCCTAAAGGTAACAGGTGGACTAGTTTGGTTCTTCAGTGAACTCTGGTTGAGTTGGTCTGTTTGGGTGGATAAATGCCCACATGAACCAGACCAATTTATTAATCGGGTCAGTATATTTGAACTGATAAAACCAGGTGGGTTTGGTAGGCTGGGTCAACTCCCCAAGTGGGAAAGCATATATGAACAGACACTAAAAGAAAAGAAAAGAAAAAGAAGAAGAAATTCTTGTAGGGTGGAAAACGTTAATGGGAAGGGTCAACTATATATAGACACCATGAAGTAGCAGCAAGAACATGGAGGGAGAAGGTCAACCGAGTAGCATAGCCTTTTAGAAAGAAGAAGAAGAGGTATGATGCTATGGGAAGAAAGGGCCAATTATTACTGTGTCCTTACCCTATTGTTTGGTCTGGAACCATTACCCTCCTTTGACTACATTGATGGTGAGGGGTATAGGGTTTGCTTTTTGTTCAACTGGAAACCACTAGGATTCCCACCACCCACACCTACACCCCCACCTCTTTTATCAGATGTATGAAATGGATGAATAGATAACTAAAATTAGCTTCCCAGTTGAGCATTGATAGTAACTTGGTACTAGCAGTGGTAGGCTGAAAAGGGTGTAAGGAGACTTTGATGGTCTTTTACTGTTATGATTGTGATTGAAAGTTGCAGTCCTCATGTTGAGGTGCTTTTCTCACCATGTGCACAACTGGGTACAGGCCATATGTTTCTGAAATAATGTCCCCACGGTGGCATAGCATGTGTAGAGATGGCAACAATAAAATCACGACAGCTGACCTGCTGATCCTGACTTGGAAGAGTGTCAATATACCCACTTAACAACTTGTCTTGAGCCAGCTTACATGGCAAGATCGATTCATCCGGAGGTTTTGGTCTGTAAAGATAGCCTTAGAGATACCAACAAGAGTTGTTTTGTTTGAACGGGTCGCCGACTGGCTACGCGATCGCATGTAAGAACACCAGGGGGTGGGAAGGGATACAGAGATTCGTGTGTAAAAGTTGTTTTGCCAACCCTGAAGCGTAGGAGTGTCATCCCACCTCCTAAGTCATGGTCCTTCCCAAGTGATGGATCAGTTTAGCTTACGTACAAGCTATCTTTAAACATCCTTGGAAAAGAAGAGGGAGATATGATGAAAGAGGTGGACAGAAGATATGAAAGAAATATTAGGTTTAACAACTTCTTAGATAGAAAGAAGTCATGAAAGGCTCTGCATAAGAATTTTTCTAGAAACTTTGTTCTCAAAATTAATGACTGAAAATTACTTCTATGGGAAAAGGCAACACATTTCTTTAATGAAATAGTTCTTCTACTTCTCACAGCATATCTCAATTTTAGATAATAACCATGTTGTAAGATAAATCAACTAGGTAATGGATTATTAGTATACGAATTCATCGGGTTAAGTTAAATTGATCAAACATATAGTTATAATTTTCATAGAATTGGATTTACTCAAAATCATCATCTAAGCTTATAGAATTGAATTTACTTACAAGAATCATCGTAATCACCATCTGAGCTTATAGAACTGGATTTACTGGCGAGTATTATCATCATCATCATTGCCATCTAACTTTATCCCATTTATTCGGGATCACATACATGAATCTTGGTTTGCTATTCTGATCCATCTAGGGCCATTCCTTGTGTTAAAAGTATAAGATTTCAAATCTTTGCTTACGATCTCAACTTAGGTCCCTTATGGTTTTACTCTTTTCCTTTGAAAGCCTTCAAATGTACCATATCACTCTTCACTGCTGCTATTTTTTATTAACATTTTTTTGTTAATGTTTGAACTCCCCTCATGTTGATACACCAATAGAAATTAGTAATATTGTCTCAAACTGCATTCATGTAGCTTCTAACTTTTCTTCTATATATATATTTTACTTCTATTGGTTGTTCGGCTAATGAAGTGGCTCATGTGCTAGCTGTGGACATTGGGGTCTAGGGGGGGGGGGTTCGGATTCCCCTGCCTATCCATGGTTCCAGGCCACACTTTGGCTTGACGCTGGTGCGTGAGGGTTGCTAACCCTTGGGTTAGGATTTTTTGGGAGTTGCCACAAACTTGAGGTTAACCGATGGAGTTGGACATCGGTTCTTCTCTTCGGGGAAGATAAGAAGTCTAGACCCATAGGTTTAGGGGTTTGACTCATAAGACTGGTCTAAATCCTTGAGATTGAAGGTAAGTTGTTTAGTTGCATTTGAGGAAGGTGTTAGGCACTCTAAATACCTGTCTTTTTAAGGCGATTTCTAAATTAGATTAAAGTAAATGTTTGTGAAACATGGGAATTGTTGGTTTATGTAATTTTCTCAGGCTTAACGCTTGAATTTACTTTCAACGCCTGAATTTTCAACTCTTGAATTTGATTCAGGGAAAATTCAGGCGTTAGCTTTTGAAAATTTCATAAACTAGCATTTTGATCAACAGGAGAACCCCTTGGGTTTATGGTTTTTTAGGGGTGATAGACCCCTCTCAAATGTCCATTTACTGATTGTAGGGTTGGAATTAACCCAGACACAAAAGGGGAGAAAATAGAAAAATTTGTACTTTTCCGTGTCTCAGGCTTAATGCCTGAATGTTACGCTTGAATTTAAATCCATGGTGAAATTTAGGCATTGAGAACTTATCAGACATTTTAACCTAATTTGTTTGAATATTTCTATAAATCCCAATGCCATGGGACCCTTGGATAGGGATAGGTGGTGTTCTCTAGGATTGCACTGTGTAACCCTAGGGATCTGAGCTTTTATGGGTACAAAGATATGCCCATCCAAAAGAGGGTAGTCTGGTCATTTGACATAGGCTTAATGCCTAAATTTTAAAGCCAACGCCTGAATTTTTAAGCATTGGATGCTGACTAGATCAACAACTTGGTTTGTGTCTTTTTAGCATTTACATGGGTCTTAGGACTGTGGGACCTTGACGACAGGGTAGATGAGGATTTTCTAGTGGCAGAAGGGCTAATCCCTAAAGGTGGGGGTCCCTATAGGGGTAAACATCTGTTCTCTAAAAGATGGCAATGATCATCCTATACAGGCTTAAAGCCTGACTTTTAGTCTGATTCCTGAATCTTTAACGCTTGAATTTAATTTAGGGGAAATTTAGGAATTGAGTGCTAGAATTAGCAACCAGCCTTGGGTTTTGAGCCACACTTATGGGGCTTAGAGGGATGGATTTCTCCTAGGTCTCTGAGCTAGCCTTAGGTCACAGACACACTTAGACAAATTTTGAAAATATGATTTTTAACACATGTTTAATGTCTAAAGTCCAACCCAACACTTGAAATTAAATTTAGGCATTGAGAGAGAAATTAGGGCCCACAAAGGTGCTTGAGCATAGAGTTAGACTTCAAAGGGTTGTGAAAGCCTGAGAACAGGTTTAGAAAAAATCAGGGCTCCCTAGGGTGGGTCCAAGATCTTAACGCTTGAATTTACCCTTGACGCTTATTTTTCCAATGTCTGAATTTATTTTCATAAAATTTAGGTGTTAGTTGTTGGGAGCAAATCCAATAGGTGGATTTCTCAGGTTCTAGACCCCTTAGGGTTTTCGAAAAATTCTAAAATTATGCACAGAGGTAGGAAATTGATAGGGGAATAACATATGTAAAATTGAGCTTAAGATCATTTCTAAAAAATTCAAAAAATAATCAAAAATAAATTAGCTAAACTAGGTCACATAGGTTCTAGATTTTAAGGTTTGTTTGGGGGGCCATCTCGAGACTTTCCCCAACTTGAAAAATTATCGAATTAAATAAAGAGTTAGGGATACATATATAGAATAACATACTAAAATTTAGGCTCATTATGAGTTGTAAAAAAGTTAATAAAAATTCTACACTAAACAGGGGTAAAAAATCAACACAAATGGAGGTTGTTGAGCCTCCACCATGTAACCCAAATTGAAGCAAATACTAGACATGATTTGAGCAGCAAAACAACATGTGTAAGAAGTGTATGCAGTGTAAGAAACTATCTTAAGGCTAGTTTAGGGCTTACCTAGGTTAGGGGGTGCTTAGGGTTAGGGTTTTCCAACTTCTCCTTTTTCTTCTTCTTCTTTTTCTCTTCTCTTTCCTTTTTTCTTTTCAGTTGCCAACCCTATGTAGCACGAAATTGAGGTATTTATAGCCTCAAATTCATGCCATGTTGGGATTGAATCTAGAAAGATCTATATCAATGGCCATGATCATCTTTTGCTAGTTTGAGGTGTATGGCTAGGATTAAACTTAGGATGGATGGATGATATTAGTTTGTGCTAATTGGCATGGATAGGTGACATGGACAAGGGGATGGGTCAGATTAGTTTGTGCTAATTGAATGGAGGGTGGTGATGGGGGTGTGCTAACTCATTGGATTGATGACATGGATGATGGATGGGCTTAGATGCCTTTTAGGATCTTGTGGTTGGTTGCAAACATCAAAGGACATCATCAAAATGCCCATTGGAGGAAGATAAGTGGTTCAATGGGGATTTGAAATTCAAGGCTCACATCCAATGGTGGGTGATGGGGGTGCATCTAAAAAGATTCTAATCCAAGGAGTATCAAATTTAGCCTTAAGGTGTGAATGCATTAAATTCCACTAATGAACCTAAACCCTAAAGTTTTGGTTCATTAATGTGCAATGATTACTTTTTGAGGATTTTGATCTCTTATTGTGTAATCCATCCTGGGATCTACTGGGCTCGGAAAGTTGTAAAATCAGTGTCTAGTTTTGAAGTTGCAAACATTTCGGTTGC
>JAOXJP010000001.1:19433015-19449894 GCA_025762735.1 Platanus orientalis
TCCACTATACCAGTGCCCGCCAAAGAGTAGCTATCTTTACTGATGATACTCTCTCAAATGCAGAGGGCTCACATCGGGTAGATTTATCCATCTTTCCATGTGGCCTACCTCACACTATAGACTTCATATCCGGTTCTTCTACGTGTGTACACTCCGGGTTTATCAATGCCCTTAATTCCCTAAGAAACTGAGCCTTGCTTGACTGCCTAGCTTGTGCGTAGACCTATTTAAACAAATCCAATTCCTCACTAGGAATATCATCCTAGCTTGCATTGTTCTGGTTTGAGGTGGGAAGCATATCAAGCTTGCGCCAAAAATGATGCACAAAATCAAGTGAGATTGGACGTCTCTGCCTACTATGGTTAGCAATTTCGTGGGCGCATGGCAGACCGTGGGTGCATCTAAGTTGACACCCACATGTAGAGGAGTCAATCCCAATAAAAGAAGCTCGCTTTGTCTCATCACGTAACTTCTCAAGTGCAACGATGGAGACGTTCCCACGAAGCTCTCTGAACTCGGACGGCCTGAAACTATGTTGGATAACCATCTTCGATTTCTCGAACGATGCCTTGATTTCTGTATGTTGTAATAAAAGCATATTGTGTACGTTCAACCAAGATGACTTGAAATTGCCCTAACTAGATCCCAATTGCCTCTTCAACTTGGCATGGGCACTTTTAACCCTGCAAAGAATATAAAGAACAACTTGTTAAAGTACCAATCAATGAGGGACAATTGTAAGTAGAATAAAAAAACAAAAAATAAAAGACAATCATACATATTCATCATTGTGGCCCCCATATGCATAACTTGGTCTATCCAGGCTGAAGCAAACTTGTCCCTATAGGTATCCAGCCAACTACTCCTCACGTAGTGAAGTGCGTCTAGATACCCACTAAATTGTTTATCTAATAGTGCTATGTGGTTATGATAATCCTCTTCTGTTGGTGACACCACCACTAGATTCTAGTAAGTCATGAACAAATCCCACACTTCCTTTGTCAAAAACAACTTCCTACACTTTGTAAGTACGTTCTTATTGATGTGCCACCTACACAATAGATGTGTGGCAATGGGAAACATTTTTAAGATAGCATTTATTAAGGCCAACTCTCTATCTATCACAATGATGTTGGACAAGGCACTATCATCCATAATACCGTGTAAAACATTTAAGGCCCAATTGAAGTTGTCCTCCCTCTCATGTTGTAGATATATAAACACCATGGAGAAGGTCTTGTCAGTAGATGTTAGCCCAACGATTTTTCAAGAGGGGTATACGATATTTGTTCATTTTATACGTGCAATCTATGAGCAATACATGTGAGAATGCATGTAATAAATCCAAATTGGTTGGGTTTACCCAAAATAAGTTGATGACAGCCTCACTATCCTCACTAGTATGATGCCACTCGATGTACTGATGCTCAACCAATAGTGCTAATAATTGCGGCATCTGGGATCTCCCACCCTTTTCTTCCAGCTTATATTTGTGTTGTGCATTGTAGACTGACTTCATTATAGTTGTATTAAGGGGATCTCTTTGTTTCATAGTGACCAAAATGTCTTTTGGTCGCACATTACTTTTAGACATGTCCTTTAATAATGAGTACTCTTCTTCGGATAATCTACCAGCAAAGGAGTGACCCTTTAGCTGATTGACAGCTGAGTGATTATGTACGTCGCATACAACTTCTAACATCTAGTCATCATTGGTGGATAACTTCTTACCTTTCAATCGGAATGAACATTCACATTTTTTGGTACCCACTCCCTAACCTCCGTACCCACACAAACATTTTTAGATTTATTGTCTATTTTGTATCATCCACTCCTCTCACATCTTAGAGTCAAACTTGGTTTTCTTGTCGCAGTACCACTTGAATTTGATTTAAAGATGTTAATCACAAATTCATTCATTTTTTCAACATTTGTTACCCACTTAATCAATGCCACCCGACTTCTGAATATCTGCATAAGAGAGGGATAATGCAACGGTTAATTGATCGAATAATATTAGCTTATAGTATAGACTGTCTTTAAGTGCATATTACGGACTAATTTTTACCTGGTATATGATGAACTTAGAAGTGTAATCAACAATAATTACTTCTGAAACTATGCCACCATGAGTCGAAACATTGACTTACAATAATACATTTAATATTTAAGATATAATTAATAATATAAAAAAATTTCAAAAAATTTGAAAAAACAAATTTTTTGAAATTTTTTTTATATTATTAATTATATCTTAAATATTAAATGTATTATTGTAATCCAATGTTTCGAATCATGGTGGCACAGTGTTCATAGGGTTGTTCTGATTGGGGTTTTAGAACAATCCCTCTTTGTTTGAAAAATTCCATTCAGAACATTCCTAGGGGTGCTCGGCTGGATGAACAGAACACCTTAAAAAAAAAAAAACTTGTATGTCTTCTTCTTGCTCCCAGTCACTTCAATGAGACTCCAGTGTTTTGATTCTCGTTTGTAATGACAAAGGAATGATGAGGGGGAGGAATAGAGCTGGGAGAAATAGGGAGAAGAGTGTAGAAAATGCGAAGTGAAAGAAGAAGAAGAGAAGAAGAAAGGTGTTGTAGAAGGAATGATTGAGGTATGTTTAGAAATTTTAATTTTAATTTTTTTTTAATGTTAAAAAGGGGTATGAAGGTCTTTTCATATTAGGGTGTTTTGGAAAAAAAAATTGAGTTTATGTGAAGTAAGTTTAGAAATTATTGAGGTGTATAAATAGCAGTTGCTTTCATAACTCTTTCTCATTCACGTTTAAATGCAATAAAGTATTTTTTTTATTCTTTTCAAGATATGATATACTCTCTAAAAAATATATGATACAAGCAAAATATATATAAAACCTTGACAGTGAGCTGAGTTTGTTATACCTCGACTCAGGCTCGTTTAGTAAATGAGCTCAAGTAAAGGCTTAGGTTCGGCTTATTGAGCTTCAAACAATGAAGCTCAAATTCTGCTCATGATGAGCCGACCCGAGCCGAGTTAGCTCGGCTCATTAACAGCCCTTGACCAGTTGATACTTGAGAGCGCAATCCCGGCGGCATATATTTTTTTTTCTTACTTTGTAGGTAATATACCATTGGATTGGAATCGTTTAATCTCTGGGATTTTGGGTTAGAATTTTTGACCTATAAAGCCACGAAGACAGGCTCCAAATCCAATGGTTTTCAAGAGGACAGCGCAACAGCGCGTCAACGCCAGGATTTAATCTTTTATCTTATTGAAGCCAGAACCGTCGTCGAAATTCTAAAATCATTTATTTTTTCATCTTCGATCATCGGTGTTCGATTTTTCCTCCTTCTTCGTTCTCGGATTCCTTCTCGTTTTCCTCTGTGTGCGAGTCTTTCACCTTCTTCTCCAATCCTTTCTGCAATCTTTTCAGGGAAAGAAAGAAGAAAGAGAAAAAAAAAGAGGAATTGCTTTGTTTTGGCACAACCCTAACCCTAACTTCGATCATCGCAATCCCAATTCTCTCTCTGCGGTTTCAGGAAAGGGGCCGTTCTAGTTCCAGCAAAAAATCATGCTTTTGTCTCCTGGGCATTCTCCTCGCCATATCTCGGTACCCCCTTCGCCTTCTCCCTCTGAGAGACCACCAGAAAACCCTAACGACCAATCAAACGCTCCAAACAACCCTAAAAAACGCCCCGCAGTTCTAGATGAGGATACCTATGTTGCCGCCATAGAGAAGATCATCGAACGCGATTTCTTCCCTGACATTCGGAAGCTCCGGGACCGCATCGACTGGCTTGAAGCTGTTCGGAGTGGTGATCCCGTCCAAATACGAGATGCTCAGTTGAAGATCATGGAGCGGCGGAGCGGTAAGATCTCAAATTCCGAAGCGGAAGGTAAGACTCGAACACTTGGTTCAAATTTACGAACGCCTGGTTCAAATTTACGAACACCAGGTTCAAATTTCTTTTCGACGTCGGCGACTCCATTTGATTTCGATAAAACCCCTATTCATCCACCAAGGGATCTACCTACTGCCGGAGAATCTGTGGATGATTCTGTAGATGCTTCGTTGTCGCTTGATGAGTTTTTCAGACGGTATACTAGTGAAGATAATGATAGTTTTTCGAAGATCATGGAGAAGGTTAATCGAAAGAAGAAGGAGCGATTTGGGTTCTTGATTGAGGGAGAAAAGGAGGAAGTAAAAACGCTTGAAACTGAAAAGAGGGATCGGATTACTGATGGGTATGGGACGTCTAATCAGCCTCCTAGCACGTTAGAAGGTTGGAAATATACGGCTAAGAATCTTTTAATGTATAATCCTGCTGATCTTGGGGAAGCTCCATTGACAGAGGCTGAAAGGGCAGAGAGGATTAAGGGTCTGACAAAGGAAATTAATCGCACAAATACTCGTTTCCATGGAAAATTGTTAGATTCTAGGCCAAAGGAAGAAGATACAGTGGCAGTACTTTACACCCCTGTTGCTGGAGCAACCCCAGTCCCTCTACCCTTGTACGATAGAGAAGGGGAGAGATCAAAGAAGTATGATCTGGAAGATTTGAAAAAGACTCCGAATCCGTTTTATGTGGAATCAGTGAAGAAATCAGAAAATGGGTACAACTACGTTAAGACACCATCCCCTGCACCAGGTGTTGATGAATCACCTTTCATTACATGGGGAGAGATTGAAGGAACGCCATTGAGATTGGAACAGGAGGACACTCCGGTGGGTATTGGTGGTAGCAGCAATGGTCCCCATTTTAGTATCCCATTCCCACCTTCCAGAGATGTTAAAGCTCACTCATTGTCGAGGGAAGCTGCCCGTAAATTGAGAGAGAGGTCAAAGATGTTTCAGAAGCCACCACTTCCTTCACCAGTTAGAGGAGGGAGTGCAAGTCCAAGTGTTCGGACACTTTCTCCTGCTGCTCAGAAGTTTGTGAGGAATGCCATTGCAAAGTCTACAAGCTCTGTGGATGAAACTCTTCGTGCCAGCTACCGTGGTGGAAGCCCAGGTGTAGGGACTCCAAAAACAGGGAGGAGTTTAACCAGGTTTGGAAGAGATGGAAGTTTAGAGTCAAGGTCTCCGACAGTGAGAGATGGTTCTAATCCTCCCTGGTGATGTAGATTTGTTCCCCTTTGTTCTCATAGTTATGGTTAGTGTTGTTAAGAAATGTTTTTTTTTTTTATGAGTGTCTGAATATACTTCTGGAGTGAAGTTTCTGGATTTATATGCAAATCCCTGAGTACATTTTAAGAAGGTTCACTATCTAAGAAATGGAAAATAATTCATAGAAATTTCAATACCTAGCCATATATTGCTAATGTTGTCCATTTTAAGATGTGGAGTTTGGTTTCCTTTACTACCTATATTGCTGAAACATGTTTTCGAAAAGAACGAACTGTTCAAACTTCTTGTTGAGGTATTTAATTTCTTTTTTAATTTTTTAATTTTGAGAAAGTTGGGAAAATTTATTAAAAAAAGCAAACTGAACATAACAATTAACTATCATCAAGCCAATGAAGGAAAGAGCAAGCCAGAGAAAAACAAAAACCAACAGAAGGGAAAAAACCTGAAAAAGGGCCCAACTAAAAGTTCTGGGAGGCCAAATAAAGGCTAAAAGCTCCCCTCGCAAAACTCAACTGTGAAATCTGCATCAATGTAGACCCACTCCCCAATAAACTCATGCACCTTAATACAAAGGTGGCCACTAGGGGCACTGCGGTCGTAAAAAATGCACTGATTCAACACTTAGTGATTGATCGAGAGATTGCTGATATGATTGTGCTATTTATCCAAATTTCATATTCTGGTGTTGTTTTATTTCCCCAATTTGGAAGCTACATTTCAGGTTTTTATATTTCATTTTTTTTAATACAATTTTTATGTTGAATAGTTGTTTTAAATATGTGAGTCAACACTGGTAGTGACACATACAAGACAACCTATGGCCAATATTGTAGACCTGTTTTCCAGTTTTACCAACCCATTCAATTCTTTAATCTGGACTTCTGAATCTGTGGGCTACCTCATGGATCATGCATGGTTATATTTGTCTGGATGGTTAGGAATAGGGTTTGACACCAAAACTTATTGAGCCTACCATTCTTCTTATTTTGAGCGCCCAGTATGCTTAATACTAAAAATATTTTAGTATTAAAGAGGACTCGGGAACTGCTGCTTGTGAATTTTAAATCTTGCTATTAGTAGATTTGTTCTGATGAAATTTTACCAACAGACTATAGCTGCTCCATTAAAGTGTATCATTCTTATGTGATATCTTAGCACAAAAACCAACCAGGATCCTATCATGTGTATTTTTTTGATGAGTAACAAAGAATATATATAAATAAGGAAAGAAAATAAATACAAGCCAAGCAGCCTCACAGCCACAAGAAAAAGCCCACAAAAAACAAGAGAACTAAAACAAGCACTCAAGCAAGCAATCCCCAACAAACGTATGATCTTGATCTACACTCTATTTAGCTATACTATCCACTAGAGAATTTTGGACCCTAGGGACATGAAGGAGCACAACCGCTATATCCTTCTTAATACAACGAATCTTGGAGATTAGATGATTTAACCTCCAAGAACCATACATCTCTCCCTTCCCCCAACAAATAACCGAGAAAGAGTCTCCTTCAATTAAACACCCCATAACACCCTTATCTCTGGCCAACTTCGACCGTTCCAACAACCCCATGGTTTCCGCTTGCGTAGCATCCATCACACCCAACGGACCACCCTTGACACCCATGATTTGACCATTAGCATCCCTCAATACGCAACCAAACCCTGAAGGCCCCGGATTTCCACAAGAAGCATCATCAAAATTGACTTTAAAAATCTCAATTTCTAGAGGATTCCAAATTAAGGGAGGCACATGATGAGTAATATTGAGATCCCTTATGCAAGTCATCCAATCCCTCACCATATCATTCAAAGAGAAATTGGAAAACTCATTTTTGAGAAGGACCTAAGAACTGATCTCACAAACAATGGAATCAATAAATGCCCCCACACACCTTTCTTTATCTTCGAAAATTCTTCTATTTCTTTCCTTCCAAATCCCCCAAATTAACCGCAGAAGAATGACTTTGAGAAACAACTTCCCCCGATCACCTTTCACCCCTCTCCCCCATTGGAAGAAGAGATTCTCCATTGACTCAGTCATGACAAAATTGAGATATAAGGCCTTTTTGAAATAGTTCCAAACTTTGGAAGATAATTACAATGAATAAAGATGCGATTGCCAGACTCGTCATCCCTTTTACACAAAGGACACATAGAAGGGGAAATAGTCAAGAATGGTCTTTTTCTTTGAATCACCTCTATAGTGTTTTGCTTCCCTAGAAGGAAATCCAAGAGAAGGCCTTAACCCTAGGAGGAGCCGTTGTCTTCCAAAAACAAGACAAAGAGACACTACGAAAAGGGGAAAGAGGATTAGTCAAAATTGAAAAAAAAGATTTAGAAGAAAAGACTCCATTATGAGAGGGAGACCATATATGATGATCCTACTCCATAGGGTTGATGAAAACCAGTTGTAATTCCTTCGTGAGATTTCCAACTAAAGGAATTTCCCAATCATGAAGATCCCTATAGAAAATAAGATTCCAGTCAAGCCCACCATTGCCATTAGACATAACATTAGCAATCAAAGCATCTTTGAACCGGGCCAAACGAAAAAGATGAGGATGAGCCGTTTCAAGATTCTCCCCACTAAAGGTCATTACAAAAACAAAATTTTAAACCATTCCCTAGGAGGTAGTGAGCGTTGGGATCGAATAAATGACTTTCTTGAATAATGTTTTTCCAACACATGGAATGAGACCGAGGAAGATGTTGATTGCCGTCCCATCCATTTGCATCAGTCCCATATTTACTCTAGATGATGGAATGCCAGAGGCTATGTTGTTCCACTGCAAATTTCCACAACCATTTACCCATCAAAGCCACATTATGCCCCTTTATCCTCCCACTCCTAGGCCCCCAAACTTAGGATACACAACAGTCGCCCATTTGATTAGATGGTCATTCTTCTGTCTTCCTCCTTCCCACAGAAAATCCCTCTGGTACTTCTCAATGGCATACACCACCTTCATCGGAGCTTTATATGAGGACATGTAATACACTAGAGAATATTCGTTAAAGCCCCTTTTATCAGGGTAATTGAGCGCTTCCAACAAGCCAAACTTCTTTGAGATCCTTTCCACCACTGGATCCCAAACTAATTGTTCTTGGATTACCACCTAAAGGCATCCCTAAATACGAAATTGGCCAGTTCCACACCGAGCACCCCATCACCTCTGCAAAACTAATAAAGGCTTCTTTCCTCCACACTAATCTCCACCATACTAGACTTGAACAAGTTCACCTTCAAACCCGAGATTGCTTGGAAACTTATCAAGCAAAGCTCCATTCTACGAACATTTGAGAGGTTGGCTTTAAGGAAAAGAATTGTATCATCAGCAAATTGAAGGTGAGAAACCATAATTGGGTTTGCATTAAAGCATTAAAGGTTTGTTCTTCTAGAAAATAGATACCATCCAAGGTTGCCTATTCTAAACTAGTGGAGTTAAATTTGAATGCTAAACAGAATTCCACTTTAATACTAGGACATGGATTATTGAACTACTCTTAACAGATATTGTTAGCAAAACATTTTTTTTTTCCAATTAAAACTGGTTCAGTAGATGCTTAGTCCTGTTTAGTGACCTTCAACAGTCCTATGCATGCATTCGCCACTTTCTGTCTTTATAGAACTATACTTATCCAGCACAATAGTCTAGACTTGTCAGATGAAACAAATAGCACAACTACTGATTGATTGATGTCTATATATTTTTTTTCTTGTTTAATCGAAGACTTGAAACTCTGCCAAATCACCTTGAATAGACTGTTAAAACATGTGTCAGCTTCTGGTGAAACTAGGTTGTGGGCATTCTTGGTGAACATTTTTTTTTTTGGGGGGTAATCTTAGTAAACATGGTTGGACACTGGAAATTGGTCTTAGTAGACTCATGCACTGATTTAGGAAATATTATGTGGCACTTTGGCTTGAATATCTTATAACATTGTTGGTACGAACTGTTAATTGAAGCAGTAAAATATGGTTGAACTGGAACATATGCTTTAGTTTTGTTAGTTTTTCACTGTGTAAGGAGTTAGAAATATGTATGGCTACTAGATGATGTTCTCAGATACTCAGATGGATTTCTTAGATACAAATTTTTTTTTTTCATGAAAGAAAATTTCATTAAGGGGATGAGCAATCCACCAAAAAAAGCAAAAAGCCCACAGGACAGCTAAATGCTACTAATTAGATACAATTAGCTATGCTATATAACATTCATGTATGAGATTGTTAATACTTAAGGCACAATTATGATTTATAATTTTTTTTATCCTTTTGGAGCCTTTCCCTTGCAGAGTGGTTTGTGGGCTTATAAAGCTAGGTCCTAGTCTGTTGTGTCCATGGACCATTGGATCTGGATTGACCTGACCCTTGACCCAAGTCCAGATGGGCTGGCTGTAAAATCCTTTTTTTTTTTATTTTAAAGAAGATAAATTTATATATAAAAGATACAAAGGGGATGGGGCATTCCCAAAACCAACACCCCAAAGGGCTACAAAGGGGTAGAGAATCTGAAAACCCTTCCCCACCCTCTCTTAATATCCACAAAATAATAATCTCCAAACTCTTTACAATTCTGTGCCCCAAAACAAAATAAGTCCTCAGCTTTTCTATAGATATTGAAGGCGTTCAGTGCGATTCTTGAATGTCCTATGGTTTCTTTCCAACAAAATAGACCAACACATGACTAGGCACATCGAACTCCACAATTTTTTTGCTTTTCCCAATGTCATGAAAATCTGATAACTTTGGAATAGATTAGCAATCTCCCCCGGAAACACCCAGGCAACACCTACCTCTCGCAACATATCCTTCTAAACTTCTTGGGCAAACAGGCAATGAATGAGTAGGTGGTTTATCGATTCCTCATCTTACATGCACATTGAGCACATGTTTGGAATGAACATACCTCATTTTTTAATGAAGTCTAGAGTTGGTAATCTTTCCCTACAAGCTGTCCACACAAAAAACCCCACTTTTGACAGTATCCTAAGATTTTAAACTACATAACATAGTTCATAGGGTTCCCCCTCTCACCAAGCAATTGGTAACATGTTTGAACGTCTAGGAAGCACGTACACTTATATGGGAGACATGTACGATATAATATGGATACATCGACATGTCAATTCTTGAAAAACTAGGATATGATATGTCAATTGATTAATTAATTAATATTTTTAGCTATATTTTATGTTTATAAAATAAATAGCATGCATCAAATTGTTTGAAAATATATCTAAAACTAATTTCAAAGTAATAATACATAGCAAGGAAGTACATTCATAGCAATACAATGATGTTTAGTCTTTAGAGTACTAAGAGTTAAAAGAAATTACAACGAAAATGAAAAAGAAAAGTAAGAGAAAAGAGAACCATGTATTGCATTTCTCCACGGACTCTATCCCTCTCATTTTCTTCTTTTTCTTCCTTGTCTTCCTTCGACCTCCACTTTTCCTCTTCTTTCATTCTTTTCTCTTTCACAGGGTTAGAGTTGTTGGTTTTGCAACCCAACGCCTCTCCCATTCCCTTCTTATTTTTTTTTCTTATTCGTATTTACTGTTATACCCTTTTTGGGTAATTCTTCAATTAACCCCCATTCTTCAAGATATTTTACCAAAAGTCCTAGAATGTCATGTTCCAAATGTGTCCAAAAAAAAAATAAAATTCTCCAACATGCTGCGGACACACATACAGAGGTATCTTCGGAGTGTCGGTATCCAATATGTATCGGATATGGACACGCCAAGGATTTTGGAGCCTCCGTGCTTCTTAGGTTTGAACTGAGAAGATGCCATTGTGTGATTTCATCCACCTCAAGCATCTTCAACCTCATTCTGCAGCCTAACATTCTCCACCATCTCAAGGATCTTTATCATTTTGTCCATCTCCCAATCATTCAAGTGTCTTCTAACTTCTATGGTTATAGTTCCATCCTAGGAAACATGGACACTCCAAAATCCTTGGCGTGTTCGTGTCAGATAGGTATCGGATACGGACACGCAAGAATTCCTCTACATGTGTGTTCGCGGTGTGTTGGAAAATAAAAAATGTTTTTTTGGACATGGCTTAAACACGTATGGAATATAATATTCTAGAGAGTTATGTAAAATAGCTAGAAGAATGGGGATTAATTGAAAAAATACCCAAATAAGATATTAAAGTAAATACTTATAAGAAAAAAAATAAGAAGGGAAATGGGGGGCATCGAATTACAAAACTAATGACCCTAACCTTGTGAAAGAGAGAAGGAAGGAAAGAAGAGGAAGAGAGGAGAACAAAGGATGAGAAGAAGGAAGAAAAAGAACAAAAAGAGAGATAGAGTCCTTAGAGTATGAGAAAGGTTTGGATGATCTTGAAGACTTGTTAACTCTTTTCTCTTAGTTTTCTTTTTCATTTTTGTTGTAATTTATTTGAACTCTTAGTACTTTGTATATTCTAAAGACTAAAATCATTGTGTGCGTATGAATGTGTTTCTTTGCTTTTAATAGGTATTATTGCTTTTAAATGAGTTTTAGATATGTTTTCAAATATTTTAATACTTGTTATTTATTTTTTAAACATAAAATATATTTAAACTATTAATTAATTTCTGTATCCAGACTGTATCATTTCCTAGTTTTTCAAGAATTATCATGTCACCGTGTTTGTATTGGATCATACTTATATCCCGTGTCAGTGTCCATGCTTCCTAGGTTCCATCCCCCTCCTCTGATGGGTCTAGACAATCTGCCACCCTCACATTTTTATTTCGAGTGATTTCATACATATGGGGGGCTTCTACACATAAAAGCCAGTTAGAGCACCGAGCATTGGTCCAAAATTGAGTGTTCCTACCATTTCCCACCTCAATCTGATTTGCCGTATTAAAGTCTTCCACAATCTGCAGAATGCCTTTCCAACAGTTCACACCATGAGGAGAAGTGGGATTTTTAGTCTCCCAAGCATTTTCCATCTCATATTTGCTAGCCATCACTTGCCTCCAAAGGGTACGACGCTCATTCCTAAATCTCCATAACCATTTCAAAAGAAGAGCTCTATTCACTCCTGAATTCTTCTAATCTCCAAGCCTCCCTTCCTTCTCGGTTTACAAATCTCCTCCCATGCAACCAAGTGAGGACTCATGATGCAGTAGCCCTATCTTGGCTAGAGAGGAAATACCCTCTTTGGAAGCCTAGACCTATGCCCAAAGGAAGGAGCCCTGGACGAGTCAGATCAGCTGGAGTAGTTTGGGCTTTTTTAGGGTCCTTTCTATTTTTATTTTGGGGCCTCATTGTAATAGGGCTTTAAGCCAGGGTCATATGTGTTAAATTGGAGTTTTAGGGAAGTCAAATAGTGGGTTAAAGAGGGCTGGACGATAGCCTTAGAGAAAGGTTTAAGAGTCATGTTTTAAGTTAAGGAATATTATGTTAAGGAGTCCAAGGCAGAGTCATAGTTGGATTAGGAGTGTTTGTGAGTCAACATAGGTTTAGAATTTTAGTTAAAAGTCTAGGAGTCATAGTTGGATTAGGAGTGTTTGTGAGTCAACATAGGTTTAGAATTTTAGTTAAAAGTCTAGGAGTCTTGGTCGATTGTAAAGGGGGATTATTGTTTTGAATAAAGAATATTGAGTTTTGGAAAAACCCAACGTTTGTTTTTGGATAATTAACGATTTTATTAAAAAAAGGGAAAATAAAATACAACAAAGGCTACACAAAGGAATCCCCCAGCAATCAGCCAGGAAAAACCATCACCACCCACCACAATACAAACAACCAAGGAACTATAAGACGACAGGCACTAGATCCCCAGGCAAACCACTATCACAATGCACCATTCCATGGGTTATCCCCCAATTAGCGAGCTGATCCGCCAACCCATTTGGGCTGCTTATCTCTTCTCTCTTTCTACTCTATTCGAAAACCTCTTCAATTCCCTCTCTTCCTTTCTTTCTCCTATTCTTTCTTTAATCCTTTTATTTCATTCCTAATCTGCAAGGGGATCTACTTGGATCAATTTCTTTGCGAAATGAATCTGTTAAAGATTGGTGCTGATTGTATATCTCTCAAGACTGGTTCTTGGAGCTACTTAGCAAGCAAATCGCAGGAATGATCAGAGGACCTTTCCTTGCTATTTTAAAGAGGTTCTATCCATTATATTCTTACTTTCAATTCTTAAAACTCTACTTAAATCTGTTCATTAAAACTCTTCCTGGAATCTTTCTTATTGCTTCCATTTCTTGGTTTTTTTTGGCATATAAACAAACTACTGAAATCGTCCCACCCTATAGTTCTCTTTCTTTCATCTTCCTTTTAGGTTTTTGTTCCTCCATTAGTCTACTTAAACCCCATAAGTTTCTTTAAATTCTCTGTTGATCTCCTATAGTTCTTGAACAATCTTGTGTGCACAGTTTTCTGGTTTTCTTGAATAAAGTCTCTACAGTCCGAGTTTTGATATAAATTTATATAGCCAGAGATCTCAGAATAAGCTGAAAAGTGGTATACATACTCATCATAGACATGAGAATTATCCTATAAATTGTCAGAAAATTCTGACACATAATTAGGGTTATTTTGGAATTTTGTGGGTCTGCCCTGAAATATCAGAAACCCAGAAGCAACCCTTTTCCCTATCTTTTCTCCTTGACTTGATTCTTCATAATCTCTCTTAAGTCGATAATTCGCTCTTTCATTCTTTAGCTTTCTTTGTAAATGTTCATGTGCATTGCGTTGTCCTTAAAGTTTTTTTTTTTTTGGGTTCTTTAAAATTTTCATCGCTTTTACCTCTCAAATTTTTTTTTCATTGCTTCTGCATATTACTATTTGGGGCCCATATCCTACATCAACCCACTTTCTCTTTCTCCCTCCCCCACAGGAAGTTCCTTTGCTTTTCACCACCGAACGAAGGATGACAAAAAGAGATCTAACGCATGAAGGCAAACTCCCAAGAACTGACTTGAACAACATAAAATGTCCTTCTTTTGATAGATATAATCCTTTCGACCCTGCAAGTCTTCTATTAATGCGCTCAAAGACTGAATTCCAGGCCACCTTGCTTTTAAAAGGTGCCCCCAAAGGGAGGCCCAAATAGGTGGCAGGAAAGGTACCTGAGTTGCATCCCAAAACTTAAGCGAACCTCCCAATGTCTTCAACCTGGCCTATACCATATATGCTGCTTTTTGCAGATTCACCCTTAGGTCCAAGACTGCCTTGAAACTCTGATACACACATTTGAGGAATTTGGTTGTCTTAAAAAGTTCTTGCACATCACGATTGTATCATCAGCAAATTGGAGGTGAGTGACCCTAAACATTCATTATCTACTTTTACCCCATTCAGCAAACCTCCCACTAAAAGCCCTGGCCAGCAAAGTACTAAGTCTCTCCACCACTAGGAATAAGAAAGGGGACAAGGGGTCACCTTGTTTCAAACCCCTAGAGCTCCTATTGTGCTAATTAATCTTTCAAGCCACGTGGATAAGTACAAGCACATGATATCATGTTGAAACCTTAATAATTAAATGTAATTTACTATAGAAAACAATTTGTCAAGCCAAGGACATGCAATCTTTAATGTTATTTTATTGCACTTTATTTTGACATGATCTAAAACAACTACAAAAATTTTCCCTCTTAACTCTAGTTAGTATTTTATTATTATCACATTTTATTTTTTTGGGGTCTAGTAGGGGTATTTATATGACCACCATTCTTTTTCTGATGGATTATATGACCCTCAAAATTTCAATGTAGAGCCATTACTTGGATAGATGGGAACATTAATGTTAACAGTTGAAAGGGAAGTTAACACATTAGGGGTTCAGGGTAGATGTAAACAATGGGGATGATGTAGAATGATAGCACTGATACCAAATTTGATGTATGATAGTGGTTCATATAGCATATGGAAGTTTATGACAATTAAACAATCAAGAAAGTCTCTTAAACACCCCAAACACTCGTAAACTAGACAATAAAACAAGAAAGAAAAAAGAAGAGGGAGAAACCTAGAAAATCAATTCTGGAAGTCCTGGGGCAGAGTTGTAAAATGACCAAAAATACCCCTGATTGTCCATCAGAAAGTTCTGTGTTTTTTTAGGGTGAATCATAGGTCTAAGATATCCCATTGTTTCAAATATCAGATTATTTGGATGTAATTTGATATATAAAATTATATAGGGAAGTTGCTGTAAGAGGTTTTAGCTCAAGAACTTCAAGAACAGAAGGTGTTTCTTGATCAAGAACTTGATCAGATCAGAAAGGATGAAATGAGGAATTGGGGGTAAAGAGTAGAAGAGATTGGGGAAGAAAACCCCAGAAAGTAACCAGCCCAAAGACTGTTCTTAGAGTGGGCGATTGAGAGAAGGGAGAAAGAAGGAGATGAATATCGGGAAGAAGATGGAAGAAGATAAGAGAAAAGAGACCACTTACTCGTGGGTAGAGAAGGGGATACCACACCCCAAGGGGAGAGAATATTGGAATAACACACCCAAACGGACCACAGTCCAAAATCACTTTAATCCATAATTCAAAAACTACTATCTTTTTTTTTTTTTTTCATGTCATGTGGCCTTTTATAGCCTTTACAATACTTTTTTTTTGAAAGAGCTTTACATTACTTTTTCATCCTGAAATTTAGTAACTCCATTATTCTCATCAAAACTTCCTAAACTATAAGACTTCTTAAAAGATAAGATTCTTATTTTGAAAACTCCTAAACTCTAAGCTTTTAAGGGGCTATCAGATTAGGACGATTGGGCCCCACAAAATTGATTTTAGAGACTTCTTATTAGACCCATACACTAGCTGTATGACCAGCACATGTGGGCCTCATTTTGTTGACCTTAACAGTTCGCAAAAAAAGGGAAAAATCATAGCTATTGTCCAGCCATACATCTTGCTCTCCCCAGACCACGCGTTAGCGGGAGCCTTGTGCACTGGGTCACCCTTTTTTTTACATAAATATCCCTTCCTTGAAACATACCTAAGTCTAACTATGGTCTTTTAGCTTCTTCTTGACAAACTATGATCCTGCATCAGGGGAAGGATGTTTACTTGGCAGCCTGTTTAACTAAATGTTGCAGTCTGCCAGCAAGTCGTAAATAACAAAATTGGGTGGGAAGGAAATCCTTCATCTTCTCAATGATTCGAACATTGTTCTCCAGGTCTAGGTCATTTGTATCAAAGATCACTATAAAGGCAAGATCATTATAGAATCTCATTATTGCTTTGATACAAATGACCTAGATGGGTTTCTGACCTCGTTGAGTTATCCAAATCGATATATTGCGACAGTTGTCACCTTCTGAGGGGTTCAATCTTCAATCTATTAGCTTGGAGTATTGGGACTTTTTGGTTTCCATTAAAAAGTTGGAAAAGAGAGTTTTTCAGGAGTATTAAGCCATTGTCTTCTTTTTTCCTGTCACTTATTATCTGAATTTCTATTTGAGACTTTTTGGTGAAATGATTGCTTCCATTGATGGTTAAAGAGGTTCCATACCATTGGTTTGAGTTTGGGTTGCTGATATTTATCGTCCTGTTGTGTCTGTTAGATTTCCCCCCGGCTCCCAACCTGAATTCGTTTTAGTTTGAAGATTGAATATAAAAAGCTCTCTGTTTGTGGTTGGATGGTTTTCTTATTTGTCGCTAATCTTGATATCCTGTGTATTTATACTTTGATATTGAGTTTTGTTTGTGATATTGGTCTATTAAATTTATTTTACAGGTTTTTTTTTTTTGGGTTTTGAGATATCTGGGGTTTTCCACACATGGGGTTTTAAGTTTATAT